>CP139501.1:67064287-67664287 GCA_021014915.2 Artemisia tridentata subsp. tridentata | reverse complement strand
TTGGTGCATGAAGGGTTTTGTGTGTTTGTGAGGATTGAAGGTTGTTGAACTAACTATCACTTATCCAAAGTGAGGAGTAGTTGTAAGGTTTGAGTGTGATGAGTTGAAGGTTATAAGGTTTGAGTGTGATGTTCTATGGGTTGAAGGTTCTTAGACTAACTATCACTGTCAAGAGTGAAGTGTAGCTAAAAGGGTTGAGTGTGATGATGATGTTAATGTGAGGTTTGAAGGTGAGATGCAAGATAAGCTTGCATTGGTGAGGCCTTATATAGGCAAGAGTTGTAGGATTCGAACTAAAGTTGGTGTTAGAGTCCTATGGTGTAGTGAGGGAATCCTAGGGTGTATGTGAGTTTGCAAAAATTTGCAGGTTTGAGGTTAGGAATGCAGGGATCTAAAAGAAACAGTGAAAATTCGTCAAACATAGGCACGGTACCACTAAATACCACACGGTACCGTTAAATTTAATGGTACCGTGGCCTATTTAACGGTACCGTGACCTGGAAGTCACGAATTTTCCTGTGTAGCCTAGTTCTAGGCAGCTAAAGGGTAGTTTCCTAGGGAATAAGAACCACATTTGTGTGTTCTTGAGAGTGTTTGGCGAAGGACAGTATGAGTGTGTTTTCGCTCCCCCTTAATCTATTACCATCCAGACAAGATGTAGAAGATAAAGAGGAAAACGAACGATGATGGAAGCGATGAGCTTAGTAACGTCATGACAGGTGGTGGATAGCATACGATAAACTTCACCTTTGAAGTCACGTAGCTATTCTCAATCATTGTGAATATTCATAGAATATTATGATGAGGCAAGTGATCACGTGGAGATATCCTAGGGGTTAAGAAGATAAAATCTTCAAGGTTGTGAGGTTAGTGATAAGGTTCTAGTGGGTTATCTATGTTGATGAGGAAGGGTTATCTCAACGTATCCTAGCGATTCTTCGTTTGAAGTGTGTGGAAGATGAGTGGGATGCGGAAGTATTGGTAGTGTTTAATACCATGCGGAGGTGAAAGGGAAGAAGGCTTAGGAATCAGAAGATAGATACAATCTGTTCTGATAGGATACGGTTCTGGTTCAAGACTACATCGAGTGGGTTTCGATAGTGTTTTTGAAACAGTGAGAATAAACTGTCTCAGCAGACAACGGTCTGACGGTACCGTTAAATTTAGCGGTACTGTCCCCTATTTAAGGGTACCGTAACCTGCTGAGGTCAGTTTTGACCCAGAATTAGATTTCTGACAAAGAAATTTCACATATGTTGTGATTTTTCTGGACCTTAGATTAAAAGAATTTATACCAAATAAATTCCTTTATGAATGAATCCAACGGGATTAGGTGAACATTGATCGAGAGCGAGAAATGACATTTAATTGCCTTTCGCAAATTAAATATACTTTAAATATTTCGGATGAAATATTTAAGTTGTCATTGGAATTTAAGAGGATTTCACGAATAAATCTCGCTGATTTAGTGAGACTTTTCGACACGAGAAATGACATTTAATTGCATTTCGCAAATTAAATATACTTTAAATATTTCGGATGAAATATTTAAGTTGTCAATCCTACTCCGAGTTCAACTAGGTTTGTATCAAACCTTCCCATGACAAGAGGGTGTATACTTGGAAGAAGACGAAGTGATGACTAGGGAATAAGGACAACTTCGCAACTACTCTAACTTATAGGTTTTGACACTAGTGTATGACTCTATGACTTCTAAGGGTTCATAGTGATGGTCATACCTAATTCCTAATGTGTCAAAAGAGCATAGTGTGGGTGCAAACTCTACAAGCAAATCATGTAAAATGCTCATAAGGAATAAATGCAACCATCATGCAAAACATGATAATCATTTAGCATTTAAGATCATGAAGACATTTAATCATGTCTTATGAGAACATGTTATCATTTTGAAACACGTATATGGGATGCAAGCACTCTAGGTTTGCTAAGGCAGATCCTAATTACTACTTTTTTAAGATGACATCCTAATGGGAGATAAAGTTCACCGATGTAAACTATCTCTAGTCAAATGTAGGAATGAAAAAATTTCAAGTTAGAGAATGAGTATGAGACTATCACTAGTGGTGCTCAATTAATGATAAACAAGACCATTTTTACGGGTTATACACGAACCCAACTTCTCTCCTGGAAGCAATCCAACCGTTAGGTCAAATTGAATTTCTAGTGCGATAGGTTCTCCAGTAGTCTTTCTCATGTTAGAAGAATTCAAATTCCTATATTTGCCTATCGAAGTATAGCAAAGATGATGTTATCTTGTTTTGCTTATACATGGCCTAATATGACTCAATTAACCATACTTTGAAAGTTGGTTAAGAAAATGACATGTCATACACAACTCCTAACAAAGGCAAGCGAAATGTTTTAATTTCGTGTTTGAGATTTAAAGGTTATTTGATGGAGATGGTGTATTTTAAGATCTCTTGGACAACATCTTTGTTTGTTGAGTTGTTACATGTTATTTTAACACGATTTGGTTTCCTAGAACCAAAAGACACTCTAATGTGATACAATGTAGAATCTACTACATCGTGTGTGTTTCAAGAATGCTCCTTTGCATATCTTGAGTGAGAATCTAGTAAAGGTTATTTACCTCAATAGATCTTGTGAGCATTTTATTTGAAATGAGACATACTGTTTATTTCAACAAGTATGCTTTTCTAAGAGGAAACTTATCACTCTTAAGAATGCTTTGTGAAACAAGTATTTTAGTGTATGACCAATTTTACTTGTTTATGCAATGACACATGTCGTATTAGGTTATTATTCAACTCTAATATCCTATATTTGTTAACAGGATGCAATGTATTCTCTTGTAACATAACCATTCATGTCACAAAGAAAATAAGATGCATATGATATAGGTTATCCTTTGTCAATCTTTTGATAAGAGAAATACATGTGATATTCTCAAAGATTGATGACTTACATATATTATGTATGACACTTTTACTAGACATGTGACTTTGAGTGTTGAGTTGTTCATGAGCAAAATTTACATATGTTGTTTGTTTGCTCTTGTTTGGTTTTTCGGAAATGACACATTTACTAATTGCATTGCAATGTAAATTACTTGTATATTTCGGATGAAACATCCAAGTTGTCAATCCTACTTGGTTGTGTATTTTATGTATCTTTTAAACATGTTAGTTTAAAGTTTGGAACACAACCTTTGGACAAGAAGACTTAACATGGCATCTTCAACACAAGTGTGAGTTATGATCCGATGCATATTATTTTAGTCTTGAGAGGACGTCATTATTTTCATAACAATCGAGTGTGATTGAGTATGTAGATTCAAGATAATATGTTTCATCATGTTTTGATGTTATCTTGAAGCTAAACAAAAAATGACTCCAATTTCATGTCCACACTCGAAAACTTGTCAATTAGATTCGATGATGATATCAATCATAATTTGAATAATGAATTGATATGTACTCGAGATCTTTCTTAACCCTCACAATCACTCCTTTTTAAAAAGAAATAAAAATTTTAGGAGTGTGTTCCATTTATTCTAACACTAGTTGTATGTGTGAGGTTAATGACATATTAAGTTACTACTTTGATATTGTCATTTATTTTTATTTGAGAAAAACTATTTTATATTATTGAGTATAATATTCTTAGTTTTTCGACACCTCATTTGTATAAAAATAATTATCTTAACTATTTTTATACAACATACGTAAAATACTAAATGTTTAAAACATTTTGTATGTGTGTTAGATCAATGCAAGTTTAATACATTTTCCTTTACTTAAGTACTAATGTATTAAAATGACATTTTATCTTGTTTAGACAACCCATGGTCAACAAGACAAAATGATGTAATGTTTTAAAGATCATGTTACGGATTTTATGAAAGTGTTAAGTATTTTGGGGGTGATATACTTTTTACACTTAACCTTTGGAAAAATAATTGTGTAAGACAATATCTTTCAACGCACATGATCTACCAACTTAGTTTCTATTTTCAGGAAAGTTACTAAACCATTTTAAGAACTTGCAACAAATGCAAGACAAATGGTTGATGCCTATATGCAATGCAAACTAATTACTTAATATAGTGCAAGTGATTTAGCTTGAGCCTTATAAATGCAAAAACCGAAAAAACTATAATAAGCAAATAGCAATTTAGCTTAACACACAGAAATACTTATCGTCATTTTGTGTATTATGTATAACAATGTATATTAAGCTTGATTTTATTTAAAGACGAATTGATTTCCTTCCCATTTCAAAGATTTTTGCTAAGGCACTTTGAAAACACGTCAAGGTTTAAAAGTTGAATCGCCCTTTTTCAGTTTGACCAAAAATTTACACAAACTGCATGACCAGAAGACCTTTAGTTGAAAATCAAGGACTTTAACATACTTTCATATAGAACTAATTCATAAAAATGTTTTTCAAATGAAAGTAGACTCAACATCGTTTAAAATGATGGGCGACACGACTCGTACAGACTCATGGTTGATTTTATATGGATTTTTGAAAATGAACCAAAAATGAAATCAGACAATCAGATGCACGGCACCGTTAAATGACCTACGGTACCATTAAATATAACGGTACTGTACAATATTTATTGGTACTGTGGTCTGTTTTCTGACTCAGAACTGCATGACTTAATGACTCGTTCTGAAACCATGACCGGACACTTAAAAACACTATTCTTTTAGTGGTTTAAGAAAGCCTTCAAGCTAGTATGACAAAGTATACTTAACAACAAAACTTGTAAGTATTAAGCAAATAAATACTTTTCATATTTATCACATTCATAGGTAATTTGATACATGGATCGTACTCAATTTTGAAAACCATTTGTTTTAAAAATTTGAGCAACCTGGCTCTGATACCAATTGTGGAAACCGTAGAGGGGGGTGAATACGTTTCCATTAAAAAAACTTAAAACTTTTATATCAAACTCCCGATCAAGTGTGACGTAATATGAAAAGTGTTAACTATGGTCATTTAACACTTAGAGATGAATGTAGTAAACTACAACACAAGCACAATCAAGCCATGACACATACTAAATCAACATAACATAAGCAACTAGTCACACAAGCATAAACTTCATGCAAATATAAGTATAAAGCGATAAAGAATGAAATGAAAGTAAAGAGATAAGTAAGAAGGCGCAAACCAGACACGGTGATTTATAGTTGTTCGGTCACGAAGCTCCTCTTCGCCCTACTCCACTCCCCGAGTACCCAACTCGAGAGTTACTTCACTAATCAACAAACTCCCTTTAGGCGGAGAAAACCGTACACGTCGCTTAACTTGTTTTCCGACACTAAGCTAGATGTCGAGTGCTAATCTTAGCTAGCACCAATCTACCACGATCTACTCGATCTACACCTTACACGTCGCTTATCCTATTTCTGTCACTAAGCTAGATGTCGAGTGCTAATCTTAGCTAGCACCAATCTACCACGATCTACCCAATCTACCCTTGATCCACATGATCAATCACACAAGCCCAATGGCTTCAAGAGATCTTCACTATCTCTTAAGATCACAATGATCTTGACTCACTCTCTCACAAAAGAAAATTAATCTTGATGTATGCTATGATACAATCAAGAGTGTAACCAATGTTACAAGACCTAACAACTACAACTCTTGTATCTTCTTGGATACTTTGAGTTCTTCTCTTGCAAATGAAGAGGAATGATAACACTTTGTATCTACTTGGATACTTTGTGTTCTTCTCTTGCTAATCAAGAGGGATGACAACACTTTGTATCTACTTGGATACTTTGTGTTCTTCTCTTGCTAATCAAGAGGGATGACAACACCTTGTATCTACTTGGATACTTTGTGTTCTTCTCTTGCTAATCAAGAGGAATGAAGAGGATCACTTGAATGGAGGATTGGATCACTCTTAAACAAACTAAGACTCTCCAAATGATCAAAGAAAGTCATCTAAGTGAGGAGGGATTAGACCAGAGAAAAAGGACTGGAAAAATCAAGTTGGAAGTGTGAAATGGTCCACTATTTATAGGCAAAGAAAAATCTAGCCGTTACGTACGGACGGCTCCGTTAACTTTAACGGAACCGTGGAGCCGTCGGTGTCGAAAACGCTCCAGACGCTCCAAATTTTGTCTTTTAGTGGTGAAGGTTTATTTGGGGAAGTTTGGAGCTATTTTGGGGGGGAAAATAGCTGTTACTAATTCAAAATATTTTGAAATGATTTTTCCAAATAAAACATTTCTTTTTAATTCAAAAATAATTTGTAAAATGTATTTTTGAAAAATGTTTTGTCACATTTATAAAAATGTGAAGTTTAGAAAAATATAATCCTTTGATCATTTGTCAAGTAGTAGATTTGTTTGTCCATACCTTGAGTGATTTACGTCGGGATGGAAATCTACGACTTTGTTGAAGCATACTTGAGGCGTCAAGAGATGTTGATGTGAGTATGCATTGATGATTTGTGTTTACAAGTAACTTGCACATTTTACGTTATTTATTACAAGTTACATGTTTGTCATTATTAAAACCGAAGAAATCGTTTAGTTTAAATATCGTAATATTTGCACTAACAGTTGCCTCAAACACAAGTGTTAGATTCACGTTTGCTCGCAGTTCTTTCTACCAAATGTCCTTAGACTAACTGATTATACAAAAGTATAAAATGGTAGAAAGTGAGTTATGTCAGTTACTGTCTGACTAACTAAGCCATCAATTCCAATGCAAAACATCATAACAAGATTTCAAGAAAGAAGTTTTAAAGAACCAGTTAACTTCGGTATAAATCCTTTGTTAATAGATACCTAAACTCTGTCAATCATCAACCTATTATGTCAGCAACTGAACCACCATTTGCTGCTCACACATTGCAATAGTAATTCCTTTGTGCTCAAACTTTCATACCTGCAATTGTTAGTCCAAAACCGAGAAAACAAATGGCAAAGCATTTGCTTTATAGCAGTATAAACATATGACTAACAGTAGTAACAAACAATCCTAATTTGTACTAGCAGTACAAACTATACTTAACAGTACTAATTGACAAAGTTAGCAGTAGAAATCCAATTTAATGTACAAAAACTCACAGAACAAAAATTTTAAAGATTAAGCATTCCAATATTTGCTACCAAGTATTGAAACCTTCCAACATCAAAGGCTTTAGTAAAAAGATCTGCAAAGTTTTGAAGAGTATCAATTTTAACAACTTGAACTAACTTTTTCTCATTGCAGTCCCTTATAAAATGATGCCTAATTTCTATGTGTTGTGTTTTAGAATGTTGCACTGGATTTTTAATTATACAAATTGTACTGCTATTGTCAATATATATCGTGATATTCATAAAATTATACCCATAGTCAAGTAGTTGATTTTGAATCCAAAGCACTTGACCACAGCAACTTGCAGCAGCTACATACTCAGCTTCAGTTGTAGAAGTTGCCACAATTGTCTGCTTCTTACACTGCCATGATATGAGTCTGCAACCAAGGAACTGACATCCACCAGTTGTTGATTTCCTGTCCAGACTTGCACCAGCATAATCACTATCTGAATATGCCACCAAGTCAAAAGGTGATTCCCTAGGATACCAAAGACCCAACCTAGGTTGACCTTTAAGATATCTAAAGATCCTCTTGACAGCAGTTAAATGAGAAGCCTTGGGTGTTGCTTGAAACCTTGCACATGCACATACAGCAAACATGATATCTAGTCTTGATGAAGTAAGATACATCAATGACCCTATCATAGATCTGTAGGTGTGTACATCAACACATTCTCCATTAGCATCTTTAGGTAAAGGTTTCTCTGGATCAAATGGTGTGCTTGCCACTTTAGTATCAGTAAACTCTAATTTCCTTAGTATCTCTGCCACATATTTATCTTGGCTGATAAATATGCCTTCAAATGATTGCTTTACTTGCAACCCCAAAAAGAATGTAAGTTCCACCATGGAACTCATCTGAAACTTATCATGCATAAGTTTCTCAAATTCTACACACATTTCCTTCCTTGTGGATCTAAAAATAATATCATCCACATACACCTCTACCAGCAAGATATCCTTCTTGTTCTTCTTGATGAATAGAGTCTGATCTATCTTGCCCCTTTGGAATCCATTTTCTAACAAATAAGAAGCCAAAGTCTCATACCATGCTCTTGGAGCTTGATGTAGTCCATAAAGAGCTTTCACAGCCTTGTACACCTTGTCAAGATGTTCTGGATCAACAAAACCTGGAGGTTGAGAGACGTATACCTCCTCTTCAATAGTACCATACATGAAGGCACTTTTAACATCTATCTAGTAAATAATGAATCCCATGAAAGAAGCATAGGCTAGTAACAGTCTGATTGCTTCAATCATTACTACCGGTGCAAAAACTTCTTCATAGTCTATTCCCTCTTCTTGTGTATACCCCTGGGCTACAAGCCTAGCCTTGTTTCTGATCACAATACCCCTTTCATCCCTCTTGTTTCTAAAAACCCATTTGGTGCCAATTACCCTCATACCTTTGGGTAAATCCACCAGTACCCAAACCTTCTGAATCTTGAATTGGAGAAGCTCCGCTTGCATTGCTTCTACCCAGCTTGAGTCTACTAAGGCTTTGAGAACATTTTTGGGTTCAGATTGTGAGAGGAAACACACAAACAAGCAAGTGTTGGCATCTTCATGCTTCTTTTCTTCATAAACAGCAGTAAGAAACCCTTGTTGGTCTGAAGTCATAGTTTATCTTCTTGCCTTCACACCAGAATGTATGTCCCCAATCACATTTTCTAGGGAGTGATCTCTGTGTATCCTTGTGTGTGGTGTAGTGAGAACTGCATAGGTAGGTGGTAGATTGTTGATATCCACCTCATCTTCTGAGAAATCAGCAGTATTAGTATCTGATGGGCCAGCAGTATAAATATTTTCCCCAGCAGTACTAACTTGGGGCTCAACATACAATTATCATTTGTACTATTATCTTCATTCTCTTGATCCTCAGCTCCATCTACATTATTTTCATCTTCAATACCTTCCTTGGCTTCATCAGAAGAAGGTTCACTATTCTTTGAAGATGAATCCACACTGTTCCATATTAAAATCAGCAAATGATCTTGATCTGTCTCCTTTCCCAAGCCTGCTTCATTTGTTGCAACATCAGCTTTTAAACCTACAAAATCATTAGAAAAGGTTCCTGCAACAACTGGCACATAATTCATTGATTGGGTTAGAAAATCAAGGTCAAATAGCCATTTTGAACCTTCACCTGCAACATTAGATTTATTTTGTAGAAATTGAACATGCAGGTTCTCCTCAACTTTCCTTGTTCTTGTGTTGTATACTCTAAAGGATTTGCCATCAAATTTGCCTAGATGGTCTAAGGTATTTAGAATGGTTACATGACACCCAAAAGGTCTTAGAAATCCTAATGAAGGAGTTCTACCTCTAAAAAGCTCATATGGTGTCTTGTTATGAGGTTTAACTACCAAAACCCTGTTCTGCACGTAACAAGCAGTATTAACAGCTTCTGCCCAAAAGGTGATGGGCAACTTAGAGTCAGCTAATATGGTTCTAGCAGCTTCTATTAGTGTTCTATTTCTCCTTTCAGCAACCCCATTCTGCTGAGTAGTTCTAGCAACACCAAACTCTCTTCTAATACCCTTCTCCTTACAGAAGTCATCCATAACTCTATTTTTGAACTCTGTCCCATTGTCACACCTAATGACTTTTAATTTCTTATCCACTAACTTTTCTATCTCAGTTATGAATGTTTTAAGAATGCTAGGTGTCTCATCCTTAGAACCTAAAAAGAAAACCCATGTGAACGTACTATAGTCATCAGTAACTACAAGACAATACCTTTTATGCATAATACTACTCACAAAAGTTGGTCCAAATAAATCCATATGTAGCATAAACAAAGGTTGATTAATAGAGTTATAAGTCTTGGCCTTACAAGAAGCCTTGTGTTGTTTGCCTTTAAGACAAGCAACACAAGTCTGGTCATTTTCAAATCATTTTTTAGGCAAGCCTCTTACCAAACCATCCTTAACAATTTTATTAGTGCTTTCAAAATTTATATGACCAAGTCTTCTATGCCATAACATAGACTCATCTAATGTGGCCTTTGCAATAAGACAAGTAAGGGCCTCTTTAGGAACGATCTTCTTCATATTAACACTATACATGTTGCCTTTTCTTGGAACTTTAAGTAGAACCTGACTTTCATCAGGAAGCTTAAAGTCTGGAGAAATCACAAGACATTCAGTGTCAGTAAAAAGAACCCTGTTCTTTTTTTCACACATTTGTGAGACACTAAACAGGTTATACTTAAGCTCTTGCACAAAGTACACATCTTCAAAGTCTAATTTACCAGTTTTCAATGTACCTTTACCAGTAATTCTTCCTCCTATTCCTCCCCTAAAGGTAACATATCCTCCATCCATTGGTTGAAAGTCTGAAAGATAGGACATGTTGCCTGTCATGTGCCTGGAACATCCACTGTCTACATAACCTTGATCTTCATTATCTTCTTGTGAATGTCCCTGCACATAAAATAAGGAAATTAGTTTCCTTGGGGTACCCAAGCCATTACTGACTTGGGTTCCCCTCGTGCATCAATATAGTCAAATCTTTTCAATACAATTGATGCATCATTGGGTTTGATTGGTCTCCATACCCAACATGCTGAGGCCTTAACAGCATTAACCCTCTTATCCCTAGCAGTGTTTGTAGAGTTACCAGTACTAACTGCTGGCTTTGCAGTTTTAGCCTGTGGTTTCCAAAATTATTTTTGAACCACTGCTTTATTATGAAAAGTCCTTTTAACAGTTTGTTGTACATATTTGAAAGTTGGTTTTACACTTGAAACTGCTGGTCTAGGGTAAACAGTCTTAAGAGGTCTGGCAGTACTAACTGCTGGTCGAGCAGTACTAATTGGTTTGTGGCCAGACTTTAATAAACTTGCCCTGGGATTTATTCTGTTAGCATTAGGGTGAGATCTAACCAATCTCGAGCTATTCAAGTTCACCCTTTGACTTGTGTTCCCAGTTACCCTGTTGTTCCCAGTAACCATCTTTCTCCCCTGATGGTATTGACAAAAAGCCTCTAGGTGGTCAAAACTACCACAAGTAAAACAAGCCGTTTTGTACATGACAAAGTCACTTCCTAGCTGATGTGACTTGAGGTCATTCCAGTTCCTCTGGTTACCTCTTGGCTTGTCTGTGGACCTATACATCTCACAGTACCTAACTGTTTTCCTAGCTGGTTTAACATTTGATTTAGGCTTAATAGTTTCATTGCTATCCACCTTAGGAACATTGGTTCCTTCTACTTTAACCACATCAGGTTTAACCACAACCTGATCTTCATCATCATCAGATGTCCAGTCCTCAATAGTTGGAGCATCTGAATTCCTATCAGTGGACACCTTATCATCAGCTAGATAGGTGTCACTTGCACTTTCAAAAGGCTCACTAGCTTCTGCAGGTTTAACAGCAATCAAATTCTCTTTTGGCTTACAACCATACTCTAACTTAGGTTGTTAAAATTCAGGCAAACCTGTATGCTCTAGGTTAATTCCTGGGTGTGCAGGCACTCCTCTGTAAGGAGGTGGACATGTTTTATACCCCAACCCAGACTTAGCCTTATTAACTATTTGACATTTTTATAATTTTGTTTACACCTTTTGATACATACTCCAAAGTGTCTACAGTTAATAGTATATTGTCTTTTGCCTTTGTGATTCTATCTAATTCAGATTTTAGCAAGTTAATCTCAACATTCTTAAATGACAAATCTCTCTTAAGAACAGCTATATCCTCAGCAAAAACAGACTCATTTTTCTTGTAGTGCACTATTTTGTTCTTCTAGGACTCCTAAACCTCTTTTGTGATTAGACAAATTGTAATTAGTTTTGTTTAATTCAATCCTCTGCTCATCATAGTGTTTCTTTAAAGTCTCATATTCTTTTAGAGCAGTGCATGTTTTAGAACAACTTTTAGTAGATACTACCTCAGAGTCAGAGAAGGCCATAAGTGCCATCTCAGTAGGTGTTTCCTCATCATCTGCCATGAAACTCCAGTCAATGCCCAGTCCATCAATAGCCACCATAGCTTTTGAAGAAGTCTCAGGCTCTTCCACTGCTTTAGGCTTGCTTCCATAACCTTTGCTCCTGCTATCCTGTTGCCTAGGTCTCCTGCATTCCCTTGAAATATGGCCCAACTTCTAACAGTTGTAGCATTCTACCTTGGACTTGTCGAAACCAGTAGTATCATTGCTGCTAATGTTGATCTTCTTTCTAGTTCTTTGATAGAATTTCTTAGCCCTCATGCTAAGTAGTGAGATCTGCCACTTGAGATCCATCTCCTCCAGTCATCATCATTAATCTCCTGGAGATCTTCGTGTGTCAGCATTGATCCATCATTCTGTTTTGTCAGGAAAGCACAATAGGTAGTATCATTCAGGATACCAGTAGTACTGCTTGATGAGCTGGCAGTACTAACACTAGGGTTAGCAGTACTAACTCCTACAGCAACTTTCACTTCATCAGGACTTGAATTACTGGGAGATGACACAAAAGCCATGTTCCCAGTGCTTGAACTAGTACCTCCAGCTTTCTTCACATCCTGCTCAACAATCTTGAAATTGCGGTATAAGTCGTTGAGGCTCATAGAATCAATTTCTGGTTTATTCTTCCAGACCACCACATGCATAGCCCACTCTGTAGGTAAACTCCTCAAGAACTTGGAGTTCAGATCTTCCTGAGGGATTTCCACCCCAAGCACAGCCAGTTAAACATGTGATCCTAAGACTCATTACTGGTTGCACTAAAGTTTTCAAAGTTTTGCTTCAACAGAGTCTTTTGAGTCTTCTTAGTGGCTTCATTCCCACCATACCTAGCAGTGATTGCTTCAAACAAGGACTTTGCATCCTTGTATTTGCTAAAGTTCAGGAGCTGATCATTGGGAATGGTCATCATTAGCAAGCTCCTAGCTTTGACATTGTTTTTCTTTTGTAGCCTCTCTTCTGCAGTCACGGGAGAGGTTTGCACAACAGTCTCTTCTTTACCATCAACTGTTGATGTAGAGGTTGAAGGTTTGAAAGAGTTTCCATCTTCAATGATCTCCCAAAGCGCATAGTCCTGCACTTAGAAGTACTGTTCTATTCGAAGCCTCCACATCTCAAATTCGTTTTGTTTAACATTGGCAATTTAGCAGCCATGTTTGTTTGTGTAGTCTCCATGTCCATTACTTTCTCTCCTAAATCAATACTATCAACCTGGCTCTGATACCACTTGAAAGGATTTAAAACACTTAGGATGTTACTCCTTTACGATGTGTTTATGATACTTTGAACACACTTAGAAGATGTTGTTTAATGTAACAGTAATATAGAATGAACAATGAACACAATGTTTAACTTCAAAGGATTCCATATTATTCAAGAATAATACGAGTGATCTCAATATCACTAGGGTTACAACGACCTTGAATCTTAACAAAACTTGTATGACTCGTATATAAAACATCTAACCTAGGATCTCTTTTTATAGACTTAAGAAGTCCTTTACAAGATAAGTATCTATTGTATATTTCTAACTAATTGTGATATACATAAGATCTATTCCATACTTATCCATAATACATATCTTCTAAAACGGTTTTTCATGCCAGCAGTACCTTCATTACAACTAGCAGTACGAACTTGACAGTTTGTACTGTTAGTTGTTTCTTCAGCAGTCTTCACTTATACACCAGCAGTTTGTACTATTAGTGTAATTCTCCCAGCAGTACTAAGTCAGAACATTTAATTCCCAACAGAAGTGTTATTATTCTAGGTCTTGTTATTGTAATAGTTAGAACAATATTTAGTTTTAGTTTTTATTTTGTAATAATAGAAGCGAGGTAGGTAGCGTAGTACGCCACACTATGTAAAGGGATCAGGCCCAATTCCTACCTCGCTGTCTCTCTAGTATAAATAACCCCTCCCTCTATGGTGAGGGGTGTGGTTGGATAGGTTGTGTAGTTTCACTTTTCACTAAGAAATAATCATTTGTTTCATAACCTTTCTCTCTACCTCGCTCCGTCTCATCTCATAACTAAACTTCTAACTTATTAGTATTGTGTGATTATAATGATTGAAGGGAAACCTACAAAACAAATGAGGAGGATTTAGTCGAACATTGGTACCATGATCAAAGAGACCTAGTTTTTAGGAACATGGACTTTGAACCTAATCAAGTTTGATATGGTTAGTGTTAAATTACCTAAGTTCATGTTCAGGTTAGTTTCTACCAAACTGCGTGATAGGCATAAAGGTGATCTAGATTTGACGAAGGAGAGGAAAATCCAAGCCAACAAAGTACCCCACAAGTCTTACCATTATTTGAGGCATACACACCGCCCGTGACTTACATGAAAGAAGTTGAAGAGACTTTAGGAACCCCGATGGAGGTTGAACCTTTGGACCAAACACAACTAGAGGAAATAAGTTTGAATACTTGTAGTCATAACCGTTCTCTTAGATTTAGGGAAGTTCCTAGTGTTGATGAACCGGAGCCTCAACCAAAACCGTTACCTAATTTCCTATCCTTAAATATAATCTAGGAGATGAAAAAGGCCCCGACCGACCCATCAACCCAAATATTCCGAGTAGTTTCAAGATGAAGGTAGTAGATCCTTTGACCATTCACACACCTCCTTCACCTCACGTGACATATTTCCACCCTAATGGTGTGTATCGCTTCTATCACCCGCAGTTATTCCTAAGTGTAGGGGAAACCTCCCCTTTACCCGTTAAATAAGGGTACATTAAGGCTCGTGACTCAAACAAATACAAGCGGCTCTCGGGAGGCAACCCGGGCATATTTTATTTACTTGTTTTATTTTCTTTTTTATTTTGTTTTTAGGACGTTTGCATGCTAGTATTTGATTACGAATTATTGCTTGATTTATTTGTATGCAATTATGCTTTCTTTTGCTTTTGACTTCATCTCATTAGTGAATAAATGTACTTGGCATGAAATAAGTGTAGGGAATATCATATGTGGTTACTAAGAACCTAAATTGATTATGTGATGACTTATAGTTTAAATTCTTAGCATGCTTGTTTGTGTTATTTGTCTTTATGTGTTAATACTTGTGGATATGTTTTATGAGTTTCTGCAGGAAAACGGACTTTACAAAACAGGTTGTTCTAGAAAAATTATCCAGAAAATAAAACAAAATAAATCTGTCAGGTTAGTCTGACAGCGTCAGGTGTAGCACAGTTTTTCCAGATTTTTGTTAAAGTCAAAAATTAACTTTTGAAAAATTTTCCAGAATTTCTTAAATGTCCAATTTTTTTTGCATGTTATTTGTATTTACATTATACAAGTATCCTATCCTTTAATTGTGATATTTTGTTTTTATTTCTAAGTGTGGAATTACATCTTGTTGAAAATTTTCTTTGTCGGTTTGATGCTTTGGTTTGCTGTTTTGTCAGTCATTACAGGATTCGATTGGATAAGGATGGTCTTTAGACGGTTCTTGGATGAAGATTTAATCTTGTAACTTTGTTCTCCGCCCATACCGAGCAAACCAGGGGAGTATTAGTTTCGTTCATCTCTTTTATTTTTCCTCTACCACTTTTGGTACTTTTAGAATATTGGGGACAATTTTCAATTTAAGTGTATGAAGCGTAAAAAGGGACACCTTAGAAAGTAATATTGCATTCGTTATTTGTCTTGATCTTAAGTAATGTTTGGTTTTTGAGTTACTGTTGCTTGCATGGTTAAGGCTGTTCATGGTTTACAAAGGAAATGCTCCAAGTCATTATTGCTGCTAGTTATAAAGGTTAATGTTGCTTATGGAAATTAAGACTGCTAGACTACATTATGACTGCTGACAGACTTCAAGGAAAAAAACTTTAAGTAGTTAATGCTGCTAGAAGGAAACTTAGTACTGCTAGTACTAAGTTAATGCTGCTAGAGACTTAATGTCGCCAGAGTAAATTATTAGTACTGCTAAGTGTTTATTAATACTGCTGGAGTATTAGAGTCAGTTTATGTTTATAGAATATCTTGTAACGAAAGTTTAGTAATAGATAAATATAGAAAAGATATTTATCTTGTATAGAAAGTCATTGTAAGCCGACTACGACTCCTTAGTCTAAAAAAGGAGATCATAGGGCATAGAGATATACATCTTAACACGTTTTTGATAGAGCTTCAAGGTTGTAAAACCCTAATACTGTTGAGTATTCGTATTATATCAATAATATTGAAGTATTTAGTTTGATATACTTGTGTTCTTGTTTACTGTTTTATACAATACAAAGTTCTTCTTAAGATCAAATACAAAATTCCGCATTGTATTTGATAAACTTCAAGACAGTTTCTATACTTAGTTGTTTTAGATTTATCTAAGATAACTAAACCTTACAAGCTAAGGAATTCGATGAAGTGCATAACTGGGAACAACAAGTAATTATGTAATAAACTGAAAGAAATACTTGAAAAGGTAATTTTAGCACAAATTAAATTTTTTTATGACATTTATGTAACACACCACTGGACTAGATGTCCTTTGGTGTGTTGCAGATGGTATCAGAGCCACAGGTTATAGAGAACTAGGTATTTTTGGGAACTGGGATTTTCGAAAACCTAGACTATAACTATTTTTATGAAAACTTAAACCCTATGACCGTCACGTGCCTGCCTGCCAAGCCGATGTCTCGCTTGTAATTTTGTTTGAATAACATATCTATGAAGATGTTAAATGTTACAATAGATGGGATGTATGCCTTGCTATTTGATGGTTTGTATTTCACCTCAATTTCACTGTTCACTATAAGTATTTTCATATACTTACGTCGATGCACCAAACCTGTCACAGAGTTACTCTATTTCCTTGCGTAACCACATTATTTAATTTCGAGTTTGGACACCTGTTGTGGTTTTAACATGATTCTAAAGTAAGGAACATAGTACTAGTATAACTAAGCTGAGTATCCCGAAATTCATTGATCCTCAGTTAAGGGTAAACTGATCACCTATAATCAACCAGGGATAGTGGGGACATGGCTTGATCACCTATGTCTCAGAAATGAATTTTACGATACTAGGAGTAGTTATAACAGGATTATGTTTCGGGATGACTTTTCATTTTTAATTTTGGGAATGGTAAATGTTTTGCATATGTGCACGAACACCGAATATCATAAAGGTTTACCCACACACACGACACACTGGCATCACAACATCTCATGAACTGTAATACTTCTGGCACCGCTATACTTCTCCGTTTATGTGAAATTCCTGTTTGTCGTCGTCTGATTATGTTCGCATTGGGTCGGGTCAAAACCGATCGGTCACCGCCTTGAATTCGAGTTGATTATTTTAGCTCATCCGATATTGTAATAAGCACATTTGAATTTATTGTGGCGCTTGATGTTGGCTTTATTTGAACTTGGATTGCTTGATTTCTTGGTTTTTGGGTCTCGTTGTGGATTTGATTTTGCTCCATTAGCCTCGTTTTGTTCCCGGTTATGTTACAGTCATCGCTACCCCAAACCTTACGCTCAATGAATGAACCAGGTTAGATCACTAGTCATCTGAGAATGACCCTCCCATAGCACTTCTAAGATGAACATCTTGATGGAAGTAACCAATGAATCTTTGGCACCTAGAAAACTTACAATAGGTCGATTTGTAACTCAACAGAAGCTTTAGGAACTTGTAAAACCCCGAAATTTTATTCTTTTAATTTCCCAAATTACCCTCTATTACATAGAATCACGACATTATTAAAACTATACTATAAGAGTGTATATAAATTTCAACCTAAGTTAATTAATATGTGAGTGACATTAAACCCTTGAGTTATATAAATAAACTACACCTTTAAACAAATCCTAGTTCCTAAACTAAAATATGTAAAGCATTACATGACATATGTACACTTCTCCATATACCAAATTTAAAGAATTGCATGCTTAGTGATAAGAACAAATAATCAAATGAATAACTAATGAATATACAACATGTACTAGCGTCTTGTATTTTGGTCAAGAGAGAATCTCGGTCGGTTATATCACAATAAAATCCCACTTATGACTTCCCCAAATTATTACACGCTCCCTTCTCCCTTATTAAGATAATGAGATAATAATAATGTGAATGAATGACATTGAATGTGGCGTAGCATATATATATCAGAAAACTATTGGTCAATATCATTCACGTATGGTATCTTTCCTATTGTCTCTCCAGTTTGTTAAGCTAATCCTCACAATCTCAGCCCAAAATTTTGGCCATCAAGATAAGACAATATCAGTTATATTAATTTATCATTTATCACTTGCCTAAAACTATACATGTCTTCCCCAATCTCTTTTATATTCGGCCTCATCTCACCCCTTTCTTTTTTCATACGACAAAACAAAACAATAACACACATAGTTTCCGGTCATCTTTCCTCCCAAAGCTTAAAGAATTCGAAGATGTGGCTGTGGTGGTACGTTCAAGGGTTTGCTTGCTGTAGTGTGTCCGTTCGTACTAGGGTTTTCAGATCGCGACTTGGTGTAGTATTCTTGTTCTTTCTCTCTTGCCTCGTTAATCTGCAAAGGTACACCAACGTTTCCTTTTGTCACACTCTTGTAGTATTCGACCTAAACAACAATTAACCCTAATCGTTTTCATACTCGTGTAATCTATCTGACATAGTTTTGCTCGTTAATCTGTAAACCCATACGTATAACACCACATAAAAATCAAAGAACAAACATGTTAAAACTTGTGTGTGTATCGACCATGTTTTCTGTTCGACCTAGAATATCCAACCTTAGACCAAATTATTTCAGGCATATGAAAATAAGTGAGGGTTGTTGAAGTGTTGTTTTTTTTGTGTAAGTATATGGTCTCGTAAATCTGATGTGGAGTCGTGCATTGTGTGTGTGATTAAAAGTGTTCTGTATGTGTGTGAATCGCGTAATAACATGTAACCTGGTATTGAGTGTGTCGTGTTTACATGCATGGTGTGGGTGTTAATATGAGGGACGAATGCAGAATTAGAGTCTGTTCGAATAACCTTGTATGTGTAACAATATGGTGTGTCTATGGAACTTGTTGAAATTGTGTCGAGTGTGGTGTCGTATATGGCTGTGGAAAATGTCAGTTATGGGCAGAATTTGGGTTGGAAACAAGGGTCGTGTATGGTTGCTGAGTCGAGTTTCAAATAGGATAAATATTGCGGTATTGGTGGGGTGTTGCATGTGAGTGATAGTGAATGAAAATGTGTCATTTAAACGTGTGTATGAACTTGTCAAATGGAGTGTATCTTCATGAGTATTAGTGAGTCAAACGGGGTTTTAAAACTTGTCTAAAATCTGAACTAAAAGTGTTAAAGAGACTTGGTTAAACATTGATTCTCATTCCAAGCCACGAGACGCTAGTAGCACATTTATACCAAAAGTTCACGTTAACTGCTTTGATGGCAATTTTTTGACACTTAATGTCTTTATTTAAACATCTCCTTGCGTGTTTAATCACAATATGAAAATAATTGTAACCTGTTGTAGCCTAAGAAAAATGGGTCGAAGCTATATATGAATCTATGAGACAAATATATTATAAATCAAGGACGTGAGTCATTGTAATACATGGACCAGTTATGAATCATGCACATGAGGTGAATATACAATATATATTGTTATATAAATCATGGAATATACATAAGTGGTGACATTTAACTTTAATGTCTAATTGTGCATTATAAACCTTGAGAACTAGATTATGCTATTAAAAGAATAAGATTACAGTTTGATCCAAACATATGGCTACGTGTAATTGTAATTTAGACCAAAATTAAGCTAATGGGTTTAACAAACATTAATAAATGTCTTATGTAAAAGAAAATCGTTATGACATCTAATGAGCATACAAGTAATATACGATGATAATTCATGTAGATCCAGTGAAGAAGGAGTGATCCGTACTTCCTTGTGTTTTCTGATATGGTTTCTCTTGCGGTCTAAGGTACAGATATTCTGACCTTCTCTGTAAGGTTTCCTATGATTCTTTTCTGATCTGTTAAATCTCTGATTTGATACTCTGTTACGATCCTTTGCTATGACACCTTTGCTTCGACCTTTGATCTCTGATTTTGGACCTATGATATGAAGACCTTTTTGATATGAGATGGAAATGTTTTAAGTAAAGTATTTTGAATGGGTTTTTCAAGCATGATATATTGACTTTAAGAAAACTATTTTTGAAGTTCGTTTTATGAAAACTATTTGAAAGACCATTTATGAAAACTATTTTGAAGGATTGTTTTAAATGAACCTTAAGAGAAAACCTTTTGAAAGTACTTTTGATATTGAACCTTTTGAAGATTTGACCATCTGATACTTTGACCCTTTTGGATATTGACCTGGGATATTTGATCTTCTGATATTGACCTTCTGATATTGAACCTTCTGATATGACACTCTGATTGTGATATGAACCTTTGACCTTTGACCTTTGACCTTTGACTCCCAGTTTGATACCCGAGCCAAAATTTGTTCCCTAGCCATGAAGGTAACATGGCCGTGTCTGTGATGCACCACTGACATGACTAGTGTTTAGCCCTAGTGATTTGGTTACACCGTCCCCATTCTAATTTCTGTTATGCGCGCTTATGTTATATCTGTTATGGCCAATATGATTTGTTCTGGGGGGCGAATGGATGCATCCTAGATTTGTTCTGTTTTGTGAAGATCTGATATATCTGATATTTGGTGACTGATGATGGGTGCAATCCACGTCTTTCATGTTCTGGGAGCTAGCTACTCCATATTTTTCTGTTGGATACATGAGGTCACCCCTCATATTATCTGGGTACTTGAGAGGCATCCCCTCTGGATTTCTGATATGGTTACATGGATATGATATTTCTGTTTCTGGGCTCGTGGTGGATTACTGTCCTAAACCTTTACTCTCTCTCTGTACCTTTACTTATCTATTTCATTATGCTATATCTGTTCTTTTCCTTTACTTCCATTTCTGTTTGCTTTTGTTTCTGTTTATTATATATCTGTTCACTGGGCTTTTTAAGCTCAGCCGCACGTTTTCTTTTCGTGTGCGGCAGGTTATAAGCAGGACGACGGGTTTGGGTATGAGTGAAGAGACTTTTGGACTTAGAAGACCTTGATAGTTATTCCGAAGTAGAAGTCATTAGAAGGATTGCATTTGCAGACTTAGTAATTAGTTTTCCTTGTAATGTTAGTATTTCATTTGTAACCTTTGAAATTTATTGTATTACTATTGAAGTATGCTTTGTTTGATCTGATATGAAGCCATTAACGTGACATCTTTACCCTTGCCGGGTTGGGGTGTTACAATTATGGTATCAGAGACAGGCTGCGATTTCGTAATACATTTACCCTTGACCTGTGAAGTTTGGACCACTAAGTTTCCACTGTAGGCGCTCATAAGATGACCTGTAAGAATTGCTTTAGGACTTCCCTATAGGAACAAAAGTTTTGACCAGTGAGGAATGGGTAGACTAAGGCATTTGTTTAAGTATCATTGCTTCCGCATCACTCTGATTCGTGCCTTACTTTTGGTTTAAGCCTGTTGAATCCCTCTTGGAGATTGAAAGCTTATGCCTTCAAGATTTATGTCATTGAGAATCGTATAATAATTGCCTGACACTATTTGAACCTTATCTTTAAATTCCGACTCTGATATCTGATCCGTTTGTTAATCATCTCGATGCCTCTTAGGGCAATTCTGAGAATCTCCATGGCGATGACGTACTCGATACATTCTGTTGTTTGCCTCTTGCTTTTGATAAGCACCTATGAATCTTCTGACACTATTTGATTCCGTCTTACCCCTCTCTATCCCTATGAAAAGTCTTGTGGTGTTTAACCATGAGTATAAGAATGTTTCCCTCTCATTTTTGAACGATAAGATTTGCCTTGTCGATCCGTCTTTCTTGGATAGTCAACTTCGATTTTATTCTGATAAAGGATTGGTTGATTGAGCATTCGAAATTATGACAACAACGGCGGCTACCCTAAAGAGTGAAGACATCCCTTACAAGGCAGAAGTGTTGGCGATGCAGAAAAAGAAATCTAGTCAAGACGGCGAACCTGGAGCTGATGAAGACATGCAGTCTAACTTCCCTATTCACCTTGGTTGTACTAAGATGAATTGAGAGCGGAAGCAGACTGGATGATGAAGGATTTGAAGATCGTGCCAAAAATTCTCATTACTCCATCACATTCCAAGAAGAACCGCAGGAGACTCGACGAACCAGATACAAGTTCATGATTTTGTTTCACTTCCCGAATTATGGACTCACTTAAACTTCGTTATATAATAGTAAGACCCTCTAATGATTTAAGTTCCTGAGAAGCATTTCAGTTCCGTGTTTATTCGTACGTTCGATGATGGTTTTGTTCTGGGAAGATCTGACGCTTGTGGACGGCGTACCTTATTCTGCTAAGCAATCTTGGATTCCGATACTCTTGCAAGTAGTTTGTTTTTCCCTCTTGGCTATGACATCGATTTTGTTGACCTCTGAGACTATAGAAGTACTAGGTGGATTAAGATAGGTTGTTTTGTTCACGACTTGAGATAAAGTATGATCATCATGAAGGCATAATTATGTGGTGCTGGTATTATTAACGTGATAATACTTACACCATATAACGTGCCCTCATTGTGGCCATAGGATATCTTGGGAAGTACCTAAGAAGTTTAGAACTTGATTCCCGTTGGATTATCCGTGATTAGTGAGACTTTAGGTTCATTCTACCTATGCGTATACTCTACCTTCGTTCATTAAATACCTGGATGAGTTGGACTCTCGTTTTGCATTCTGTTGACCTCAGTTATGAATCTTGAACTCTTGTAGAGCTCTCTACTGCTGATACAGTTAATTTGATCTGAAATCTTGTTCGTATTTCCTTATGAACTTTCCTTTGGGAAGAACCTCCCCGGACATGAGAATGTTATGACGATCTTGTACGACTTGCTATGACTTCGTTTAACTTGGCGACTTTAATTTTCGAGGACGAAAATTTCTTTTTAAGAGGGGAAGAGTTGTAAAACCCCGAAATTTTATTCTTTTAATTTCCCAAATTACCCTCTATTACATAGAATCACGACATTATTAAAACTATACTATAAGAGTGTATATAAATTTCAACCTAAGTTAATTAATATGTGAGTGACATTAAACCCTTGAGTTATATAAATAAACTACACCTTTAAACAAATCCTAGTTCCTAAACTAAAATATGTAAAGCATTACATGACATATGTACACTTCTCCATATACCAAATTTAAAGAATTGCATGCTTAGTGATAAGAACAAATAATCAAATGAATAACTAATGAATATACAACATGTACTAGCGTCTTGTATTTTGGTCAAGAGAGAATCTCGGTCGGTTATATCACAATAAAATCCCACTTATGACTTCCCCAAATTATTACACGCTCCCTTCTCCCTTATTAAGATAATGAGATAATAATAATGTGAATGAATGACATTGAATGTGGCGTAGCATATATATATCAGAAAACTATTGGTCAATATCATTCACGTATGGTATCTTTCCTATTGTCTCTCCAGTTTGTTAAGCTAATCCTCACAATCTCAGCCCAAAATTTTGGCCATCAAGATAAGACAATATCAGTTATATTAATTTATCATTTATCACTTGCCTAAAACTATACACGTCTTCCCCAATCTCTTTTATATTCGGCCTCATCTCACCCCTTTCTTTTTTCATACGACAAAACAAAACAATAACACACATAGTTTCCGGTCATCTTTCCTCCCAAAGCTTAAAGAATTCGAAGATGTGGCTGTGGTGGTACGTTCAAGGGTTTGCTTGCTGTAGTGTGTCCGTTCGTACTAGGGTTTTCAGATCGCGACTTGGTGTAGTATTCTTGTTCTTTCTCTCTTGCCTCGTTAATCTGCAAAGGTACACCAACGTTTCCTTTTGTCACACTCTTGTAGTATTCGACCTAAACAACAATTAACCCTAATCGTTTTCATACTCGTGTAATCTATCTGACATAGTTTTGCTCGTTAATCTGTAAACCCATACGTATAACACCACATAAAAATCAAAGAACAAACATGCTAAAACTTGTGTGTGTATCGACCATGTTTTCTGTTCGACCTAGAATATCCAACCTTAGACCAAATTATTTCAGGCATATGAAAATAAGTGAGGGTTGTTGAAGTGTTGTTTTTTTTGTGTAAGTATATGGTCTCGTAAATCTGATGTGGAGTCGTGCATTGTGTGTGTGATTAAAAGTGTTCTGTATGTGTGTGAATCGCGTAATAACATGTAACCTGGTATTGAGTGTGTCGTGTTTGCATGCATGGTGTGGGTGTTAATATGAGGGACGAATGCAGAATTAGAGTCTGTTCGAATAACCTTGTATGTGTAACAATATGGTGTGTCTATGGAACTTGTTGAAATTGTGTCGAGTGTGGTGTCGTATATGGCTGTGGAAAATGTCAGTTATGGGCAGAATTTGGGTTGGAAACAAGGGTCGTGTATGGTTGCTGAGTCGAGTTTCAAATAGGATAAATATTGCGGTATTGGTGGGGTGTTGCATGTGAGTGATAGTGAATGAAAATGTGTCATTTAAACGTGTGTATGAACTGTCAAATGGAGTGTATCTTCATGAGTATTAGTGAGTCAAATGGGGTTTAAAACTTGTCTAAAATCTAAACTAAAAGTGTTAAAGAGACTTGGTTAAACATTGATTCTCATTCCAAGCCACGAGACGCTAGTAGCACATTTATACCAAAAGTTCACGTTAACTGCTTTGATGGCAATGTTTTGACACTTAATGTCTTTATTTAAACATCTCCTTGCGTGTTTAATCACAATATGAAAATAATTGTAACCTGTTGTAGCCTAAGAAAAATGGGTCGAAGCTATATATGAATCTATGAGACAAATATATTATAAATCAAGGACGTGAGTCATTGTAATACATGGACCAGTTATGAATCATGCACATGAGGTGAATATACAATATATATTGTTATATAAATCATGGAATATACATAAGTGGTGACATTTAACTTTAATGTCTAATTGTGCATTATAAACCTTGAGAACTAGATTATGCTATTAAAAGAATAAGATTACAGTTTGATCCAAACATATGGCTACGTGTAATTGTAATTTAGACCAAAATTAAGCTAATGGGTTTAACAAACATTAATAAATGTCTATGTAAAAGAAAATCGTTATGACATCTAATGAGCATACAAGTAATATACGATGATAATTCGTGTAGATCCAGTGAAGAAGGAGTGATCCGTACTTCCTTGTGTTTTCTGATATGGTTTCTCTTGCGGTCTAAGGTACAGATATTCTGACCTTCTCTGTAAGGTTTCCTATGATTCTTTTCTGATCTGTTAAATCTCTGATTTGATACTCTGTTACGATCCTTTGCTATGACACCTTTGCTTCGACCTTTGATCTCTGATTTTGGACCTATGATATGAAGACCTTTTTGATATGAGATGGAAATGTTTTAAGTAAAGTATTTTGAAAGGGTTTTTCAAGCATGATATATTGACTTTAAGAAAACTATTTTTGAAGTTCGTTTTATGAAAACTATTTGAAAGACCATTTATGAAAACTATTTTGAAGGATTGTTTTAAATGAACCTTAAGAGAAAACCTTTTGAAAGTACTTTTGATATTGAACCTTTTGAAGATTTGACCATCTGATACTTTGACCCTTTTGGATATTGACCTGGGATATTTGATCTTCTGATATTGACCTTCTGATATTGAACCTTCTGATATGACACTCTGATTGTGATATGAACCTTTGACCTTTGACTCCCAGTTTGATACCCGAGCCAAAATTTGTTCCCTAGCCATGAAGGTAACATGGCCGTGTCTGTGATGCACCACTGACATGACTAGTGTGTAGCCCTAGTGATTTGGTTACACCGTCCCCATTCTGATTCTGTTATGCGCGCTTATATTATATCTGATATGGCCAATATGATTTGTTCTGGGGGGCGAATGGATGCATCCTAGATTTGTTCTGTTTTGTGAAGATCTGATATATCTGATATTTGGTGACTGATGATGGGTGCAATCCACGTCTTTCATGTTCTGGGAGCTAGCTACTCCATATTTTTCTGTTGGATACATGAGGTCACCCCTCATATTATCTGGGTACTTGAGAGGCATCCCCTCTGGATTTCTGATATGGTTACATGGATATGATATTTCTGTTTCTGGGCTCGTGGTGGATTACTGTCCTAAACCTTTACTCTCTCTCTGTACCTTTACTTATCTATTTCATTATGCTATATCTGTTCTTTTCCTTTACTTCCATTTCTGTTTATTATATATCTGTTCACTGGGCTTTTTAAGCTCAGCCGCACGTTTTCTTTTCGTGTGCGGCAGGTTATAAGCAGGACGACGGGTTTGGGTATGAGTGAAGAGACTTTTGGACTTAGAAGACCTTGATAGTTATTCCGAAGTAGAAGTCATTAGAAGGATTGCATTTGCAGACTTAGTAATTAGTTTTCCTTGTAATGTTAGTATTTCATTTGTAACCTTTGAAATTTATTGTATTACTATTGAAGTATGCTTTGTTTGATCTGATATGAAGCCATTAACGTGACATCTTTACCCTTGCCGGGTTGGGGTGTTACAGAACTTATGTAGCAACCCGAGCCCCTATTTTTGGAAAAGATACCTAACCTTTCACTTATCCCTCGGGAATACCAGTAGCCTACCTTAATATCCCTTTATAAAACAAGGAACTGCGATACGTTATTTTACGAAATATATATATATATATATATATATATATATATATATATATATATATATATATATATATATATATATATTGATACGATATTTTGAAAAACAATATTTCCGGAGAACTATTTTTGGATGCGTTATTTTAGGTACGCTATTTCAACATACTGTTTCTAATACAATCTGGTACGGTCAACATTGGTTTTCGCTATTTTTAAAAGACGTATTATATTGATGTACTATTATGGGAACTATTTTGGACACACCATTTCGAGATACACTATTTATTTTACGAAAAATATGAATATGCTGATACATTCTTTGAAAACGTTATTTCGGGAAAGACTATTTTGGGTACCTTATTCTGGGAACACTATTTTGACAACGCTACTCTGATATACCATTTCGAATACTGTTTTGGACGGTCAACATTAGTTATACTATTTTGAAGACGTGTCATATTGATATAATATTTTGAGAACTGTTTCGGATACACTATTGGTATATTATTTTGAGAACTGTTTTGGATACGCTATTTCGAACATACCATTTTGAGACACGCTATTTTGCAAGTATTATTTTGGAAACATTATTCGGCAATACTATTTGAAAGCCATTTTTGAAGACGTTACTACTCTGGTATTACCCTAGGCCATTTGGTCACATATCACGTTTTCCCCTGCCCCTCAATTTGTGAGAAAGCTCGAGTACACCGCATTATAAGCCGATGAGTCCGACGACATCATTAGTTGCCTTAGGAAGTAACCTGTCAGTTGAAATGGACACCTTAATGGTTTAGTCGTACGAATTGGACCTTGAAGACTGTAAAGGAGATAATAGTACTCATGAGAAAGCATTAACCTTAGGTGGTAAATAGAGTTACCTGTGTTAACCATGATTATAACACCCTAGAATTTGATTTATATTTTTTGATTATAACCTAAGGTTTATATAAATAAAAAAGTAAAATAAAGATGTACAAAAAAAATATGGGCCAATTATTTGTAGTTTTAGTGTTTAGGGTTTATCTTTTTCTTTCTAAAGCCCAAACACTTACCGAATCCTAACCCAACACAAACTAGCCCAATTACACCTCCCTAAAACAACCTAAACGACCCATAATCCCCCTAATTTTGCTGTAGTCGACATTCAGAGAAGAAAAAAAAAGGATCGATCAAAGGGTTTGTGGATTCAAGAATTGGTTAGTTTTATTTTTATTAAATTCATTACTTTTAAGTGTTGTAATCCTTATATTAATTATGTAACTTGCAAGGATGGATTAGGGTTTGTAAATTATGTTTATAAATCTGTAAAATTGAAGTTTAATAATGATTAGAGTAATTAACTTAGGTGTTTGGGTGATGATTGCAAGAATATATTAGTTAGGGTTTGTAGATTCGCAATTAAGATTCTGGCAGATACATAACCTCATAAAGATAGGGCTGGAAATCAAGTTATACAATAGAGTTTTACACTTTTCTTAACTCTAAAATTAAGTTTAAGTTGCCTACTTTATGAATATATAAATTTTGTTGTTATTGGAGGTCAGGAAAGCAGTTTCTTGAATTTTAGAAGATTAAGTATCAAAACTGAATTTCGGGTCTTGTAATTCAGTCAGTTTTTATGATTTTTCATTTACAAACCATAAGGTCTGGGAAGCCCCAATTTTTGCTGGAGAATAAATAATATGTCTATTAGTTACTGGAATTTTTGTAGATTTTTCTGAAGGGTCTTGATATGTTTTTAAAATACAAACTTTTCGGGTATACCATCATATCACATTCTGGAACAAGTTTGAAAAATGATTTTTTTTTGGATACTTTCACTAGGAGATAAAATCCTAAAAAAAATAGGAGAAGTATTAAACATATATAGGTATCTCTGGTAAAAAATATATGAACCAGAATCACATGAGAAACCCTAAACATGTTATTAAATGACATTAAGTACTAATATCCGTTATGGCATTAATTGAACACTTAGGTATTAAATGATCCCTAATCCGTGTAGATTCATTGAAGAAGGCGTGACGTTGTTTCCTTGTGTTCATTTTCCCGTTGCTTTCATTCCATTTGCTAAGGTACAGATATTCCACCCTTTTTCAGTAAGGGTATCCCATGATTTTGATTCCTTGATATTTTCTATTCTGAGTTGTGATTCATTTGATATTCGTTTGGTTATTCTGTCTGATATGGTTGATTATTCGTTCTCTCTTGTGACTTCAATATTCGTATTAAAATCCTTTGAGACTATGAACACGATGCGACACCATTTTTATATGACGGTTTATTGACTTTTATGAAAACTACTTTTAAAAGATTACTTTTATGAAAACGATGTTTAGTAGATTTCTCGCGGTCACATAAATTATTTGTACAAATAATTGTTTTGCTATCCCGTTTTGATATGATATTCAGTTTAGTTAGACATATCTTTGTTTGGACATAATATAATTGTTTCGTTATGTTTGTGTTGTTACCCGAGCTAACTAGTCATGGAGGTACCATGGCCATGTCATTGAGGCACCAATGGCATGACACTATCTGCGGCGGTGTGATTGGTCCACCGCGTTCCCTTGTGATGTGTATATTATTATTGAGCTCGTGCACTTAATTGCCATTTTGGTACGCCAATATATTTGTCTGAGTACAGGTGTATGGTGGTGTACATAACTTTGTATTGCAGGGAACGTATGGATGCATCCTAGGTGTGTTTTGTGATATGATTATGATATGGCTTAGTAGTGAATGGTTTGTGTGTGCCATACACCCCATGTCACTTTTGGGAGATTGCTACTCCATTTGATATGACAGGATATAATATATGATATGATTATTTGGTCTATTCATGTATCATGCTTAGACACTTGTTTTGAGCTCGTGGGCATTTCCTTATGATTCCTTGATTTTCTTATCATCACTTTAACTCATTATTCATTTGACTCTTATGACATATGATTTCTTTTTCAGCAGATTCCTTTGACTTCATTTTGTGTACTTATTCATGTTCAATTTATTATTTTATATCTGTTCACTGGGCTTTTTAAGCTTAGCCGCATTTTCTTTTCCCTGCGGCAGGTATTC
This sequence comes from Artemisia tridentata subsp. tridentata, assembly GCA_021014915.2. Lineage (NCBI taxonomy): Eukaryota > Viridiplantae > Streptophyta > Magnoliopsida > Asterales > Asteraceae > Artemisia > Artemisia tridentata. The sequence continues at coordinate 67,634,427 of CP139501.1, read as the reverse complement.
AAGCGGGATGCTGGGATTTGAGTGATGAGAGTAGGAGATTTTAGTGGACTACCCAAACGATAGTTACCCAATTGCTTTTGGATTAGATTTAGAGATCATTCATTTAGACTTCAATCGGAATTGTATTTCATTTAGAAGTTATTCTGTTTCAGACTTAGTATTTTATTATTTCCTTAGAACTTATGTAACCTTATTATTAATAAAAGTCTTTTACTTTGCGTTTATGTTCTGATTTGTCACCATAATGTAGCATTTTAGCCCTTGTCGGGTTGGGATATTACAATTATGGTATCAGAGATTAGGCTTCGACCTGTAGTAATTTAAGTTATGACCTGTGAAAGATTTGGCCCTTAGGTTTGCACTATAGGAGTTTATGAAAAAACCTATGAGAATTTGCCTTAGGATTTCCACTCTGAAGAAACTTAGGTTATGATTGGTGAGATTTGGGTAGACTATAAGACATTTGTTTAAGTATCATTCCTCTGCATCACTTTGATTCATATTCTTGCCTTTATTTGAGCCACTGTTAAGATCATTCTTTCCGGTGATTTAGAAAATCAGTTAGAATACGCAACGTAAGTTTAGTGACCAATTAAGTTTAGATTGCTTTGAGAACTTTTTGGTAATGCCTCCACTATATAGCTATCACCTTCTGATTATTTTGAATTCCGGTCATAATCTCTGATTCGTTCGTTAACCAGTTAGATGCCTCTTCGTCCATTTTGAGAATTTTTGCGATCATGATGTGTTGGACACATTTTGTGGTTTCTCTTCTTTTGCAAAACACCTTAAGGTTCCCTCTACACTATCAGATTATGCCTTACCCATTTATATTCCTATGAGAAATCTTGTGGTTCTTAATCACGAGTATAGGAGTTATTCATCACAATTTCATTTGTTAGTTCGATATCTCAGCTTGAATTAATCGATGAAGTTTTTATCGTTTGGCATTTCTTCCGTATTTATGTCATCTTCATATTGTGTTTTATGTATCTTTCCTGAAAGTTTACCCCATCATTTGTTATATATATGTTTCGTATCCGTTGGATCAAGTCCGTGAAGATTTGTCATTCGTTGAAGAACCTAATGCTATATTAGACCGTCAGGATCGAGTCATGAGAAACAAACATTTACATTCGTTAAAATCTTTTGGAAGAACCTCTCCGAGCGTGAGGCTATTTATTTTCATTTCTCTTCGTGATTTGGTACGTCTCCGCCTAACTGTTACGACTACAAATTCGAGGACGAAATTTTCTTTTTAGGGGGGAAGAATTAAAACACCCTAGAATTTGATTTACATTTCATGATTATAACCTAAGGTTTATATAAATAAAAAAGTAAAATAAAGATGTACAAAAAAAATACGGGCCAATTATTTGTAGTTTTAGTGTTTAGGATTTATCTTTTTCTTTCTAAAGCCCAAACACTTACCGAATCCTAACCCAACCCAAACTAGCCCAATTACACCTCCCTAAAACAACCTAAACGACCCATAATCCCCCAAATTTTGCTTTAGTCGACATTCAGAGAAAACAAAAAGGAAAACAAAAAAAAGGGGATCGATCAAAGGGTTTGTAGATTCAAGAATTGGTTAGTTTTATTTTTATTAAATTCATTACTTTTAAGTGTTGTAGTCCTTATATTAATTATGTAACTTGCAAGGATGGATTAGGTTTTGTAAATTATGTTTATAAATTTGTAAAATTGAAGTTTAATAATGATTAGAATAATTAAATTAGGTGTTTGGGTGATTATTGCAAGAATATATTAGTTAGGGTTTGTAGATTCGCGATTAAGATTCTGGCAGATTCGTAACCTCATAAAGATAGGGCTGGAAATCAAGTTATACAATATAGTTTTACACGTTTCTTGACTCTAAAATTAATTTTAAGTTGCCTACTTTTTGAATATATAAATTTCGTGGTTATTGGAGGTCGGGAAAGCAGTTTTTTGAATTTTAGAATATTAAGTGTCAAAACTGAATTTCGAGTCTGGAAATTCAGTCAATTTTTATGATTTTTCATTTACAAACCATAAGGTCTGGGAAGCCCCAATTTTTTCAGGGGAATAACTAATATGTCTAATAGTTACTGGAATGTTTGTAGATTTTTCTGAAGGGTCTTGATATGTTTTTAAAATACAAACTTTTTGGGTATACCATCAGATCACATTCTGGAACAGGTTTGAAAAATGATTTTTGTTTGGATACTTTCACTAGGAGATAAAATCTGAAAAAAAAATAGGGGAAGTATTAAACATATATAGGTGTCTCTGGTAAAAATTATAGAACCACAGGAGCTGGTTTGAGGTGTTTTAAAAATCATAAGATTATGAACCAGAATCATATGAGAAACCCTAAACATGTTATAAAATGACATTAAGTACTAATATCCGTTATGGCATTAATTGAACACATAGGTATTAAATGATCCCTAATCCGTGTAGATTCATTGAAGAAGGCGTGACGTTGTTTCCTTGTGTTCATTTTCCCATTGCTTTCATTCCATTTGCTAAGGTACAGATATTCCACCCTTTTTCAATAAGGGTATCCCATGATTTTGATTCCTTGATATTTTCTATTCTGAGTTGTGATTCATTTGATATTCGTTTGGTTATTCTGTCTGATATGGTTGATTATTCGTTCTCTCTTGTGACTTCAATATTCGTATTAAAATCCTTTGAGACTTTCTAACCCATTTAATATTATAACTTCGTGTGAAAACCTTTCTTAAATATATATCTTGATGATGTTTTGAGAAGAACTATTTTAAAATGATTTCTATGAACACGATGCGACACCATTTTTATATGACGGTTTATTGACTTTTATGAAAACTACTTTTAAAAGATTACTTTTATGAAAACGATGTTTAATAGATTTCTCGCGGTCACATAAATTATTTGTACAAATAATTGTTTTGCTATCCCGTTTTGATATGATATTCAGTTTAGTTAGACATATCTTTGTTTGGACATATTATAATTTTTTCGTTATGTTTGTGTTGTTACCCGAGATAACTAGTCATGGAGGTACCATGGCCATGTCATTGAGGCACCAATGGCATGACACTATCTGTGGCGGTGTGATTGGTCCACGGCGTTCCCTTGTGATGTGTATATTATTATTGAGCTCGTGCACTTAATTGCCATTTTGGTACGCCAATATATTTGTCTGAGTACAGGTGTATGGTGGTGTACATAACTTTGTTTTGCAGGGAGCGTATGGATGCATCCTATGTACGTTTTGTGATATGATTATGATATGGCTTAGTAGTGAATGGTTTGTGTGTGCCATACACCCCATGTCACATTTGGGAGATCGCTACTCCATTTGATATGACAGGATATAATATATGATATGATTATTTGGTCTATTCATGTATCATGCTTAGACACTTGTTTTGAGCTCGTGGGCATTTCCTTATGATTCCTTGATTTTCTTATCATCACTTTAACTCATTATTCATTTGATTCTTATGACATATGATTTCTTGTTCAACAGATCCTTTGACTTCATTTTGTGTACTTATTCATGTTCAGTTTATTATTTTTTATCTGTTCACTAGGCTTTTTAAGCTCAGCCGCATTTTCTTTTTCCTGCGGCAGGTATTCAAGCGGGATGCTGGGATTTAAGTGATGAGAGTAGGAGATTTTAGTGGACCACCCTGAAGATAGTTACCCAATTTCTTTTGGATTAGATTTGTAGTTATCCTTCATTTAGACTTCAATTGGAATTGTATTTCATTTAGAAGTTATTCTGTTTCAGACTTAGTATTTTACTATTTCCTTAGAAGAACTTATGTAACCTTATTATTAATAAAATTCTTCCGCTTTGCGTTTATGTTCTGATTTGTCACCATAATGTAGCATTTTAGCCCTTATCGGGTTGGGGTGTTTTAATGATAACGAGGATCGCCCTAGTATTCGTGTTTCGATGTTGGCACTGGTTTAGATAATTCGAATTCTGATTGGTTAGGATTTTGTACTCACCATGGATCATAAATCATTTACCTCGGAAGATCATTAACCATTTCCCACCTTTACACCTTGACCGTGGGCCCATAACCTACAGATTGTCAACTATAACACTCTCGTTAGCATTTTCTTATCCTTTTTACACGTCTTAAACGTGTTTTACTTCCCAAACACTTTTATTTTAATAATCACCACTAATAGGGTATATTAGCCGCAATATAAATAGTTTCAAATCATTACCTTAACTTCGTACATGCTTAACTTAGTCTGTAACACCCCCCAAATTTTCTAAGATAGCAGCGGAAGACTAATTGGGGCATTACTGAGTGGATCAAAGTCATAATCATAGAAAACGACTCAAAAGAGGCGTTTTTAAATATCATAGGTCCATAATACGAATTCAGTTACAAATTTTTATATCAGAGTGCTAAAAGCTCCATAAAGGAAGCATTATTTCGACTGGATTACAACTTTATTTTACACCCTGGTTAAAGATAGGTTACTGCCCGCTCCGTGCCTTGGTCTGCTCCATTAATTTCCTGGGATAACATGCTCAAAAGTCAACAAAAATGTTGTGTGAAATCATAGAGTTTGAAGTTTAATAATCAGTTCAATACATAAGTAGGATTGCATTGGAGATACAATCGGTTTGAAAATTGATATTGCAGTTCATATATATTGCCCTAAGTCTCATGATACGCAAACGTTAACAAAGTACCGTAAAACGGAGGTGTCACATCAGGGATTCTGATGGTTATGTGCCCTCGTGTTATAGGTGATTTGCCAATTCCTATGTTTCTCAAATATAATGCATCGCGACTAATACGACTAGCAAATAGAATTTCATCAAAGTATTAGTGGGATAGGTCGTCAGCCTCTAATAGATCTATTCATTATATTCGCGTTCACATACAAGTGATTAATGCCTCATGATAGAGGGTCTTGTGGCAATAAGGTAACTTAGGCATATATCAAGTCAGATAAGCATACTGAAAAATACTTGTGATCTGTTTATAGCATGTATCCCCCTCACGGAGGTCAAAATAGTTAAAGCAGTAAAAGTGAGGCCATGACTCACCTTAAGTGTTTCTGGTGATGGTGAAAGTAAACTCAGGGGTGATTATGATAATAACTTCAATACGGAACCTGGTAAATATAAATGTCTGAGAATCTGGCTATATTCTAATGGTGTTCTTGAAATGGATGATGAACGATGAATAACGATCTAATCGTTGAATGTGAGTGTGTTATTTCCTCAATGAATGAATGCTTGCGTTAACTCGTAACGTTCCCACTTATACTAATTAACGAAAGTTAAATAATACGTAAACAAAATGTACAAATATGCATATGATGTGAATGCGAGACGAAAAATGGAAGATGAAATAAGAATATCAAGTAAAAATAGTAGGCCCTTATTCTTTTCCAGATTTTACACTTTTTACCGTAACTGTGCTTGCGTTACGTCGTTAGTCCTTCGTTAAGTCCAAAGTCCATAAATAGTCCAAAACTTGTCCAAATATACAAATAAGGCTTAGAATTCAATAATATGTCAATTGATATTCCATATAAACTGTTTTCACAGCTTCAGTCCACAAGTTTCTCGGTTTGGCAGTTTTTGGTCCTTCCCGTTAGATTGCGTTACATTTTTAGTCCAAAAGTGTCAAAAATGTAGAGAAAAATATGGCGAGTTTTCCTAAGGCTTATTTAAGTTATTTTTAACTTATTTCAACTGCTTATTAGGCTGTTTTCTTATTTTAACTATTATTGGGCTTTAACGATTAATAAATGTTAATGGGCCTCTAAAATAAGCTTATTAAAATGGTTCATTTTCCCATCAAAAGCTTATTCTGAAACTGCCATGTTGTCAGCTTATTCATAGCTTATTAAAATCAGTGAGTTGGGCTCACAGTCCATTCGTTAATATTAATGGTTTTCAATATGGTTTTTGCGAAATACTTTGTCCAGTTTAAGGTGTCAAGTTAAGTGTTTCATGACACGTTATTCAAATGAAAAATGTAGGTTGCCGTGTAGTTTAATGAATCATGTGATGAAAACGCTGGGTCGTGTGGTGTGTTCACGAGTTACACCTTGGTTTTCTACGCTACTTAGTATGTTTCACCTTAAAAGATGTAGTTAAATTTTACACATGTCATATACATATTAAACGTGTTGTTTCGGTGACTTTGTGGGTTGAGTTATTATGTTTGATGACTTGTGGAGTAGAGAGGAGAGGGTGGGGGGATCGTGAAGTTTCATTCATTTATTTGCATGATTTCTGGTTCGCTATTTATACGTGTAGCTTAAATATATGGACGTTCGAATGGAAGTGACTAGAAAAGGTGGTATTCATGAGATATTAATGTAATGATACGTGATCTAATGTGGTTCTAACATGCTGTAATCATAACATGAAGTCTCTTCCTCTCATCTTTAACGTGTGGCATATAAAAGGGAAGAAAATGATATGTTCAAAATTTATGTATGTGCCATGCATGAACAATAAGTTAACGTGTATGCTAGGATAGAAAAAGGGGATCATGAACACATACCACACCTTAGAAAGGTGATGATGAAGCTGTGAAGTTCGAATGAGAACACAAGGATGAAGACAGTCTCCTCGCTAGAGTTGAAATAAGTTTTTACGTATTTCCTTCTTCACTCGTCTGCTCCCCAACCCATGACAGAAAGTTACTGATCTTTTTAAGGTATGTTTGAGAGTGAAAGAATGTGAAATGTGGGTAGGGTAGAGTGGGAGAAGATGGGGTATTCTTATAGCAAAAATATCTCACATTTGTTGACCATATGACTTTCAACGCTTATCATTGGCCTCCACTGTGGATGACCAGTGATTGAGGAGACAAATGAGATTGTTTATTGACACTAGAAGATATTGAGAAAGATATTTGGAGGTATGTGCATTGTATCTTGCTTCTTGGAGTATATATGTATTTGGTTTATATTAAATAAGTGCCAAAGTGAAACTAGTGAGCCACAGACCTATCCTGCAGTTCAATCCTTCTTTTAGACCTCACATTATGTTAAAAACATCATTGGTGGCACATAGGAAAAATCGAGAAGTGTTATAGTTAAGTTTTGCAACTTATATCCATACGTATGGGTCGATTATGGGAAAACCAAACGATCTTGGTTACTATAATAATCCTCGACAATTAGAGCTGGGATTATGCACATAGGTAGCTTGATGGGTGATGATTATTATGGTGTAGAGACGTGTATAGGTTACGTTCGAAATTATGGAGTTACGATGTGTTTTTGTGAGTGTGTTTGTGATCGGGTAGAACAAAGAAAGAAAAGAAAAAAAAATATTATATAAGGTGATGGGCTTGTGATTGGGCTCGTGTGATGGGCTAAGAAAAGGGTCCGGTTTGTTTGTAATGTTATTAGGAATTTTGTGAAGGTAATTAGTGAGAGTTAATTGTACTTAGCGAAATTAATTAGTGTATGCTAAGTAAACTTAGTGTAGGAACTTTGTCAGTATTATTCATCCTTGGTGAGATTCAAGTTTAGTGATAATGGTGGTTTGTGTATAATCGTGTCTTGAAGTACGTGTCGTTATACGGTAAATATCATGTTAACGCAACGTGGTGAGAATAATAAGAAGAGAAAATTTTAAATTCCCCCGTAAAAATGGGTTTTGCTAAACGGTAATACTAGGTTATCATTAATCATTGAGAATTATTACAATGGATTTTTGTAGAATTCCTACAGTACTCCCCCGTCATTCTGAATTCCGTCCCGGAATTCGAGTCTGAGATAGTTAACGAGAGTGATTTACACGAATAGGTGCGGATATTTTTCACGGATTTGGTCTTCGCGTTCCCATGTGTATGTTGGTCCCCTCTTGGAGTTCCATCTAACTTTTACAATGGGAATACGGTTCTGCTTAAGTCGCTTCACCTCTCTATCCATTATCTCTACGGGTTCCTATATGAACACAAGTTTGTCGTCCAGTTTAATCTCTTTCAGCGGAATGACGAGAGTTTCATCCGACAAACATTTCTTTAGTTGTGATACGTGGAATGTAGGGTGTACCCTACTGGGTTCTTCTGGAAACTCTAATCTATAAGCAACGGGACCAATCCTTTCGAGGATTTTAAAAGGTCCAATGTATCTTGGGTTGAGTTTTCCACGCTTTCCGAAGCGTATCATTCCCTTCCAGGGCGAAACTTTTAGCATAACTCTATCTCCAACTTCAAATTCCATGGGTTTCCTCCTCACATCTGCATAACTCTTCTGTCTGTCACGAACGGCTTGGAGACGATGTTTTATTTTGAATATCTTCTCCGTCGTGTCGTGAATTAGTTCTGGTCCGGTAAGTTGCATGTCCCCAACTTTCGTCCAGCAGACAGGTGATCTGCACTTTCTCCCGTAAAGTGCTTCAAAAGGCGCGGTCTTTAAGCTAGCGTGGTAACTATTGTTGTAAGAGAACTCAACCAATGGTAAGTGTTTGTCCCAACCTTTTCCGAAGTCAAGTACACATGCTCTAAGCATATCTTCCAAGGTTTGGATTGTCCTTTCACTTTGTCCATCAGTCTGGGGATGATAGGCGGTGCTCATGTCTAATCGAGTACCGAGAGCTTTCTGTAGGGATCGCCAAAATCCTAAAGTGAATCGACTGTCCCTATCTGAAATGATAAATATTGGGACTCCATGTCGGATTATGATTTCTTTAAAGTACAACTGAGCGAGTGTGTCCATCTCGTCAGTTTCTTTGATAGGCAGAAAATGAGCAGATTTGGTCAAACGGTTGACGATAACCCAGATTGTGTCTAATCCGGTCGACGTTCTTGGTAACTTGGTAATAAAATCCATCGTGATTCTTTCCCATTTCCAAACTGGTATCTCAGGTTGTACAAGTAGTCCTGATGGTTTCTGGCTTTCAGCCTTGACTCTTGAACAAGTCAAACATTTCCCAACATACGTCGCGATGTTAGCTTTCATGTTTGGCCACTAGTAAAGTTGCTTGAGATCTTGGTACATCTTGTTGGATCCGGGATGGATGGAATATTTAGACTTGTGAGATTCATGCATGATAAGATCTCGAATACCTCCGTAGAGAGGAATCCAGCATCTTTTCTTGAAACATAATATTCCATCGGCTCTTCGTATGAATCCGTTCTCACTTTCCGGCATGCCATCGATCTTTTCGTGAGGTCGGTTCTCCTCCCGAAGAGCTTCCGATTGGGCTATGAGAATTTAGGATGGAAGTGGTGAATAGATTGTCATTCCTAACGATCGAACTCTAAGAGGTTTAATTCTTTCCTTTCGGCTTAATGCGTCGGACACGACATTCGCTTTACCGAGGTGGTAGCAAATTTCACAATCATAGTCGTTGAGTAGTTCCAACCAACGACGCTGTCTCATGTTTAGTTCCTTCTGATCTAGTATGTGTTGAATACTTTTGTGATCGGTGAAAACCGTGCACTTTGTACCGTATAGGTAATGTCTCCATATCTTAAGAGCGAATACTACTGCCCCTAGTTCTAAATCATGAGTGGTATAGTTTTCCTCATTTTTCTTGAGCTGTCGAGAAGCGTAAGCTATGACTTTGTTTCTTTGCATTAACACTGCACCTTAGCCGTGATGAGATGCGTCGCAATATACTACAAAGTCGTCGCTTCCATCCGGTAGTGCTAAAATGGGTGCTTCACAGAGTTTTTGTTTGAGAAGTTGGAATGCTGACTCTTGTTTCTCTCCCCAAGTGTACTTCTTGTTCTTCTGAGTGAGTTCTGTCAAAGGTTTTGCGATTTTGGAAAAGCCTTCTATAAACCTTCGATAGTAACCAGCGAGTCCTAGAAATTGTCGAATTTCAGTGGGAGTGGTGGGCGATGCCCAACCTTTAACTACTTCGATCTTGGCGAGGTCAACATGGATACCTTGACTATTGATGATATGGCCTAAGAATTGAAAGATGGAAATCCAAAAATCACATTTGGAAAATTTAGCATACAGATTTTCTGTCTTGAGTAACTCTAGAATGGTTCTCAAGTGTTTAGCATGCTCTTGTTCGTTGCGTGAGTAGATCAAAATGTCATCGATAAATACGATCACGAACTTGTCCAAATATGGCTTGCATACTCGGTTCATTAGATCCATGAACACTGCCGGTGCATTGGTAAGACCAAATTGCATTACTCGAAATTCATAATGCCCGTACCGTGTTCAAAAAGCTGTTTTGGGTATGTCTTCTTCTCTAACTCTCAATTGATGGTATCCCGATCTCAGGTCGATATTTGAATAAACACTTGATCCTTGCAGTTGGTCAAACAGATCGTCAATCCGTGGTAATGGGTATCGATTTTTCACCGTGAGTTTGTTCAACTCTTTATAATCAATACACATTCGGAATGTTCCGTCTTTCTTTTTGACAAACAGGACTGGTGCTCCCCAAGGTGATGAGCTGGGTTGGATGAATCCTTTATCTGACAGTTCTTTCAACTGCTCAGATAATTCCTTCATTTCGGAAGGGGCTAATCGATAAGGTGCTTTTGCAATAGGTGCTGCTCTAGGCACTAGATCGATTCGAAACTCTACTTGTCGGATTGGCGGAACACCTGGCAAGTCTTCAGGGAATACTTCCGCAAATTCCCTTACAACGGGCACTTCTTCCAGTTGTTTCTTCTTTTCTTTTGGTTCACCTTCCGTCACTTGAACCAAGAATGCGTGGCATCCCTTGTTTATGTATTTCACCGTCTTGATATACGAGATAACATTGAGTTGGGTTTTGTAATGATCACAACGAACGATGAGTGTTTCGTTGTCAAGAGGAATTTGGATGACTTTTTCATCACAAATGATTCTGGCACGGTGTTTGGATAACCAATCCATGCCCACAATTGCGTCAAAGCTTCCAAGTTGGATGGGCATGAGGTCAATTGGGAAAGTTTTGTCTTGGAGGGTTAAGGTACAGTTTTCAAGTAAGGTATTAGTGCTTAGCAACTTTCCGTCAGCTATTTCGATTTCGTACGAGGTATCTAATTCTACGGGAGCAATATTAAGCAATAAAGCAAACGAAGTAGACACAAAGCTCCTATCGGCTCCAGAATCAAATAATATCTTAGCACTACGTTGGTTTAGTAAGAAAGTACCCGTAGTGACGTTGGGATTCTGTGGTGCATTTCCATCTCCAATTATGTAGGCTCTTCCACGGGAAACATTGTTGGTGTTCTTTGGGCAATGACTCTTGTAATGTCCCACTTCACCACAACCGTGGCACTTCACAGCTACTGGTTGTGCATTAGCCCCTGTAGCCCTGCAGTCCTTGGTCACATGACCTACTCTTCGGCAGTTGCCGCAAATTGCGGTACACGGTCCGTTATGATGCATCTTACACCTGTTACACTGGGGTTTTACTCCAGCATAAATCTTCCCTTCAGTAGGTGTGGCCACATAAGCCCTGGCGGCTTCTTAACGTGGTTTTGCTGATGGTGACGGTCATTGCGGCTCTGCTGGTAGTCCCTGTTGCGGTTGTTGTTTCGGTCATTGCAGTGGTAGCTCCTGTTGTTGTTGTAGTGGCTGTTGCTGTTCCTGTTCCTGTTGCTATGGTTATCATAACTTCTCTTGTGTCCATTGATTGTGGAGGTGGAACCCCGTTTAAGCACTCGGTTCAACATTCCCTGAGCAAACGTGATTGCGGCTTCGAGTGTTGTCGAGTTTGATGTGGTGACGTCTCCCTCAATACTTGAAGGTAGTCCTTCCACGTATCGTTCCAACGTCTTTTCCCAGTCAGGCACCATATGTGGGCACAGAAGAGATAACTCTTGAAACCTCCGGTTGTATGTACTCCAGTCATTGTTTCTCACTATTAACTGATGAAATTCATCCTCTAGCTTCCTGACCTCTGTCCGAGGACAGTACTTCTTCAGCATCTTATTTTGCAGTTCAGTCCAGGAGATTTGAAATGCTGCTTCAGCACCCAGGTTTTTAACAATAGCATTCCACCAAGATAAGGCATCTCCCCTTAAGACTCCAGTGGCAAAGGTGACCTTGTTGTGTTCTGCGCAGTTGCTTCTCATGAATACAGTTTCAATACATTCAAACCACTGTGCTAGTTCAGTCACTCCTTCTACACCCTTAAAGATGGTTGGCTGGCAACTCATGAATTCCTTGTAAGTGCATTTACGTGGTGTAGATGCCTCACCTTCAGTCGTTGCTCCTATGTTATTGCTCGAGCGGGTTGCAGCATCGGCATCGCGTGCTGCAGCGATGCCGGCTTCAATCATTTTTTGAACATCTTCCGGTGTCAGAGTTTCGGTATGGTTGGTAGTTCCGCGTCTGGTATACATCATTTTCTATTAATGCCACAAGAACATAGATTTTAGAGTTTGCGTAGAGTGACTGAGGAATAAATCCATGAATTTTTACAATATTACGACATCCTTGGACGTTATTGTAAGCAAATAATCAATTCATGGATACGAGATTGTTAAGGAATAAACAAATTAACTACAAAAGCTGAAGTTCAACAACTTTCCCTACATTCATCAAGTCTATTTTAAATCCCCATCCTTCATGTGTTCAGATTTTTACAGTATTTGCTATGTTTTAAGGATTCATGATAGTAACAAGTAATCATCACGACATATCTGGATATACTTACGATACATACGAACAACCATAATACATGAGTCAACATAATTATATAGTACATCACTACCAACATCATTACATTAATAACTTGTTCAGTTGAGTTACATAACAAAACCATACAAGAATCTTTATTAATGGCCACATGCGGCAGGCTAAGATGCCTCACACTATACAAAAGGCTAACTGCGTCTAATGACTAGGTCCATCCGTACGCCTCGTGAGCTCGGAGATCTGATCCTGGAGTCTGCGTATCTCTGTCTGATGCTCAGCCTGCATCTCCCCTATCATGTTCTCCAAAGTATCGGCTCTACGCTGTGCAAGATGAGCCGTCCAAGCTAGGTCATGTCCCTCTCTCCGCAAGGATATCGCGTAAGAACGGGTGTCCGCTAGATCTGACTGCATCTGTGTCAAACACTGCTGTACAACTGCTCTACTAGAAGCTAACCTATGCAAGGTGTCACTGATAGTCCCCGGGTGGTCTAATGGTACATGGCTGATCATGCGAAGAAGCAAGTCAATCTGCTCTCTGTGACTCTCCAATCGTGTCACCACTGTGCATGGTATGAGAGTATGAGTGACTACTGGCCTGAATCCTTCCCTAGCATCAGGGATCTGAGCTGGGGGTGTGAAACCAGGAGGATAAGGCAGTGAGGGTGAGGGTATCTGGTCTGAGATGCGGGGTCGACTCGAGGAAGGGATATCCTCCGCAGGAATAGGGTCCTGCTGACGAGGTGGTAGTGGGTATGTCTGAGTACGCGTATCAAGTAGATGGTCAGGGGGTAGGGATGGTGCAGTCTGATGGAACTCTAATGGTGTATCATCTGCAGGGAGCCATTGCTGACTCTCAAAGTACAAGTCGTCAGGGGGTGGTATATAGAAAGGGGAATAGGAATCGTAGACAAAGTGTGGTGGTAACATAGATGCTGGCGTAGCTAGCACATGAGGGTTCTCGAATAGAGGTGCGGCGGAAACTCCACCCTCCTCAAAGGGTTCTGTCCTATCGGGTAAGGCCTCGGGTGCTAAGGCTCCAGGGAGTATGGGTGACGTAACCGATGCTAATGATCCTTCGGAGTCAGAATCCGACGACACGCTAAAATGTGTAACAAATGACATGATACTGTAATAATCAATAATTATTGTAACCAGGTAAGTGTGAAAAGTCAAATATGCATAGTAATTGTTAAGTGTGTAAAAACTTAGCATAACATAATCCTACTAATTAATATACTGAGCGCGGTAGCAAGCGGGCACGGAGGGCGTAAAATGACATGGTGTAAAATTTGTTCATTTGTAGTGTAGTTATAGTTTCAATGTTTGAAAACATTTGTTTCTCTATAACTACTGGCTCTGATGCCAATCTGTAACACCCCCAAATTTTCTAAGATAGCAGCGGAAGACTAATTGGGGCATTACTGAGTGGATCAAAGTCATAATCATAGAAAACGACTCAAAAGAGGCGTTTTTAAATATCATAGGTCCATAATACGAATTCAGTTACAAATTTTTATATCAGAGTGCTAAAAGCTCCATAAAGGAAGCATTATTTCGACTGGATTACAACTTTATTTTACACCCTGGTTAAAGATAGGTTACTGCCCGCTCCGTGCCTTGGTCTGCTCCATTAATTTCCTGGGATAACATGCTTAAAAGTTAACAAAAATGTTGAGTGAAATCATAGAGTTTGAAGTTTAATAATTAGTTCGATACACAAGTAGGATTGTATTGGAGATACAATCGGTTTAAAAATTGATATTGCAGTTCATATATATTGCCCTAAGTCTCATGACACGCAAACGTTAACAAAGTACCGTAAAACAGAGGTGTCACATCAGGGATTCTGATGGTTATGTGCCCTAGTGTTATAGGTGATTTGTCAATTCCTATGTTTCTCAAATATAATGCATCGCGACTAATACGACTAGCAAATAGCATTCCGTGAAAGTATTAAGCAATAGCCACTTTGTGAAACATCTGATAAGCACTAAGTACTGCCCTTGCCAAAAGCAAGTCCCTCGATCATGAACCATTAATCACTTGCGAGTGAGCGCGAATATAGTTTATAGGCCTATAGGATTTGACCATCCCATCCTTGTTGCTGGGTAGGCAACACGGGTGTGCTATATTTGAGTTACCTAGGTATTTTGCAAGATACCTAGCTTTGGGGGCAACTGTTATATTATGAAATCCGCGGTTACTGTTGACTTACGCCAGGGTTACTGGTGTTGGTTAATGCTTTGTGTAGCATGAGCTTAGTGCAGTGGTAATATCTGGATTTATGGGTGCTAACAACTGGCCCACTGGTTCTGTTATAGGTGCAACAACGTGGCCCAATCTTGAGAATTGTGTTCAACTGATTCTTATGCAAACAAACTTCGGGCGTATAACAACGTAGCCCACATTCTCTTAAACTAGAAATATTGTGATCAAATACTTTTCGTAAACCTATGAATTTACTTAACCTTTGTGTTGACTTTTAGCATGTTTTATCTCAGGTCTTTTCCGCTGCATATCTTACTTTTTGAGGAGCTTGGTGAAGGGCATGGCATGGTCATGGAAGACTCAGAAAACTATTTGGGACCGCTTTAAATCCTTTTATAGACTTATATTTTCCGCACCATTTTTAAATAATGTAAATTGAATGTTTTCAATTATGAAATTTCTTCTAAAATGGTTTAAGTAAAACCGTTGTGTTGTGATAACTATTGAATAACACCCCCACGACCCGTATGCTTTCGCTGATCCGATTTCGCGGTGGTACAATCTACGTGTGAAACTTTAGTTTTAATAAAGCGTCTCATGGATAGGAGTTATATAGCTAGCACAAAAACTATACCACTTAAAAATTTGACCCAAAAAATGTGAGGTTCACCTTTAGATATATAAAAAAAGCATTCACCTTTAATGTTTATGAGTGTACCAGTAGTATATAGATTCTAGAACTTGCTTTAGTGATACATTTCGAGATAGCTAGTGAGATCACATCATGTGGTTAGGATTTACTAAATGATAAGAGGAATTAGGATAACCCTTGTTTTAGTCTGTTTATCATAATTACATTGGCTACATTGGTCAAGTAATTACCCCACACCCTTGCTATGTACTCATTTTTTACACCCCTCTGAGCCTATCATTTTCGCGGTTCTTGTGATATTTCAGTGCATTCCGAAATATTAATGAAGAGAATTGTTTACACCCCACTAAATGTTACACCCAAATCGCCTTAGCCTTCCTTGTATGCACTCATTTTTAGTTCATTATTGTTACAACATTTATGTTAAACCCTTAGTTAATTATCTAGTTATTTACATGGTTGCTAAGTCGTGTCATATATTGTAATTACACTTTTGGGAAGATTGAGACTTATGGTAGTATTTATTATGGAGTAATGGGGAAGAAAGTCAAATTATTACACCCATATGTACGTTAATGGTTAAGTTCTCCACATGTTTTGATCCTTGCAATTCGGGTCATTGGTTAGTTTTTATTTATACAAAAATGCAAGTGTTGGGATGCAGTTAGAAATCCCAAGTTATCTATGTTATTTATTTTCAGCAGGTCAAAAGATGGCAGGGCAAAAGTGTATGATAACAAAAAATGAAAGAAAAAAAAAGAGAAAGAAAAATGAAAAAGAAAGAAAAAAATACGAATTGCCATCCTACTTTTGTTTAAGTCAAGAAAAGCAACGAAAGAGTTAGAGTTAGTTTATCGAGTCTTGGCTTAGTAACGCCAATTTGTACATGTAATTAACTTAGATGATTAACTTGCCACCAGTAAAATTCCCCATATCCCCAAAATCGTGTTTTTCCTTACCCTGACACCTAACGTTACAACCCTTTAAAAGATCTCTTTGATAGTTTATTCTAGGTGCTTACGCCAAAGAGGTGAAGGTTTGTTCCTTTGTCAAGCATATGGTAATATATGTGCTATGACAGGTAGAGAGTGTTTATTTGTCCATTTCCATAATTTTATATCACTTATACACCCGAGAGATGAGAGATGAGAGAATCCAAACACTTTATGTGAGGTGCTAATATATAATTTTCGTGCATGTTATAACTATTTTAGAACGAGTTATATTGTAAATTTTCTTTAACCGAATGCAAAATGCCCCCGAACTTGTAAATTGATTAGGGTGAAAGCATGTTTACTTGAGGACAAATAAGTCCCAAGTGTAGCGATATTTGATGAGGTGTAATTTTATACATTTTTAAGGGGTCATTTAGCCTCTAAATCCATACATATTCGATCATTTATTGCTTTAAATCGTTCCTATTTATGTTTTAGGTACTTGGGAAGCAAATGCTGAAAAAGGATGCTTTTTAGGCTCGGTTGGACGGAAAAACGAAGAAAACGACAACATCAGGAAAAACTTCACAAGAAGGGGATGTGACGACGTCACAATCACTAAGTGACACCGTCACTTGAAGAAAGTTGTGGCTACTGAGTGACCACTCAGGCGCTGGACACGGCCTCAAGCTGACAATGTCAAGATCAAAATTATGAAGGCTAACGGCGTAACAACTTCACCGTGACGCCGTCACAAGCTGATTAGGAATATCACAACTTGCGTGCGAAAAACCTGATCGTATTTTGACCATAAATTCTTCATACAGACTCGGATTTAGGTGATTCAAAAGACCACGCAAACGGGACGAGAAGATCTACAAATTGGTGAAAAATGCATCGTGTTGCCATCATGCCTTGAGGCTGTCACCGTCACCTCGAACCTACAAAAAATCAGCCTATAAATATAATCTCATAATTGTGTTTTTACTAAGCCCTAAACCCTAAGTCCGATTCTAGGGTTTAGGCTGGTGTTTTTCTAGCAACTTAGAAGGTCTTAATCATTCCATAAAGATCTTGTAATGGTTTATTTATGGATTCAATCTTAATTATGTCTTCAATTATCATTATTGTTGCTTGTTCTTCATTGATTATGCTTGGCTAATTCACCTATTGTTTACTTTGGATTGTATGAAACTTATTAATAAATAATTAGATCTTATTGTTTTCTTATCGATGTTTGTGTCTATCTTCATCATTAAGGCATGACATATTCAATGAGTTTAATCAGTTATAGTTTATAATTCTTGCTTCCTACTGTCTCTTGTTGATTAGTGATTTGCGTTAGGAGTTGTAAAACTGGCTAGGAAAATTATACTATTTGAACGTCCACTAAAACGTTAGTTAATAATTAGTTAACTTGGTATTCATTTTATTTAATGCGTGAACTTTGCTCGTATTGTGGAAATTGAGATAAAATGGCATTTTTAGGCGCCGCTCAATTAGAACATAGTTCATAGGAGTTAGGGCTTGACCACCCCTCGATTGGTTTTAAGGAATACAACGCTCTAATTAAACAAGGACGTGACAATTCAATAGGTAGAATTGGAAAGCTAGCAAGGAGTAATACATCATAGGTAGATACGCTTCACTTACCTTATGGATCCTTAATTTACTTTTATTGCATTTAGTTACGTAGTAGTTTAATTAGTTAAAACCAAATTCTCTCAAACCTCAGATTTTTTACTTGCTTTCAAATAAAATATAAAAGACCAAAAATAATCTTCCCTCAACCCTTAGACTTAATCGACATGCACTTCAAGCCTACTTCACTATTCCCCTAGAGAACGATCAATACCCCAGACTTACCTATACTACACTACAACAATTAGGTACACTGCCTAGAAGATTATAAAGCTTAATGTGTTTTGAAAAATTCGCATCACTTACGCTGGGATAGGAGCATCCCTGACGTGTTGTGTTTCACAGAAATGCTCAAGAAATAATTAAGTAAACCAAGGTCAGTCACAGAAAAATCCTGACGCAGAGAAGTAATAATCCGTTGTAACAAAGTTGTAGAGGAAGCAGTCAAGACAATTGTGGAAAACTAGATGGGTGGTTGAATAGTTTTACCGGTTTTTAAGTTATTACAAAAACTTTTACTATTGAAAAACTATGATTCGAATCTTATGTGCAATCAATCAACACCAATATGAACTCTAAACTATACTAACTAATATAAGTAATGAAAGAAAAGTAAAGAGATGGAAAGATCAAACCGAGACACAGAGATTTATAGTGGTTCGGCTACGAAGCTCTTCTTCGCCCTACTCCACTCCCCGAGTACCACACTCGAGATTTTCAAACACTATGTCAACAAGACCTCCCTTCAGGCGGAGAAAACCGTACACGTCGCTTATCCTATTTCCGAAACTAAGCTAAATGTCGAGTGCTAATCTTAGCTAGCACCAATCTACCAAGATCCACTTGATCCTTTACTACTTCACACAAGACTTGATCGACCCAATCTACCTATGATCCACTTGATCAATCACACAAGCCCAATGGCTTCAAGAGATCTCCAAGATCTCACAAGATCACAATGATCAACCCTCACTTGACTTAATCTATTCTATCTACCCTTGATTGACTTGATCAACAGACAAGCCCAATGGCTACTAGAGATATTCAATATCTCTATAAGATAACAATGATCTTTCCTCACAAACTCTCAAAAGAAAAATGATCTTGATGTATACTATGATACAATCAAGTGTGTAACAAATGTTACAAGTGCTCTAACTAAATCTACAACACTTTGTATCAACTTGGATACCTTCTGTTCTTCTCTTGCACTTGAAGAGGAATGAAGAGGATCTCTAGGTAGGATGATTTGATCACTCTTAATCAAAAGAAAAACCTAACTAAATGATCAAGAAGAGAAAATGTGAAAAGGGTATTGAACTCAGAAAGTTCTGTGTGAAAAAGGATGCCCAAAATCTGTGAAGTGGGCTGGTATTTATAGGCAGAAAAAATCTAGCCGTTATAAGGACACGGCACCACTAAACCACACACGGTACCACTAAATTTAGTGGTACCGTGGTACCGTGCCAGACAAAAACGCTCCTCTTTTTGTCTTTTCTGGTGAAAACTTATTTGGGGAAGTTTGGAGCTGATTTAGGGGGGGGAATAGTTGTTATGTATTTTGAACTTCTTTTTCCATTAAAACATTTCTTAATTATTCAAAAATAATTTGTAAAGTATATTTTTGAAAGAAATGATTTGTCACATAAAAATGTGATGTCTAAAACACAAATTCACTTCTTTGATCACTTGTCAAGTTGTAAATTTGTTCTAGAGTGATTTGCGTAGAAACGGGAGCTTTCGATTAAAAACTTGTTTACGTTAATTTTAACGTAACGTGTTTTCACATTTTGTCATCCTCAAAACGTGAAGTTATTGAAAGAAAGAAATAACATTTTTAGAACATTATTTGCATCAACAATCTCCCCCTTTTTTATGATGATAAAACATAAACTCATTTTAGGTTAAAATTAGTTTTAACAAGTTTTTAATGAGTTTACTCCCATTTCTCCCCGTTTTTGTCGAAGCAAAAAGGTTGCTAAGGCTCCCCCTTGATGTATACTCCCCCTCGTTTAGAGGAAACCAAGGAATCGTGCAACGATTCGTGCTACAAAACAAGGTTAGATAACAAATATACAAGATCTAGCATGTAGCACTTATGACAAATATCCAACCACAAATAAAAAGATTGGCTAAGTAGCCAAGCACTAAAATAAAAACAACCACATAAAGGCCCATTCATTCATGAAAATAAATGTCATACATAGGTATGACTACATGACAAACATAATAAAAGAAGGACAACAAGAAGCATAAATCCTTAATGACTAGAGGCAAGCTTCATTTCCAAGAGGGGTCCTAAAAGTTTATTGTTGAAAAACTAAACATGAACATGTTTAGTCTTGTGGGCTAGGAGGTGGTGGAGATGGTGGCATCATTTGGGGTGGTGGTGGTGTCAAAAGATGCTCCACATAAGAGAACATGAAGTGAATCTCATCTCTTAAGGAGAAGATGAGATTACGGTTGTGGAGGCAACATAGGTAATTGGCACTATGTAAATCATAGGGATGAGGTTGGATAGGTTGACCCATGATTGGGGAAGGAGGTGGTGGTGAGTTTGTTGGTGATGGGGTTGGCATGGCATAATCCAATGGAGTGATGGGTGAGATGGTGTAGTCCATGGATGATGGCATGGTGTTGAAGGAAGGAGATGATGAAGATGTTGTGTAAGTTGAGGATGTTTTGGAAGGTGCATTAGGTGGAGATGGTGAGTTGGGAGTGGCTTGGGAAGGTGGTGTTGTGACTTCATCATCTTTTGTTAGATCAACAAAGAGAGGTTTGATGGGTGGTCTTACGGTTATTCTAGGTTTCTTGGAGATGT
Organism: Artemisia tridentata subsp. tridentata; assembly: GCA_021014915.2. NCBI lineage: Eukaryota > Viridiplantae > Streptophyta > Magnoliopsida > Asterales > Asteraceae > Artemisia > Artemisia tridentata. The sequence continues at coordinate 67,613,591 of CP139501.1, read as the reverse complement.
GGTTTGTTGATCCTTGTGTGGAAGACATGGTGAGTGTGTGTTGTGAGGTTGAAGATGAAGTGCAAGATAAGCTTGCAATGGTGAGGTCTTCTATAGGCAAGAGTTGGGAAATTTGAATTAAAGGTGTTGGGAGTGTCCTATGGTGTAGGAAGGGAATCTTGGGGTATATATGAGTTTTCAAAATCTACAGGTTTGAGGTTTGAGGTTCAAGGATCTAGAGGAAACAGTGAAAATTCGTCAAACAAGGGCACAATACCTCTAAATACCACACGGTACCGTTAAATTTAATGGTACCGTGGCCTATTTAACGGTACTGTGACACTGTAGTCACGAATTTTCCTGTGCAGGCTAGTTCTGGGCAGCTAGAGGGATGTTTTCTAGGGGAACTATTTCCTAGAAATGATAATACCTCAAATTACTAAAGATTTATTTGCCTAATATGTCCCATATTAAACTACTTCTAGCACATAAAGATTATTATGTAATTTGTCAAGATAATCATAAGCATGCAAACATAAGAGCCAAAATAAGCTATCATCCAACTATCACATAAAATATTCATGCAAGGTGATAGATTAAATATCAAGCATGCAAAGAGTAGTAATCCCTACTAGAGTTTATCATAAATAAATCCTAATAAAGATATTAATCCTCTCCTAACTACTTATGACCTGAGCTTTCTCCCATTTTCATCACACTCTCGTCTTTAGCATGCTTCTCATTCTTATGATTTGGATCATCAAATGGTGCATAGTGGGTGGAGGATTCGGAAAAGAGAATGGATGAGACATATGACTCGTTTAGGGGTTTCATGATGGGATCAAAGAGTGAGTATTGAGGACCACTAAGGTATGGGTGATAGTTTATGAGGTGGTGATAAAGACGAGTTAGGAACATCCCATAGGGTATCAATTTATTTTGGTTACCCTTGAGATGCACAATTCGCTTAGCGAAGAAGTAGGTGAGATTGAATGGTTGTTGGGTTAGGAGACAGTAAATCATATGAGCACAACACGCCGGAAGTTGCTTATGATTTCCTGTTAGACATAGAACATTTTCTCGCAGGATGACTGCCCAAGAAAGTAGTACATAATGAACCTCTTTCAAACGAATTTTCGTTGGATTTGCGTAAGAGGAGTACTTATGAGTACGAATGAGTTTGGTGAGTTCGGTTGGAGAGGGTATGTAGGAACAATACAGACTATCCTCTTCACGATAGTTGAAGAGGGACTCAAGACACCAATCTTCAGTATAGGCACATTGCCCATGATTGGGAATTCGGAGAATTTGAGCAAATTGCTCAAGAGTTAGGACGAATTTGAAATTTCGGACCCAAAACCAAAGTGATAAAGTTTGATCCTCGTTATGTACGAGTTTAACTTGTCAAAAGAACTCCAACACAAAGCGAGGACAAATGTGCTCGTTTATGTGAAGCAGACAATCGTATCCTATAGCTCTAAATGAAGTGTTGATATCCCGATGATAAACTAGGGATGGATCAACGACTCGACCTTCATGAAACCGACGGGTTTCAAGATTGACATAGGCACGAATGTGGTTACCGGGTGTTGTGGGTTCACAAGAGATTCCGGGTGTATAGGTATTGGTCAGAAGATGATCAAAATCATACTCATGAGACATTTTTGTTTCCTATTAGAAAATTTTAGGAAAAATTAGAATTGAGAGTAGTTGCATTAAAGATACGTGCCTAGTGTGTGCCTATATGCAAACTATGTGGAGGTGCGGTAATCTCGACTCTAGAAAATAATGAGATTACCCAAACACTCCTAATTTTACTTTTGCTCAAGAAAATATGTCGATAAGTACATATTGATTATGTAATTCGATCAATATTTGTGAGATCATGTATGCACAAGAAAGCTTTTTTAGTTTGCATCAACAATGCATGAAAAATGTTTCATGATCCTAGTTTCGTGAAAGTTTTTAAAAACATTGGAATTGGGGTGTTTGGCGACTTCAATGTTTTAGCGCCAAAAGTTTTAAGTTTGAAAGATGTTAATGTTAAAGACTCTTAATGCAATAACCATTATCCTAAACATGATTCCTCTTAAATCTAATTGCTTAAAAGCAAAATTTGGACTAAAATGTATGGGTTTATGCAAATCCTAAGTTAAGGGAATCATGAGGGTTATACATTGCCTAATCTTAGTCCTAATTTCATATTGACTCAATTAAAATTGAAAAACCCCAATTCAATTTTTATGCATGAACAAACCCTAGACTCAAAATTAAGGAAAAATAGAGTATGATAACTTACAATTTATGTAGAAAAAGTGGAAGTGATTGATAATCATGAAAATCAATGTCTTGAATATGATCATGAAGGGGTGTAATTGAATTTTGGGTTGTGAGGTTTGGTTTTGACAGAAATGGAGGAAATTGGGAAGGTTTAAAATGTATAGTGTGGGAAGAGAGGACTGAAATACGGGCATTGTCAGATACATGGTTCCATGGTACCGTTAAATTTAACGGTGCCGTGCCACTTTAGTGGAGCCGTGATCTGCAGGGATGAATTTTCGTCCCATTTTGATTTTTGACGAATAAGTCTCGCTATTTTAGTGAGAATTTTTTACACGAGGAAAGAATTTATACCTAATAAATTCTTTTAACGAGGAGAACCTAGACTAGATGAAAGGAGATGACTTCAAAGAGTCATGAGACGAGACATACGAGATGACTTCAATATTTCCTGTGAAATATTTAAGCATTCATGAGGGGGATACGCGGGATGACTTAAATAGTCATGAGATTTATGGAATGTGTTCCATCATTCCTAGACCTAGACAAAGGTAGTAGAAGGATTCTTGTTTGAGAGGTTTGGTTAGGATGTCGGCGATATTGTTTTGAGAAGGAACTTTCTCAATAGAAATGTTTCCTTTCTGAACGTTATCGCGAAGGAAGTGGTGACAAATTTCGATGTGTTTAGTACGAGAGTGTTGAATGGAATTTTTGCTCAAGTCAATAGCACTTTTATTTTCGCACATAATGGGAATGTCATCTAGATGGATGTCATAGTCATTGAGGGCTTGTTTCATCCATAGTGCTTGTTGACATGCCTTTCCGGCGCTTACATACTCGGCTTCGGTCGTGGAGATAGCAAGAGCCACTTGTTTCTTGGATAATCCCAAAAAGTTAGACAACAACCCATGAAGGTACAAACGCCACTCATACTTTTTCGATCCACATAATCTTCCGCATGATCAGAGTCGGCATAGAAAACAGTTTCTACACCGGTCCCCTTGGGATAGAATAATCCCAAGTGTATAGTGCCTTTAATGTATCAGAAGATACGCTTAACCGCTTCAAGGTGAGAGGTTTTGGGATCCTCTTGGAAGCAAGCACAAAGGCAGACACTAAACATGATGTCGGGCCTACTTCCCGTGAGATATAATAAACTTCCTATCATACCTCTATACTTAGTGCTATCCACGGACTCACCTTCTTCATCTCTCGTGAGTTTGATTTCCGTGGACATGGGAGTTTTCATGGGCTTAGATTCTTCTAAACTAAATTTCTTAAGCATCTCCTTACTATACTTAGATTGATTAAAGAAGATACCATCTTCCATTTGTTTTATTTTTAAACCAAGGAAGAAATTTAATTCGCCCATCATGCTCATCTCAAACTCGTCACGCATGATCTTAGAGAAATCATCGCACAGTTCTGGACAAGTTGAGCCAAATATGATGTCGTCGACATATATTTGAACAATGATGAGATCTGAATTACGTTTCTTCGTGAAAAGTGTGTTGTCAACCACTCCCATGGTATATTCATGTTCAATAAAGAATGCCTTTAGTCTATCGTACCAAGCTTTAGGAGCTTGTTTGAGACCATAGAGTGCTTTCTTGAGTTTATAAACATGATTCGGTTTCTCGAAATCAACGAATCCCGGAGGTTGTGCAATATATACCTCCTCGTTGATATAACCATTTAGGAATGCAATTTTCACATCCATTTGGTATAACTTAAATCTAAGGCGCAGGCATAGGCAAGGAGTATTCTAATAGACTCTAATCTAGCTACGGGTGCGTAGGTTTCATCGTAATCTATTCCTTCTTGTTAACCAGCCTTGTTCTACCAACCTTGCGTTATTCCTAGTTACGACGCCAATTTTGTCGAGTTTATTCCTAAACACCCACTTAGTTCCTATGATGGTTTGATTCTTAGGTGGAGGTACTAAATCCCAAACTTGGTTTGCGGTGAATTGACTAAGCTCCTCTTGCATGGCAACTACCCAGCTTTCATCCTTAATCGCTTCACCGACATTCTTAGGTTCTACAGTTGATATAAAACAAAAGAAATTACTTTTGTTTTGCACTTGTGACTTAAGGGTTCTTTGGTTTAGGTTTCCTATGACATTTTCAATAGGATGGTTCTTGGATTCCTTAATGTTGACAACCTCATCAACTTCAACTATTTCATCCTCAATGTCATCTTCTAAGGTTTTCTTGCCATTAACCTTAATGGCTTCATCCTCATCTAAGTCATCATCCACCAAGGGTGATGTCTTAGTTGGTGGAGGACTTTCATCGAATGTCACGTTGAGTGACTCTTCGACTTTCATTGTTTCCTTGTTTAGGACAACATAGGCTTTACTATTTTGAGAGTAACCTAGGAAAACACCTTCGTAAGAATTTTGGTCAAACTTGGTGAGGTAGTCTTTAGTGTTTAGTATGAAGCACTTGCTTCCAAACACTCTAAAGTAATCAAGAGTAGGTTTTCTACCTTTCATGATTTCATAAGGTGTTTTTCCTAAGATAGGTCTAATTGGAATCCTATTAAGTATGTAAGTTGAGGTGTCCACCGTATTACACCAAAACTTTTACGGAATTGATTGTTCATTCAACATCGTTCTACTCACCTCTTGTAGAGTATGATTTTTCCGCTCAACTACCCCATTTGATTGTGGAGTGCGTAGAGCCGAGAAATTGTGTGTAATACCATTAGCATCACAATATACTCCAAATTGCACTTCATTATCAAATTCCCGACCATGATCCATCCTAATAGAAACTATTGTACACCCTAGTTGATTTTGGACTTTCTTACTAAAGATTTCGAATTCCTCAAAAGCTTGTGTCTTATTCTTAAGAAATTTAGTCCAGGTATACCTAGAGTAGTCATCAACTATTACTAAGGTGTAGTAATTTCTTCCGTAACTCCGTACGGTGGATGGACCAAATAAGTCCATATGAAGGAGTTCTAGGCATCTAGTGGTCGAGACCATATTCTTAGCTTTGTGACTAGAATGAGCTTGTTTTCCAACTTTATAAGCGTCACAAAAATGTTTATCAAACTTAATCTTAGGTAGATTTCTAACTAGTTCCTTAGACGCCAACGATTGTATCAAGCGCATATTGGCGTGACCTAATCTCCTATGCCATAGAGTGGAATTATCATCTATGGTTGCTAAGCAAATCTTATCCTGAGGCTTATTTCCTATTTTCATAACAAATAATTCATTTCTCCTAACTCCTTTGCCTATGGTTTTACCATTCTTAATTATCTCACTACCCTCTTCGGAGAATATAACTCTACACTTATTGTCTACCATTTGACTAATGCTAAGCAAGTTAAATCCTAAGTTATCTACGTGCTCAACATTTTTAATAATGAGGGAGTTTTGAGTAATCGTACCTTTGCCTATGATGTTGCCCTTAAGTTTGCTACCGAAAGTGACATTACCTCCGTTGTATGCCTTGTATGATGAGAATAGACTCCGGTTACCCGTCATATGGTTAGTGCATCCACTATCCTTGACCCATTCATCGGGCTCCAAGTCGATCCCCAAGCATATCTATTGAATAAGACAAACATTCAAACGTTTGGTCCCCAATATCTCATGGGTCCAAAGTTGTTAGCATTAAACATCCCATGCATTAGTTGCATTTGGTTAGGATGTTGGAACGGAGGACAAATTTCCCATGGTAAGTAACTTTGTAGTTGACGGTTATTCCAAGTTATGGGATAGTTACTTGGATAACTTTGTCTCCTAGAGTTACCTCTCGGTAGAGGAGTTCTTGACCGAGGTTTAGGAACATTTGTTTTCCTAGGTGGAGGAGTCTTTGACCTAGTGTCGGGTTTTACAAAGCCATGCCTGGGGTTTGACAAAGGTTTGTAAAACCTTTTGACTTCCTTTATACTAGCAATAGATACTTTGGTACTATTTACAACTATGTGACTTGGTTTAGGACTTGAATTATTTTTCAGACTTGACTCAGTTCTGTCTCCAGCATCAGACGGTACCACGGTTTCGACAGAACTTGTGGGTTTGACAAAGTTTACTTGTTTCGTTTTATTTGTCGAAGCTTTATTTGGGTCAAATCCTAAGCCCGCTTTGGTATGTTGACCATTCCTAACGTTTTCAAGTATATCATTAAGTGTCTTTGTACCTTTTTCAAACTTAATGATTCTCAAAGCATTTTCTTTGAGTTTCTCATTCTCTACTTGAAGACTTAAGCATGACTTACATCCTACATCTACTTCTTTATTTTTCTCAAGTCTTTTGACTTGATCCTTAAGTTCTAGAATTTGCACTTCAAGTTCATGCAATTTTAGTTTTAGTGTTTTGTTTCTACCTAAAATTTTAGAACTTACTTCGCATAGTTTATTAAATTCGTCATGTAATCTATTATCATCTATTGACGAATTATCATCACTATAATAAGAAGAGTCGGAATGTACCTCATTAGAAGCTTGAGCCATTAGGCATGTTTCATCGTTGGGCTTCTTCTCTTCTTCTTCACCACTATCACTCCAAGAGCCTCATATGAAAGCTCTTTGGTTTTTGGATTCTGGTGGTTTAGGACATTCTCCTATAAGGTGATTAGGATCTTCGCATCTAAAGCACTTCCTATCACTTGTCCCTTTCTTTTCAACTCGGTTCTTATGTGATGGCTTCTTGTCATCACGAGGTTGCCTAACGAACCTATCTCTTCTCTTAAAGAACTTTTTAAAGTCGTTAACGGCTAACGCATACTCTTCATCTTCACTATCGGAACTTGAACATTCCTCATCACTAGACTCCTTTTTGGCTTTCAAAGCTAGAGATCTAACTCTCTCGCTTTTGCCTTTGACAATATCGGAGTCTTTCTTGATTATCATTTCATGAACCTTCAAGTTTCCTATTAGTTCATCGAGTGATAAAGTCGCCAAGTCCTTTGACTCTTCAATGGCGGTGACCTTTGCTCTCCATTTAGGTTGTAGAGCTCTAAGAAACTTCCTAACATAATTCTTGCTAGAGTAACCTTCATCAAGAGCTTTAAGACTAGTGATAATAGTATTAAATCTAGAAAAAGCATTATCTATTGATTCATCTTTGGAAATGGAAAATTGTTCATATTGTTGAACAAGAAGATCTATCTTGTTCTCTTTGACTAGATTATTACCTTGGTGAGTGAGCAACAAAGTTTTCCAAATATCTTTTGCCGTATTACATATGAAAATTCTTTCAAATTCCATTTTAGGCAAAGCATTGTAAATCATCATTTTAGCCTCATCATTTTTGGCTAATTTTCTTTTAAGTTCATCACTTTGTTTATTATAAGGAACTATTTCATCCTTTCTAGTTTCCGGATTCTTTTGAATCGGTTGAAAGTCACCCTCGGTAATAAAATGCCAAAGATCAATGTCTTTTGATTTCACATACGGTTCGAATCTTGTTTTCCAATAGATAAAACAATCGGTTTCAAAAAGTGGTGGTCTTTGCATAGATTTCCCTTCTAGATATTTGTCGGAATCCATTGATCGATTCAAGTTTTAAAATACAATTTACTTTAAAAACTTGACTAACGTGGCTTCTGATACCAATTGTGGAAAACTAGAAGGGGGGTTGAATAGTTATACTGGTTTTTAAGTTGTCTCAAAAACTTTTACTATTGAAAAACTTTGATTCGAATCTTATGTGCAATCAATCAAACACCAATATGAACTCTAAACTATACTAAACAATATAAATAATGAAAGTAAAGTAAAGAGATGGAAATATCAAACCAAGACACAGAAATTTATAGTGGTTCGGCTACCAAGCTCTTCTTCGCCCTACTCCACTCCCCGAGTACCACACTCGAGAGTTTCAAACACTATGTCAACAAGACCTCCCTTCAGGCGGAGAAAACCGTACACGTCGCTTATCCTATTTCCGACACTAAGCTAAATGTCGAGTGCTAATCTTAGCTAGCACCAATCTACCAAGATCCACTTGATCCTTTACTACTTCACACAAGACTCGATCTACCCAATCTACCTATGATACACTTGATCAATCACACAAATCCAATGGCTTCAAGAGATCTCCAAGATCTCACAAGATCATAATGATCAACCCTCACTTGACTCAATCTATTCTATCTACCCTTGATCAACTTGATCAACACACAAGCCCAATGGCTACTAGAGATATTCAATATCTCTATAAGATCACAATGATCTTTCCTCACAAACTCTCAAAAGAAAAATGATCTTGATGTATACTATGATACAATTAAGTGTGTAACAAATGTTACAAGTGCTCTAACTAAATCTACAACACTTTGTATCAACTTGGATACCTTGTGTTCTTCTCTTGCACTTAAAGAGGAATGAAGAGGATCTCTAAGTTGGATGATTGGATCACTCTTAAACAAAAGAAAAACCTAACTAAACGATCAAGAAGAGAAAATGTGAAAAGGCTATTGAACTCAGAAAGTTCTGTGTGAAAAAGGATGCTCAAAATCTGTGAAGTGGGTTGGTATTTATAGGCAAAAAAAATCTGGCCGTTATAACGACACGGCACCACTAAACAACACACGGTACCACTAAATTTAGTGGTACCGTGGTACCGTGCCAGACAAAAACGCTCATCTTTTTGTCTTTTCTGGTGAAAACTTATTTGGAGAAGTTTGGAGCTGATTTAGGGGGGGGGGAAATAGCTGTTATGTATTTTGAACTTATTTTTCCATTAAAACATTTCTTAATTATTCAAAAATAATTTGTAAAGTATATTTTTGAAAGAAATGTTTTGTCACATAAAAATGTGATGTCTAAAACACAAATTCACTTCTTTGATCATTTGTCAAGTTGTAAATTTGTTCTAGAGTGATTTGCGCAGAAACGGGAGATTTCGATTAAAAACTTGTTTACGTTAATTTTAACGTAACGTGTTTTCACATTTGTCATCCTCAAAGCGTGAAGTTATCGAAAGATAGAAATAACGTTTTTAGAACATTATTTGCATCAACAACAATGTCACCTTATATAAGCAAATAAGCAGTGTTAGTCCCCAGTCTGTAGTTAAATAAAGAGGAGTCAAAATGGCTATGAGAAAAACCAACACAAGTGATATAAGCAGCAAAATGTTGAAGCCAAGCCCGAAGATCCTGGTTAATACCATAAAGCAGTCGTAGCAATAAACATACATGATTAAGACGTTGTGGACTTCGAAAGCCTAGAGGCTAAGGTATATAAACCGTCTCAAATAAGTCCCCATGTAAGAACGCGTTTTTGACATTGAGCGGATGAACATGCCAATGCCTAGAAACAGCAAGACTAAGATCAGTCTGAATGCTAGCCTGTTTAACAACCGAACTAAAAGTCTCATTAACATCAATACCAGAAAGTTGTATGCTGCCATTCGGCAGAAGACGAGCCTTGTAGCAACTAAGAGTACCATATGCCAAATACTTGTGTCTAAATAACCAAATGGAGTAAACAATGTTCTCATTTGTGGTTCGCGGTACAAGTGTGTAAATATTATTTTTAATTAAGGGGATTATATTCATCACACATAACAAGTTTCATTTAGAATCATGAAAGGCTTTTTTATACGACTTAGGGAAGTGAGAAATAGTGGAAACATTTAAAGTAAGATGATCAAGAGGGCGGTTAGACCCAACAGAAAAACGATTGACCATGGGGTGAGCCGAAATTGGGTTTGGGTTAGGAATATTTTAGGCCGATGGTGTGGACCCAAGTGGTGAAACCAAGGCCTGTTGGGCCATGGTTGGTGGTAAAGTTGGGGCCTGTTGGGTTGTGGCTGAAGGGGGTGGTTTGAGCTTGAAAACTTGGAGTAACCAGTGAATGGGCTATAGTAGTGGAAGGTTGATCTTGGGCCTGCTAGACAAAATGAATTGGTGTGGCGGGAGTAGCATCAACTGAACATAGGGGCAGAAGCCGTTAAGGTATGAATGAATGTATATATTAAGTTAGGAGGTGCGTCCAAACAAATATATGAGGGAGGTGAGGTTGATGTCATCGAGCCAAATGGGAAAATGGTTTCATCAAAGGCCAACATGTCTTCAGAGAATAATTCTATTTGTGTTCAAATCAAGACACCCATATCCACGGTGATTGGACAATTATCCTAAAAGAATGGAAGGTTTGGCTCGTGGTTCAAGTTTGTTGTTGGTAAAAATACATGCGGTAATCCGGTTTGGTGCCAAACAAACGGGTGTGAGTAACGTCATTAGCAATGGCACTAGAGGGTAAAAATTTTAAAATGTGAGTAGCCATACTAAGGGCTTCGACCCAAAAGTTTGGAGGTAATTGAGCTTGAAAGATAAGAGTCCGGATAAGGTTCTTAATGGTTCATATCATGCGTTCGGACTTGCCATTTTGTTGAGGCGTCTTAGGGCATGAAAAAACAAGCCTTTAGAGGCAAATTTTTTTTGAAGGCAAACAATTTTTGAAGGTTGTAGTTATTAAATTCACCACCATGGTCACATTGAAATGACTTAATTTCACACCTATATTAAGATTAACATAATTATGAAACAAAACAAATTTAGACGAAACATCCGATTTATTTAGCAACAAATAAACCCACGTATAATGAGAATAATGATCTAAGAACAAAACATAATATTTAAAACCCGTAAGACATGGAATTGGGGAAGTCCATAAATCCGAGGGAATAATGTCAAAACAAGAGTTAACAATTGTATTTAAACTAGAAAACGGAAGGCTCACGTGTTTGCCAAGCTGGCAAGCATGACAAAGTGCGGGAGGTTTCATTTTATTACACGAAATATAATTACTAGAAATAAGACTGCGCAACACTTCACTTTCTGGATATCCAAGTCGCTGGTGCCGCGTATGATTACTCACAAGAAAGGCTTGAGGCAAAGGAGAAGGCTTCAGGATAAAGAAAACCCTTGCTATCACATCGGAGAAGAACCCAACGGGTCATGAAATCCTTAATAGAGAAACCAAGCTCAACAAATTCAATAATATATTTATTATCACGAACAAATTGAAAAACTAGGAGTTAGGTCGAATAGTTTTACCGATTTAAATTTGTTTTCTTTCTAAACTTTGATATGAAATCGATAAGTATAGTTATAGACAAACAAGTATTAATGTAAGTGTAAGATATAAAGTAACATAAAGATAGAACGATCAAACCTCAACACGAGGATTTATAATGGTTCGGCCTACAAGGACTTCCTTTCATTGCCCTACTCCACTCCCTGAGTATCCAACACAAGAGTATCCTTTCATTAGTCAAAAAACTACCTTTTCCGGCGTACAAATCCTTATGCGTCGCTTATACACTATTTCTGACACTAAGCTAAATGTCGAGTTCTTTCTCGGATACAGCCAATCCCGTCACATTACGTATTTTGAGAATTAAAACACTAAACAATCACTCCACAAGGTTTATGGTGGTTTGATACAGTAATGGTGTATGATGAACAATATACAATAGAGTGTACAAAAGTAAAGACTAGTAACAAAAATTGAAGCTTTGTTGTCTTGAATGGTGATGATGATCTCTTTGCTAGTAAAAGAGTTAGTATAGAATCACTAAAATGAATACGTGAGTATGCGGTAATAATTATGAACCGAGTATATAAAGAAAGAAAGAATATGCAAATTTAGTTGTGCAATGGATGATTTCAAGTGAGATGAAATGACCACTATTTATAGTGTTAACGTACATTAATTCATGTCCATTCATTTTCCCTTTATTTATTGTGTCCTCTCATTTTCCCTTGTATGTGTAACTGTGTATATATAGATGTAATCCTCCATATTGTGGAGTATTCCAATTCAATCTATCCACATGGTATCAGAGCCAGCCTATCTTCCTCTCTTCCTTCTTCCTGTATTCCCCTCCTCCCCATCGTCTCCCTTGCTGCTTCATCTCCTGTCCATGGCCTCCCCTTCTGCACCTATGAACTCCATCATGCACATGATACCCCTCAAACTCACTCCCACAAATTACCTCTATTGGAAGAACCAAATGCTTCCTGTGTTCAATGTGCAAAATCTGAGTGCACATATCAATGGTTCTGATCCACCCCCTGCTGAGATCGTTGATGGTGATAAACGCACCCCGAACCCATTGTATAGTGCGTGGCAGACTGATGATCAAAAAGCCGTTATGCTTCTAAATGCATCCCTCTCCGAAGAAGTTTTAGGGGAAGTTATCGGTCTCCCCACTGCATATTCTATTTGGCAAGCACTTGAACAGGCCTTTAGCAATACTTCTGTTGATCGGATTCAGAACCTACGTGATCAATTGCATCGGCATGCCCCCGTTTTCCATCATTTGCTGCCTCAAATTCCTCCACTGTCGAGGATATATCTAAGGCATTTCATGCTACTTGTAACATCAACCACTCCACACCTGATTGGCTTGTTGCAGATACCCGCTCCACCGATCATATGGTTCATAATACTCAATCTCTGCAACACAGTTCTCCCTATGGTGGTGACAATAAAGTAACATTTGGCAGTGGTAACTCTTTATCTATATCTCATATTGGCCATAAAACTATTTCTCCAAATATACGATTGAACGAGGTTTTAGTTGTACCTCGCATCGTGCAAAATCTGTTATCTATTAGCAGATTAACCAGTGACAATAACGTGGATGTTTTGTTTTCCCAACCATATTTTTACATACAGGACCGAGCAACGAAGCAAGTTCTAGCACAAGGAAGGTGTGAAAATGGCCTTTACATTCTCCGGTCTGAGCCGCGTGCATTTTTGGCGTCTTCAAATAAAGCTTCATTTGAATTGTGGCACGCACGGTTGGGTCATGTATCTCATGATACGCTTATGTTATTAAATAAAAATGGTTGTTTAACATTTACTTCAGTTTTACCTAAGCCGGTTGTTTGCAACTCTTGTGAATTGTCAAAATCGCACCGCTTACCTTTTATTACTAATGAACAACGTGCATCAAATCCACTTGACTTGGTACATTGTGACCTATGGGGTTATTCACCTGTAACCTCTGTCGACAACAGCCGCTACTATGTAATTTTTGTCGACGATTATTCTCGATTCACCTGGTTTTACCCATTGCAAACAAAGTCTAAGTTTAAAGATGTTTTATTAACTTTCATCAGGTTTGCTCAAACACAGTTTAATTGTAAAATTAAAGTATTTCAAAGTGACGGCGGCACCGAATTTTTAAATCATCGTGTCAAGGAAATATTTGAGGAGAATGGCACCTTTCATCGGGTATCTTGCCCATACACGCCTCAACAAAACGGGCGTGCGGAGAGAAAGCATCGTCATATCGTTGAATCCGGTTTGGCCCTGTTGTTCAATAGTCATGTACCGGCTACCTATTGGGTCTATGCCTTCAGCACCGCAGTCTACATTATAAACCGTCTCCCTACGAGACTTTTGGATAACAAATCTCCATATGAGGTGTTATTTCATACCACACCGGCCTATGACAACTTTCGGGTATTTGGGTGTTTGGTTTACCCTTATCTTTGGGATTATGCTGCTCACAAATTGTCCCCTCGGAGCCTGCCATGTATCTTCTTGGGTTATTGTTCGCAATACAAAGGTTATCGCTGTCTCGATCCGGCTACAAATCGCACTTACATCACCCGACATGCAAGGTTTGCCGAACATTCTTTTCCTTTCAAAGGGGCCACTTATGCCAACCACGAGTCCATCCCACTTATGCCAACCACTGCTCATGTTCATGCAACACCCGTCAAATCCTCCTCACCTCCTATTCCTTGTTTCGATGATCCTCTTCCCACTGCCTCCTCAACTCATCAAAACATACAGCCTCCATTAGTCCATGATGCTCCAGGTTCTCCACCACCCTCGCCAACAACCACTTCCACCGACTCGTCTGATGAGTCTACATCTAATACCTCCGATGAAAACCCGTTAACTCCATCTCCACCGCCACCACCTGTCCAGCCGTCTCACCCTATGATTACTCGAGCCAAAGCCGGTATTTTCAAACCCAAACACCACGCAGATTTTGCTTCCACTGCTCTTCATTTGGCTCTATTTGCTAGCTCAGATCCAAAGGGCTTCAAGTCTGCAAGCAAACATCCACACTGGATTGATGCCATGCATCATGAATTATCGGCACTTAATAATAACAGTACTTGGACTCTTGTTCCCCGTCCAACAACTCAAAATGTTATCGGCTCCAAGTGGTTGTTTCGTACCAAATACCGTTCCGATGGGTCGATTGATCGGTATAAGGCTCGTCTTGTGGCTCAGGGGTTCTCACAACTACCGGGTTTGGATTTCTCCCATACGTTTAGCCCGGTAGTCAAAGCTACCACTATCCGGGTAGTTCTCTCCCTAGCGGTCGTTAACAATTGGGCACTGCACCAATTAGATGTTAATAATGCGTTCTTACACGGTCGCCTCGGTGAACAGGTTTTCATGGAGCAGCCACCTGGTTTTTCTGATCCTCGATTCCCAGATCATGTTTGTCTGTTACAGAAGGCTATTTACGGTCTTCGTCAAGCACCGCGGGCGTGGTTTCAGCGCTTGAGCGAATTCCTTCTTCAAAACGGCTTTGTGGGAAGTAGAGCGGATCCCTCGCTCTTTATTTTCAATCATAATGGTTGTCACCTATACCTACTTGTGTATGTAGACGACCTTATCTTAACCGGTAACGATCCGAACGCTATGACTCGTTTTATTGCCACTTTACACAAACAGTTTGCTATAAAAGATCTTGGCAGGCTTGGATATTTTTTGGGTCTTGAGGCATCTCACATCTCTAATGGCATCTTCCTTTGCCAATCCAAATATGCTACTGACATACTTCAGCGTGCGGAGATGCTTGATAGTAAACCGGTGTCCACCCCCTTGGCAACCAATGAATTACTTACTTCAGAGGGTGTCCCTCATTCGGACCCAACTATGTACCGCTCGCTTGTAGGGGCGTTGCAATACTTGACCATTACTCGACCAGACATCTCCTATGCCGTCAATCAAGTGAGTCAGTTTTTGAAAGCTCCGACTACCGCCCATTTTCAATGTGTTAAAAGGATTCTCCGCTACATCAAGGGAACACTGTCGTATGGTTTAACTTTCTCGCGGCCCTCAAATTCTTCGGTTCTTGGATATTCTGATGCCGATTGGGCTCGGTGCATCGACACTCGCCGTTCAACCTACGGGTACTCTATCTTTTTGGGCGGCAATCTCGTTTCTTGGAGCGCCAAGAAACAACCAACCATTGCTCGCTCCAGTTGTGAGTCCGAATATCGTGCTATGGCCAATACTGCGGCAGAGATTGTTTGGGTCTCTAATCTTTTACGTGAACTGCATACTTTGCCTCATGATTGTCCCACTCTCCTTTGTGACAACAAAAGTGCCTTGTTCCTCACGCAAAACCCGGTCTCACATAAACGTGCGAAGCACATCGATCTTGATTACCATTTTGTGCGTGAGCTCGTTGCTTCTGGGAAACTTCGGACCGCTTTTGTTCCTACCAAGCTTCAGGTTGCGGATATTTTTACCAAGAGCCTCTCCCGATCCCAGTTTGAGTTTTTTCGAGATCGACTAGGTTGTCGACCGCCACCATTCCGCTTGCGGGGGGATGTTAACGTGCATTGATGACGTATAGTCCGTATTCGGGTCACGAACCCGACCCATACTTAAGTCCATCACGAATGGACTCTAGACCGTCACGATATGGGCTATTGTGATAACGGTTTGGGCTTACGATGGCCCAAACCCAACGTTATTTATGGCTGCGATAATATATCTTCTATTTATGGGATATATATCGACTAACCGCCCTACGCGGGATAGACCGAAGATTGGGGAACACGAAACCAATAAGGATTTCGTGTCCATATATAGAGGGCATCTCAACCCTCACAAAGGTACGACTTACAAAACCCTAACTCTTCTACAAACCCTAAATCGATTACTTACTCTCACGCCGGAGGATAATCGTGGGAGACAATCCCACGATAAGCCTAACGGTGTCTTTTTGTTTCTTAGTGTGCAGGTCTCAAGCATTAAGATCTGATTGGTACGGAATCAAGGAACGCCCAACTTTTGTATCAACAAGTGGCGCCATCCGTGGGACTCTACACTAAGAGCTTTGCTAAGAACTAGAATGACGAAGCATGGAAAGGAGCGGACTCCGCATGCGAAGAAAACGCATGACGATTTACTAGGGAAGAAACAACAAACTGATGCGGCCTCCAAGCAGACCTCTGGAACAACCAGTGCGCCTAGAAGCTTAGGAGCGTACTCAGATCTGCTCTTTACTCCAGTAGAACCGCCCACTATGACTACCAATGCTACTACAACAAGTACTAGCACGGTAGACCCACAGCGCACTCCTCTCGCCATGCCAGAAGTAAACTTCACTGAGCCACCAAATGCGCCTATCCGAAACAAGGATCTTGTTCTGGAAACGGACTCCATCGCGCTAGAAGGAGTCACGCCTGAACTAGCGCCAAGTGACTTCGTATCTCAAAACTACGAAGCCTTGGCTGCGCTCATGCAAGAGGAGGCAAAGAAGAGGTCAAGCCAAAGTCTGCACGCCAGGCTCAACTTCGACCCTGAGTACGAAGCATCCCCACCGCGCTACCGAAAGGAAAGACGCGAGAAGGATAGCCGCAAACAACCAGTGTTTACCAGGATTGGAAGGAAGGTTGTGGATGATGAAGCAGCCGACTTTCAGCATCTGGAGGAGCATGAAGATGGGGAACGGCGCGCCAATGTCCACGCTAGGCTTGGCAGTCGCAGGATTCAGGATAGGCTTGGGCGACGGTGCTCCCCAAGTGAAAGCCCTTCAAGCTCTGATTCCGAGGATAGTCGGCGCAAGCGCCACAGAGGAGCAAGCCCAGATTCCGATGATAGTCGACGCAAGCGTCGCAAAAGAGTACGCTCATCCTCAAGTGATTCCTCGGACAACGAGGACAAAGAAACTGGACACTGGAAATCAAGAGGAAAATACCGCGACCAGGAAGAGGAAGACATGTCTCTTCCCTGGTGTCGCCAAAAAGTTGATGCGTTTACTAGGCGCATCAGCGATTTTTCGGAGAATAAGAAAAGGCGCATGCCTGCTAACGTCAAAACATATGATGGGACAGGTGATCCTGATGATCACCTAAAAATTTTTGAATCAGCAGCCACTATCGAAAATTGGCCACAACCTGTGTGGTGCCATATGTTCAACTCTACATTAGTAGGGAATGCGCGCAACTGGTTTAGTAAGCTTCCACGCAGAAGCATCGGTGGGTTTGAAGAGTTGCGTAAGGCGTTTCGTTTAAATTTTACTCAAAGGAAGAAGTGCGCCAAAAACCCTGTCGAACTCGCTAGGGTTAAACAGCGACAAGGGGAATCCACAAGCGCTTTCATGGAACGCTTTAAGGACGAATGCATGCAAGTCAAGGCGTGCCCAGAGATACTAAAAATATCGGGTTTTATGAATGCAATCAATAACCCAGATTTGATAAAAAAGTTAAATGATAGGGTTCCCCTAACCTTTGACGAACTCATGAAGCGCACGAGGTCCTTCGTCCAGGGAGAAGCAGCCGCTGCGGATAGCAAGAAAGGCTACTCGAACCATAGGTCACAAGAAGAGTCAAGGAGACAATCCAATGACCAGAGTGGCAATCGTAGCAAAAGTTATCGCACCCAAGGGAGCGGAAGGGGAAACGACAAGTACACCCCATTAACAAAAACTCCAAAGGAGATATTCGCGACGGAAGGTGCGAACTTTCCAAGACCCCCACCTATGCGCACCCCGGAGGATCGGCGCGTAGGGAACGGATACTGCGAGTATCACGCACAAAAGGGCCATACCACTAATGAGTGTGTCCAGTTACGCCAACTAATCGAGAAACTAGTGAAAGAAGGCAGATTGGACCACCTCGTTAAAAATATCAAGGAGGGGAAAGACAAGCAGAGAACCGGAGGCAAGAAAGAAGCGCCTAAGGAAAAAGCTGATACTATCTACATGATACAATCATGGCAGCGAAAGACTAGGCAAAAGGTGAGCCAGAAATTCTCTCATGGAAGCGAAATCTCCTTCCCCACCTTGACTGCGGACAACGCAGCGGCAGAACCACTTACCATTGAAATAAATGCGGGGGGTCACGACATCCACCGCATGTATGTCGATGGGGGCGCATCAGCGGATATAATGTATGAACATTGCTTTAAGAGATTGCGTCCTGAAATACAAAGACAGTTAAGTCCAGCCACGACTGCACTTACTGGCTTTACAGGAGAAAAGATATGGCCTATGGGGCAACTGCGCCTACTAGTCGCTGTCGGTAATAAGGAACACTCCACGACAGCCTGGATGAACTTTATGGTGATCAAATCTCCTTCGCCATACAATGGCATTATTGGAAGGTCAGGAATCTCGGCGTTGCGCGCGGTACCATCCACAGCGCATGGGATGCTCAAATTCCCAGTAGAAGGCGGCATCGTCACCATTTACAACAACGCTGCGCCACCAGAAGAATGTAACACGATTACATGTGAGACAACGCACGTCCCAGAACAGAGCGCAGCTAAAGTTCCAAATTTGAAGGTCGCAATTCACCCTGATTACCCAGAGCAAGAAATATCAATCGGAGGATCGCTGTCTGACAAAGGCAGAGCGGCCGTATGCGCACTCTTACAGAGGAATCTGGATATCTTTGCCTGGGAACCAAAGCACATGACTGGTGTGCCACGCTCTATCGCAGAACACAAGCTAAAAATCCGACATGGATATTCTCCAGTGCGGCAGAAAAAGCGCGGCCAAGCTCCAGAGCGCACAAAAGCCATTCTGGAGGAAGTACACAAACTTGTAGATGCAGGCATCATGCGTGAAGTCTATTACCATGACTGGCTCTCTAATCCAGTCATGGTCAAGAAGGGTGATGGCAGTTGGCGGATGTGTGTGGATTTCACTGATCTCAACAAAGCATGTCCACAGGACTGCTATCCGCTGCCAGAGATAGACTGGAAGGTAGAATCTCTGTGTGGATATCCATTTAAATGTTTCTTAGACGCATACAAGGGATACCACCAAATCCAAATGGCCAAGGAAGACGAGGAAAAAACAGCTTTCCACACAAGCCAAGGGGTCTACTGTTACACAAAGATGCCTTTTGGCCTAAAGAATGCGGGCGCCACCTACCAGCGATTGGTAGATAACGCATTTGAAAAGCAAGTGGGCCGCAACTTAGAAGTTTATGTGGATGATCTTGTCATAAAAAGCCATACTGAAGACGAAGTGGTGCGCGATATAGAAGAAACATTTAGAACGCTACGGGCGACCAACATGAAGCTAAATCCCAAGAAGTGCACTTTCGGCGCTACAGAAGGCATGTTCTTGGGATATCTGATAGAACCAGATGGCATTAAGCCATGCCCAGAAAAAACAGAGGCTGTCATCAAACTTCCTTCACCACGCACGCTGAAAGAAGTCCAGTCTCTAAATGGGAAACTAGCCGGTTTGAACAGGTTCCTGTCCAAATCAGCGGATAAGTCACTCCCTCTTTTTAAAACACTCAAGAAGTGTAAAAAAAAGGGAGACTTTCGTTGGACTGCGGAAGCGGAAGAGGCTTTCAAACAGCTTAAGCAACATATAGCAGCGCTTCCTAAGCTTGTCGCACCCCTACCAGGGGAGGAATTAATCGTTTACTTATCTGCGACTCATGGAGCAGTCAGCGCAGTACTACTAACAGAGAGGAACTCTGTACAAACACCGGTATACTTCGTAAGCAAAGCGCTCAAGAAGACAGAGATTAACTATAGCCCAATGGAAAAGTTGGTCTTAGCATTAGTGTTCGCCGCCAAAAGATTGCGCAGATACTTTCAAGCGCATCCAATAGCGGTAATCACAGACCAACCAATCAAACAAGTTATCTCTAAACCTGACGCATCGGGGCGATTACAAAAATGGAGTGTGCTGCTAGGCGAACATAACATTTCCTATAGGCCACGTACTGCGGTCAAAGGGCAAATACTAGCAGACTTTATCATCGAAAAGCCAGACACCGATGTCGCACCTCCACCAAGCAAAGTAGAACTACAAGAGCCATGGATCTTATTCACGGATGGATCTTCATGCGTGGATGGGTCAGGTGCTGGCCTTATACTCACTAATCCAGAAGGAATGGAGTTCACTTACGCACTGCGTTTTGAATTCACAGCCACGAACAACGAGGCAGAATATGAAGCCCTAATCGCTGGATTACGCATTGCAAATCGAATGGGTGTATGTAACCTAGAAGCAAATGTGGATTCTCGATTAGTAGCCAACCATGTGTTGGGCGAATATGTGGCTAAAGAGGACAACATGGTTCAATACCTTGAAAAGACAAAGTCACTAATTCAAAGTTTTGATAGGTTTACTATCAAACAAGTTCCTAGAGGGGAAAACAAAAAAGCAGATGCACTGAGCAAAATCGCATCTACAAGCTTTGCGCACCTGTCAAAACCAGTATTGGTGGAGATTCTAAAGAACAAGTCCATCTCGGAGATGGAGATTTCTACGGTGATAGAAGAGCAGGATCCTACATGGATGACCCCTATCATCGACTTTATAAGCAAGGGCAACTTGCCCGATGAGCAGAAGGACGCTCGACGTATACGGCGCACAGCGCAGAGGTTCGAGCTTAGAGATGGTATCCTATATCGGCGCTCATTCCTACAACCATGGCTTCGATGCGTTGGACCTCTTCAGGCAGATTACGTACTCCGAGAGATCCACGCTGGTTCATGCAGTATGCATTCAGGACCACGGTCCGTCGTAGCACGCGCATTGCGCTCAGGATACTACTGGCCTACTATGCACCGTGATGCGCGCGATGTGATAAGGAAATGCAACGACTGCCAAGTTCATAGACCCATCCCGCACAGACCACAACAAGAGCTAACGCCTATTACTTCTCCATGGCGATTCTATAAATGGGGCATTGACATTGCAGGTCCCTTCCCTGTCGCAGCAGGAGGACTGAAATTCCTTATTGTGGCAATAGATTACTTCACTAAGTGGATTGAGGCAAAAGCAGTTGCGACAATCACAGGTAACCAAGTAAAACGATTTGTTTGGGAAAATATTGTATGCCGCTTTGGATTACCTGGGGAAATCGTTTCGGACAACGGAAAACAATTCCGTGATAACCCGTTCAAAGACTGGTGCGCGGAGCTAAATATCACACAACACTTCGCATCAGTTAAACACCCACAAACCAATGGTTTAGTTGAGCGCGCAAATCGCAGTCTAGGCGAAGGAATTAAAGCGCGCCTGGACAAACACAAAGGAAGATGGGTGGACGAATTGTCGCATGTCTTATGGGCGCACCGCACGACAAACATAAAGTTAGCAATGGAGACACTCCTTTTTCCCTTGTCTACGGGACAGAAGCTGTTATACCAGCTGAAATTGGGATGCCAACTATCCGCACCGCGGAAGTTAATGTCGCGACCAATGACGACGAACGACGAATAGATTTGGACCTACTGGAGGAAAGGCGCGAGCGCGCAGCCATACGAGAGGCAAAAACCAAGTCAAAGATGAAGGGATACTACGATGCTAAAGTTCGAAGCACCTCATTCAGACCTGGCGACTTTGTGTACCGCGCTAATGATGCAAGCCACGCAGAAGACACAGGTAAACTTGGACCAAAGTGGGAAGGACCCTATGAGGTCATCGAAGCACTAGGACAAGGTGCGTACAAGCTGCGCGACATGGAAGGCCGTGAGCTACAACGCACATGGAATATCTGCAATCTCAAGAGATGCTATCTTTAGGAAAGGTTACGACCCAATGCATGGACACATACGCACTTTAGTAAGTGCCAAATAAATATCCGTGTATTTACATTCTTTGTTTCATTTAGACAAATGTTTTTTATCTTTTTACAAAAACTTGCAAGTATTAATAAAATGTTGCGGTTTCTAGCTAACTCCGCGACACACTTTACTTTATTGTTTACATATAATTTATGTCTCAATATTGTTTGTTATATTATCTTTTGCCTACATGGCGTGCATGCACTAATTAAAAACCCACGATGGTAAAAGGATGAGTAAACCTAATAAATGACTCGTTGAGTAAGAGGGTTGCAAACCCATCAACACCGGATCACGCATCCTTGTTAAACACCTTATTCTCAAGACGTTGGAGTAAGTTCCATGCGTACCCCACGACGGATACACATCAATGCACACTGTGCGCGTTTAACAAATTAGGAGTTAAGACAACTAACCCCTTAGTATGGTCTTAGTAGCACGCTGCAATCCATACACTTGTGCACCCCACGATGGGTACACAGCAACTTGTAAATTTCATACACAATTATGTTATATACAACCATGTCATACACGACTATGTCATAAATTTCATACAAGATAAGTATAAGTGATTATGAATCCTTGTAAACCTTCTTCAAATGTGTTTATACAAACAACCAAATTTGATATAATATGCATACAATGGTATTTTTCAAAATCAACGCTTCATTATAACAAGTTCATCAAAAGTACACATCCAACAAGCATATGTACAAGGAAAAAGTGGACATATAACAAAATACCACTACACCAAAACTACCAAGACATGCTACGAGTACGCCTTAGCCCTGAGCTACCTGCCTGGTGCGCCACACGACCAGCATCTGTAAGCATCTGCAACAACTCAGCATCCTTGGGCGCTACTGTTGGTACGCTAACAGGCACCCCATCAGATCTAGGAATGTGGGCTGCGCCAAGACCACACAGGATAGCCTTCCTCTTCTGACCCCTCTTCTTGGCAAGTCTCATCTCATGAGCTTCCAAGGATGTCTTCAATGGAATTTCTTTCTCAAGAGCAAAAGGGTTGAGGATATCACGAGGGCGCGCGAAAATGGGCACATGTAGCTGCGACACATCCGGCTTCAAAAAATAGTCAAGCTGCTCCTCAGCACCCTCGGATGAATGCCTAGCCAAGGTCAAACCCTCCATAATCACACTGATAGGGAAATCCTGATCACGCTCCAGCTGCGCTATATGAGGAAGCTCAAAAAGTTTTAACCTCTCCATAGCAGAAACAAGCTCACCATAAGCATTCTCATTATAACCAGGCACTTCTGAGGGAGACATCGTTAAAACCTTGGCCGCGCACAGTTCCTCTACTGCTTCCGCCTTACCACGCGCTAAGGCACATTGAACCACATTCCCAAAGGACTCCTTAACCTCTCAAGACTCCAGCGTGGTCATGGCGGCAAGACGCAAACCATGGCTGATAAGCCACCTGCGCTCAGCTATAGTTGATACCAAATGAGGATACAACTCCTCATCATACTCAATGCTGAGTTTGCGCAGTTTGCTCTCCTGATTCTCCAGCAAGCTCTCCACAGCCTTGCGGAATCCATCCAAATCAGACATGAGCTTCCCCTTGTTCAGCTCCATATATCTCATGGCCCAAAGGCAGGAGGCCTTGTACTCCTTTGCTCCAGTGCGCTCTTTAGCCAGATCAGCCATGAGCAACATCTTCTCATCAGCAACCTTCTGGTCATACATAGCGGATGTTCTCAATTCAGCCTGCGCCTCAGCCAACTGCGCCCTTAGAAGCTCAATCTGCTTATCCCTCTGGGCAACCAGGCTGCTCTCACCAGCATACTCAGCCTGTAGCCGCGCAACCAATGAAGCCTGGTGCGCAGCAGCCAACGCCAACTCCTCAAGAAGGCTACTTCTTGGCGCATCTCCAGCGGATTTTTCCTCATCCACTGGACTCTCAGGCCCAAACTCACCAACATCAGTCTTGGGAGGCGAACTTTCCACATGCGCTTCATCATCAACAGCAGTCTCAGCCCTACATGCAAATAACAAAGTTACTCTATCATACTAATAGCGAAATAAAGGACTGAAGATCTAAAGACACAAACGCTTACGTGGGGGGAGGAGTTTTATGCGATGACGCATCCTCTTCGGTGGGTCGCTCGACAAAAAGAGCAGGGCGCTTACTTGATGTCCCCGCGCCATCATCACCAGACGACCTCTTGCGTTTCCGCACCAAACCTTCCTCTCCAGACTCGTCCATCGCACTCTCCGACGAGTCTACGTGCAACAACTCAACAGGGATCTGTGACCCAGCAGAGGGAAAGCTACGCAGGGGAGTTGCCATAGTGACACCTGCAGGAACCTCCCCTATCTCCTCTGTCTCTTCTGTCTCCTCCTGCGCAATCAACATTGTGTGCCCTGCAGTAGCCTCAAGCAATGGCTGCTCCCCATCTCTCAAGGGGCGCACCCCTACAATCACCTTTGTGGGCTTCGCCAAACGAACAACATCAAACAAGTCCATCTCTGCGCAACAAAGCAACAAACAAATAGCAAAGGTGTTAGATAAACTACAAAGGAAAGAATGCTTACAACTACTAAGTGAAGAGGAAGGAAGAGACAAGCACCCACCCCAGCTGTTTTCATCCAAAAATGTTGGCACCTCTTCCGGACTACCAAAGTAGTTGCGACTGATGCCCATGTGCACCAAAAATTCCTCTGGATACGGTTCAATAGGTATGCGATTGGTGTCTATCGTATCCGCATCCGCCACATTATACAATCCGGGGTCTGGGCGCTCATCTCTCGGTAACGATTCTTGAGTATAGAACTCAAATACCCAGGGAAAAAATGCACTATCAATCCAGAAAAAAATTTTCCCTCCATACCCTTAGTGCGTCTAATTTCTTTGTATAACACTGCAGAGATCCCGCGCGCTTAGCAAAAGAGACCCACCCGTTTGACCACGACGTGTGGTAAAACGTGCGGAATAGATGGACTGTGGGTTCAATCCCCAACAGGCGACAATTTACCTCAAAATTGGTAACTTTCGCCGCACCTATACAGTGCAGTTGAGAGATATGCAAGCGATAATGGTTTAGGATATCGCACAAAAACAGGGAAATGGGAACACGCTGGTTCGCAAATTCGAAGAAGCGCGTATAAACCCCCACCTTCCCTTGCGGGAAATTCGCTATTGACGCATTCGCGGCCGGAACTACCGGATGCAATGCAAGAGGGATATAATAGTCTGAGGTGAACTGACGAAGTTCATCCTCAGATATATCGGAACTAATCTCAGATAATTGAAGAACCATGATACCTATTTTCGGCGTACGCGCTATTATCTTCGCTTTTGTTGATTTGTTGATCGCTTTCTTGAAGGTTTAACAATGGCGAAAAATGATGATTTCTTTTTACTTTGGTAACCACAGTCAAATGACGGCTACAGTTTATATAGGGTACACATATTCATGGATGCACGACATGTGTACCCCACTTGCTCCAATCGGATGGTTGGGAACCCAAAAGGTAAAGCACTTTTTCACCCACCCTCACGATTTTCGAAGAAGATACTTGGACTAGATTAACTTGCTAATTTTGGCGGGAAATACTTGAAACTTCCCCGCTACGCATCAAGGAATATTTTTTAGTTAGTCTAGCATCCGCAATTTCGCATTGCGCACAATAGACTAGGGGGGACATGATGACGTATAGTCCGTATTCGGGTCACGAACCCGACCCATACTTAAGTCCATCACGAATGGACTCTAGCCCGTCACGATATGGGCTATTGTGATAACGGTTTGGGCTTACGATGGCCCAAACCCAACGTTATTTATGGCTGCGATAATATATCTTCTATTTATGGGATATATATCGACTAACCGCCCTACGCGGGATAGACCGAAGATTGGGGAACACGAAACCAATAAAGATTTCGTGTCCATATATAGAGGGCATCTCAACCCTCACAAAGGTACGACTTACAAAACCCTAACTCTTCTACAAACCCTAAATCGATTACTTACTCTCACGCCGGAGGATAATCGTGGGAGACAATCCCACGATAAGCCTAACGGTGTCTTTTTGTTTCTTAGTGCGCATGTCTCAAGCATTAAGATCTGATTGGTACGGAATCAAGGAACGCCCAACTTTTGTATCAACATGCATTAATTCATGTCCATTCATTTTCCCTTTATTTATTGTGTCATCTCATTTTCCCTTGTATGTGTAACTGTGTATATATAGATGTAATCCTCCATATTGTGGAGTATTCCAATTCAATCTATCCACATATAGCCATTTAGTTTGTCAGACCGGTGGTTCCCGCGGTACCCTTGGAAGTTACCAACCAGTTTCAATAATTATTGTTTTTGCTCATTTAGAAAATAATACTGTATCGCTCGTAACTTTACATGGCAAGCCAAGACTTTTTATATTGACGTGCCAATAACTTAGGAGAAACAAACGAAACCGTCAAATCATGTGACATCTCACATAAATAAACTACAATATCTTCGCTAAGATTATAAGAGCACTAGGTGCAGTGAGGAGGTTCATCTTCTCATTTGGGCTCACGGAATGTCACATCACTTTAACAAATCTTTACAATTAATCTCGCTTCTTAACAACTAACCTTAACTTACTCATTTGGTGTCGACCACTTACAACTTTATTTTTTTATTCAAATTTTTAAATAAACTAAATTCATTTCATTCAAATAATACAAATAAAATTAAAATTAAAACACATTAGATTAACTAAAAAAAAAAAAACTTAAAGACTAACATTGCAAACATATTAAGAACTAGCGATGTAAAAAAAGTGTCAAATAAACTTAAAATATAAATACTCAAAACAAAATGGTATAAAATGAAAAAGTGAAAAGAATAAAAATAAAAAATAAAAAAGCACTACTTCTTCTTCTTCCTTCTCCTTCCAGCCGCCTGCAAACACAAAAAAAAAAAAAAAAAAAAATAAAAAAAAAAAAAAAAAAAAAATGTTGTCAGAGATTTTGCCTCGTCGTGCAGACGACAAGGCTAGAGGTGGCGAAAAAAAAAAACAATGCCCTCCTATGTGGTGGCGAGGTGCCACCGTGGACGGCGAAGAGGCACGGCGAGCTGCACCTTGTGCTCTAATGAATGTTTAACTTCTTTTATTAATCACTTGTTGACCATTTTTAGCAATACATAAGTCAGCTTCTTAGCCTTGGAATACATACCGGTTTGTAACTTGTAAGTGTGAGAATTTTGTGGTTGGCATTTGGCAAGCGGAAGATGAACGAGCATGATCCGAATGCACCATGGTGGTGATTGTTGTTAATATGTCGATGTAATGACATTTAGATGTAGTAGGTTTGGCGAATGTTTTATTTGTTTGGTGAATAAAATAGGAGGGAGAGAGGCAGGGGTGCAAACGAGCCGAGCTACTCGAGCTCGACTCGATAAAAAGCTCGAAACGAGCCGACCCTTGTCGAGCTCGAGCCTGAAAATCAACTCGTTTACTTATCGAGCCCGAGCTCGAGCTTCGCTTATCGAGCTCGAGTAGGCTCGTCGAGCCTTATCGAGCCGAGCCCATTTGGCCCAATAACCAAGCCCAATGGATACCATAAACATTTTGTCCAATAAGCCCTAAACAAATCACACCCTAACCCTAATATGTCGCATATTTAACAGGCAGTCACATAACCCTAAAACACTTTTATAATCACACATCACTTTATCCCATATCTGCTCACATCTCACTTTTCATCCCCTCAAACTGATCTCATCTTTATCTCAACACCGATCAAAATAATCTTCTTCATATCACAAGATATTCACAAGCACCTTTCGTGTTTAATCACAAACGTAATCAAAACCCACCAATTTCTTTCTGCATGATTCTCCCGCGTCAAGGCTTCCAAGTAAACGGCATCAAGATCATATCAATGGTCTGGGTAGGTGATAAGTTGCAATTTTTGTTTTTCTTTAAATCGAACCAAAGAAGGATTATAACACATTTGTTATAAATCTGTTCTTGTTGTTATCGGATATAAATGAAGGTAATCTTCAACAAGGATCTATGATGATAATGGTTTTAACAAAAAAATCTGTAAAAGATTAGAAGGAAAGTTAAACCAAATCTGAGATCTTGTAATTTTGTGGCTTGTGTTTAGTCCTTAAACGAACCAAGGAAATAGATCGTAACAGACTTCTTATGAATTGTCCTTTATGTTCGTATAACGAGAAGGTAAGCTTCATAAATTGATCGATGATGATGCTTGTTCCTTAAGCAGATAAAGCGAGCTCGAGCGTGAAAAACATCTTTTTTATTTACTCGAGCCTTATCGAGCTGAGCTCGAGTTTTGTGAAAAGTGTACGAGCCGAGCTCGAGCACAAAAATAAAGGCTCGTATCGAGCCGAGCTCGAGCTCGAGCTTGTTAAAAAACTGACGAGCCGAGCTCGAGTTTAGTAAAGCTCGGGCTCGGCTCGGCTCGTTTGCACACCTAGAGAGAGGTAATGGGGGTAGGTGGGATGGTTATACTGTTAGGGCCGTATCGGGTGATTGGAGGTGTGGATTTATAGATACATTAAATAATATGTTTGGTAGCAAAAAATTTTCATGACGCACTATCAAAAATGATAGAATTGATACCAACCTCCACTAGTTATTATCATTTATATCAACCAATTAAAACTAGTTTAACTTATAAATTCTTTCCATCTAAAATTCTCAGCCACAAAAAAATATATATATTTATTTTTTAATCATTTATTTTCTTTTATTATTTTTAAAATAATATTTTTATATTTAATTAATTACTGTAATATTTTTCTTTTATCATCACCATCTTTCTCTCTCCTCATTTCTTTCATTATATACCGAATCCAAATCTTATTCTAAACCTACGATCATAACAAACGCACCCTTAATAAGGGTAAATTAGTTTTTGGTTGTTTGGTCAGGTAAATTCAAAGAATTTGATGACACTGTAAATTAAAATACTTTGAATTCTTTTGTTTAGTTTAAATTAAAATTAGCATGGTACCCCCGCGTTGCGGCGGATACCATGTCATAGGCTTCAAATGATAATATTGCTCGATCAGAAGGTCCCATATTACTGTTTCTTGTTTGTTAATCGGGCATCCTATTTTCAAACGCAGGCAATGAGGGGGCAACCCGCTCACGTTGAGCGAGTTTAAGAATTCCAAAGGATAGAAGTTGTGGGTGTCGTCTTCTGCTTCATCAAAACTATAGTAAACCTTCTCTTCGCCAGGAAATCTTTCAATCAACATATCATTAATGCTGTCAACATGCTCATTTTTAGTGGATAAAATTGCTCTTGTACTAACTCTGTTTCATTTTCAATGCTATGTTTGTTTACATTTATTATTAAAATATATCTGCCCATTCCCCATTTTATTTGGCGTGGGGTGCACATTTATTATTAAAATGTATCTGCCCATTCCCCATTTTATTTGGCGTGGGGTACAAGAAGCGTGCTATTTGAAAGGGTGTGAAGATTATTATTTTGTTTTTCTTTAATACCCTAAAATTTTCCGGTGAATCATTTATTTTAGTTTATTATGTTATTTTTGACAATAAATTTACGGATATCAAGAATTTCGTTTAGCCCGTGTCCGTTCGGCGAATATAAATCGAGTACCCGCGCCTAGCGGCAGCGGTATCTATTTTTTGACAATAGTTTGGCGGCAAATAATTTCTTTTCAATAAACTGTATTTGTAGCGTTAAGGAATTGTTTACCAAAAATATGTTTTTTCAGACGCAATGGTCGCATAGCGGTAACTATACATAGTTTTTAACAAATTTTGATATTGTTGTATTTATAGTGTTAGGGAATTCTTTATGAATTTTTTTATTTTTTAGACGGCATGGTCACATAGCGGCGACTATTTTTGTGGTGGCTTCGATGATTTTTTGTGTGCTTTATTTTTTTGACGGCGAATATTTTTTCAACAAATTTCGAAATGTTGACGGCGCGAAAAAATGTTGACGGCGAATATTTTTTCAACAAAATTCGACGGCGAATGATGCTCAACAGATCCTCAGGCGTTGTATCTAATAAGATTCAAATTTGAGCCGAGTACCCACGCTTAGCGTCAGCGATTTTCAGCCGTAATGAATATATTTATAGGTTCACTTGCTATTCGAATATTGAAGAATCAGTGACTAAAATCTAAATAGAGTTTTATATATCTAGTGGAGGTACTTTTTACCCAATGGGTAGTATCAAATTATGCATGTAGCTCTCATCTCTTCGTGGCATTTGAATATAGAAACATTTTGATTATAAAAATATTATTCACATAACTTTTTGATTGAAAAAGAAAAAAAATGTTAACGTCAACAAACAGCAATATAGTATTTTATGCATGTAGCTCTCGAGTGTCCTTTGTTTTCTATCTTTTTTTTTTATTTTTTTTACTTTGTCATGTGTCATAATGAAAGAATAGATGGTCACTACTTTTCTTTTTTTTACTTGAAAGAACGGACTAAAATAAGCAAACATGATAACCCCGACAACATTATATACAAGCATGCAAAAAGTTGCTGACTTTAATTTGTTTGAATAAAGTAAAGCTTTAATTTGTTTGACCATTCAAATTATTTCCAAATTCAAAAGTTTTTAAATTTTCAAAAAATATACGGACTAACTAAATTTTAATATAAAAAAATTTGAATATAAGAGTACTTCTTAAACTTTCAAAGTATCTAAAAGATTTCAAAGTATTTCAAACTTAGTTCATGTACTTTTCCAAATTTCAAATTTCCACTTTTACAATTTCAAAAAATTCAAAATGACAAACTTTCACAAATTCAAAAATTTTCAGATTTCAAGATTTTGAAATTTACCCATTTCTAAAATATCCCAAAATTTACATTTTCAAAAGTTTATACAAATTCACAACTCTTTCAATTACCAAAATCTACACATCTAAACTTTTTGTAGTAGAAAGTCATCTAAACATCTATCTAAATTTATAAAACTCTTTCAGCTACCAACAATTTGCATATCTAAATTTACATGATTTACCAAGTTACATAACGAAGTTGAATAGATTTTACTAATAATCAAATTTACCAACAAATAAAACAAATTTCACAAATAAACATACAAACAGATTCACATACCATAATACATATAAAAAAATACTCGCTCAATATAACAAAATAAAAAAAAAAAAAAAAATCTTAAACTTTACATAAATTGATAATCAGAATATACAAAAACTTTATAAATAAACCTACATGAACTAACAAACAAATCCAAACAAACTTTAACAACAAAATGTATTACCAACAAAATTTCGAAGGAAACCATGCAATTTCAAGGGATTGACGCAGCTTCTTGTTGCGGCATGTTGCAGCAACTACGATGGTGTAGACTCAATCGGCGACAAAAACTTCCAGCAACAATGACGGGGGCAACACCCAATCTGAAAAAAACAATGAGTTGATTATGTCTATACCTGCAACTCAACACATGCTTCATCAAAGGTCCAGAAAAGGATATATTTTTCATATTCTTATTCTTAAGCTGTACATGTTCTACTTGTTTTTAGAGTTATCCACCCATCAAAACCTTCTCATCATGCCAATCTAATTAAGCCGATAAAAATGAAGGTGATAAATGGTCAAGTCCCTCTAACTTCTAAAAAATAGTCTCATGAATAGAGATGCAAATATACATGCTGCTTTCGGATGCTAAGAGCTTATCTAAGCTAGCTCATATAATGTTATCAAATCAGATCTATAGAACAAACAAAAAACGATTTGTAAGATTATTCAAAGATCAAATTTAAAAAAAAGTGAAAAGTTAGATTGAAAAAAAAAGTAACTAAAGAAACTAAAGAATAACAAAAAAAAAGAAACAAATTTTATCGATCTATTCAAAAACTCAATAAAATATACCATTGGCGGCACAGCAGCGGCGGCGACAGTGGTAACAGAGGCGGCAACAGTGTTCCTTGTTGAGTCTTGCAAGTGCACTAATCTCTAGCCATAACAAACTACACGGCAAAATATTAACAAAGTTAGATAACAAAATTCAAAAAAAAACTTAAAAACTAAACGGCAAAATATTCAAAACAAATTTATAAAAAATACTACACAATATTTACAATTAACATTTATAACAAATTTCAGCCACAACAAACTTCAAGAATCAGAAAAATTAATGTCGGCCTCAAAATACACCATTGGCACATTTGTACAGGTTCACATATTTTTATAACAACATGAAGATTTCTTTGATGCAAAAATAAAGGTTGCAAAGTGGATAATCTCACAAGTCACCATCCAAACAAATGATAAAAATATACCGACAATAAAAAAGCCTTTAATATGACATACCACAAACAAATGATAAATCAACTAAAAAATGCCTCTTTGGCCACGGAACCGCAACAAACGCAAGTTCGGTGGTGGCAGCGGCAACACATATTCCGACAACTGATCAGGAAAAAAAAATCTGTTAAAATTTAAATCTGAAAGTTAAATAATTTTAGATCTGAAGAAAAACAATTGATAAATCTATAAAGAAAAACCATGAAAACTTGTAATAAATATAAATCTATATACATGATTAATTTTATAACAATTATTAACAACGATAAAAATAAAACATAAATACAAAGTGGCGGAAGCATACTTTTCTGGCGAGGATGCGGTTGTAGCAGCAGTTTCCGGTGAAGGTGGTGACAACAGCTGTAGAAAAAAAGAAAAAAAAAAAAAAAAGACAGATCTACAAATAAAATTTAGAGATTAATAAAAAAAAAATCGAAAAATACCTCAAAACTTGGTGGTTCGTTTTGGAGGTTCCTCTCGGTTGTAGCTGATGTGTGGTAGTCGGGGTTCAATGGTGGTCTGGTGGTGGTGGTTGCGGTGCCGATGGTGATTTTGGTGGCAGAAGAAAGGTTAGAGAGAGAGAGAGAGTGTTTTTAAAGAGAATGAGGTTTGTTAATGTGTGTTTTTAGAGATGAGAGTGGTGTTTTAGGTGGTGGAAGTTGCGGTGGTAACTGGTGATGGTTGTGTTTTAGGTGGTGGAAGTTGCGGGATGGTGGCGGCCTCGGGTGATGGTGGCGGCCTCGGGTGATGGTGTGTGAAGGTATGAGAGTATTTTGTGTGTTTTTTGTGAGGTGAGATTGAGTTTATGATATGGGTATGTTTTGTGTGGTATTTGTTTGGGTGGAGAAGGGTATTTTCGACATTTCGCAACTCTTTTTTTCAACAGGTTGCATAATCTTTATAAGGGAGTATAGATGTGGCACTATGAAATTTAAATAGATTGAATGAGAAGTTTTTTCCTTTCATCACGTTAGTAAGAGATTTCAAATTTCACAACCCGCAATAATTTATTTGCGTAATGTAGACATAAGTGTTTTTTTAATAAATGCTCATCATCAGAGCACTGGGTGTGGAGCTATTTGTGGCTTGCCATGGATGACATGGCAGCTCGCCATGGCATGCCATGACACCATCCCAACTCTTCGTGACTACGCATCCATAGGTTACTCGTCTGCACGGCGAACCCAACTCCCTGCAAATTGTGTACGACTTATATATATATATATATATATATATATATATATATATATATATATATATATATTGCTGTGTGTGTGAATAAGTGTGTATGTGAGACCCAAATGAGTAAGTTGTGGTTTGTTATGATAAGGAGGGTTGTAAAGGGAGGTATGTCATGGTGACGTGACACCCCGTGAGACCCGAATAAGTAGTTTTGGGATTTCATGACACCCATTGCTCTCATATCCTCTTACGGAGTATAACCTTTCTTCAACCAAATAAGTGTTAGTATTTCAAATCTAAAAAAGTGGCACTATTAAATTTAAATGATTGTTATGATGGAATGAAAATTTTTGTTCGTTTAGAATTATAGAATATAATGATTTATTACAAGTAATGACACATTACATCAAAAATTATCATTTTTATTCCTTAGGGGTTCCATCTTTTTTTCATTCCATCTTATAATGAAATTAAAATTATATAAAAATGAATCATTAACTAACTATATTAAATAAACTTCCTATTATCAGTGGACATTTTAGTCATTTTTTTACCGATTACATTCCTTCCTATCATGTTAATTGAAAATGATTAATAACGGTAATAAATCATTACATTATATCGCTTATTCTATTAAATTGTTTATTCCATTCATTTGACAGTCTATTCTGTCATACCAAACGAACCTAAATGATTCTACCTAATTTGTGGTTACGAAGGTTGGTAAAGGATTATTAGGAAATTGGTTTGGTGTAGTATTGTGTAGTAGAAGGATAAAGTGGGTTGAATTCTAATAGGCATATTTTCTTATTATTTCATACTAGATTTACCAATATGGTCATCTAATACCGAATGTGTATTTTCTTTTAGGGATAATTGATTATAAATGTATTCAAGCTTGTTTTTTACTTTGTTTTATAACATTTTTATTTTTATTAAATGTACCAATATTGTTAATTCTGCTATATGTGTACTAAATAAACAGGAGATTACGGATTTCAGATGACATGGTATTAGTTGACCCATTATATTTAACAAATTTCCGCTAGAAACAAACACCCCTCCTCTCTCAAACAACAAATCACCAACACCAACCTCTATTCATCTTTTCCAACAATCAAGTTTGTGTATATATATATAGGCGTTATATATATATATATATATATATATATATATATATATATATATATATATATATAATATATATATATATATATATATATATATATGGGCGTTATTGTGGTGTACAAGCTTAAAATAGATAAAATAGGTACACATGTGGACCATTTGATCAAGCATTATAGATGAGATTAGATATTAAATAGAAGAGTGGCAGAATTGTAATTAATTGGAACACAAATGGCATTTGTGTACTAATTTTACAACACCCGTATATATGAATTGGGTTTTGTGTTTTCATCATGTTTACAACATCCACCCCAATTCTATATGAATAATAAACTTTCAAGAAGGGGAAAGACACTCAGCTACCAACATCCACCCCAATTCTACTTAAATCGAAAAATCACAATTGTCCCTCAAATCTCTGTTTTTTCGAACAAAAGGTACAACATAAACAATTTTGCTCCTAAATGCACAATTCGATTTATTTTTCATTGTCAAACTGAAATTAAGGGTATTGCGATTAAAGTGGATTTTTGTGTTTGTTGTTGCGTTTTTGTGTTATAAATCATGTGGGTTGTGCGTAATTGAAAAAAAAAAAAAATTCCATCGAATTTGCATAATTTCGAATTTGGGGTTCAAATTAGGATTTTGGTTTTGTGTTTTCATCATGTTTAGTTTAAGTTTATGTGTTTTTAGTTGTTAGTATGTATTAGTATGTGGCATAAGGTTATACTTGAAAGTTGAAACATGTCATTGACATGATTACAGGTCCATAATTTGGTGTAGCTTGTGGTTTGAGATAGGTACTTAACCGGTGTAGCATTTGCTGTGACCTAAGAGGGATGTTTATACAACTGATAATCTGGTTAGCACAATTCCAAATAGCCTAAGCACATCCAAACATACCTTCCTGAACCTGTTTTGTTATAGCTGATTATATGCACTGATTGTTCCATATCAGTCACTTTTAAAACGCAATTTGAAACACCCACTAGAGGTAAAAAGTAAAAATTCTAACCATATGTTCACAAATTGGTTAATCTGGGTGCACCAGTTTCACCTTCTCCTAGTTATATGTTAATATCTTCATTTTTGCTACAACGAATGGTTGTTTTAGTCATTTTCTCTGACAACATTCTGATTGCAACATTCTGAAAACTGCTCTCTTTACCATCTCATCATCAATCTTGTTTATTATGTGTAGGTCACCCTGCTCTGATCGGTAAATTTCTTCAGGTAGAACTCACTTGATCCACTGCATGGTTGTACTTGTTTGATCTATGAATGCATATCTTGATAGATAAGATCAACTAATGCACATAGTTGAGTATGTGTATTATGTCGTGCGCATAAGGCCAGACATGGGTTCATGATTTTGTGTACAAGCTGTTTATGTGCAGTCGTTCAGCAGTTGAGTATGTGTATTATGTGATAAGGTGTATTAGTTGAAATTCACTTATGTGC
The DNA here is from genome assembly GCA_021014915.2 of Artemisia tridentata subsp. tridentata. NCBI lineage: Eukaryota > Viridiplantae > Streptophyta > Magnoliopsida > Asterales > Asteraceae > Artemisia > Artemisia tridentata. Next base: position 67,577,458 of record CP139501.1, on the reverse strand, counting down.
ATTAGTTGATTATGTGTACAAGCTGTTTGTGTGATTTTCAGTGCAAAGAATTTTCACTTATGTGCATTAGTTGATTATGTGATAAGGTGTATTAGTTGAAATTCACTTATGTACATTTGCTGATTTTTGGTTTACAAGATCACTATTTGAATTCTACTGTTATTCTTTGCACCAAAAATCACACAAACAGTACGAATTTTTTGTGCAAAGAATGGGAGGTCCTCCTTTGTTCTCAGAATCAGTACGAGTTTTTTGTGCAAAGAATGGGAGTTCTTCCTTTGTTCTCTCAAAGAAGGGGTAACTATATTTTTTTGCATATATTTCATACATATGAACATATTGTACTGCTAGTATCACATTGTTCTCAAAGAAGAGTGGTTGTACTCTCTCAAAGAAGAGTGGTTGTACTTGTTTGATCTATGAATGCATCATCAATTTGTACTGCTAGTATCACATTGTTCTCATAAAATGCTTATCGTTGTTTTAATGGTTTTGCAGGCATACTGCATATTTTTTGGTGGCTGGAAACGATTTGAAAAATCAAAGCCAAGGAGCTCCACCTTGTAAGCATGCAGCTACCAAAACAGCTCCAGAATAGTTATATTTTTTAGACAGAATTCTTTACTAAAAAATGAACAAAGAAGTAATGTAACTTCGATTAAACTAGACTTTGTTATGAAAGCTATTCTGTTTACATGTGTTATGCTTTATGGATTGCACGGCTGTATTACACTTACATTTGTGACTTATCAAGATCATCAAGGATTGAGATATTCACGTTAAATTCAAGGCTCAAATAAATAATTAGATAATTGAAAAAACAAAGATTACTAGAATACCCTTAAACTAAATATCTAATTAATTAATATTATTATCTAATTAATTAGTATTAATTATTTTGATCTCATCTATCAAGATTGATCCAACGGTCCACATGTGTACCTATTTTATCTATTTTAAGCTTGTACACCACATGAACACAAATATATATATATATATATATATATATATATATATATATATATATATATATATATATATATATATATATATATATAGTTGTCGAAGCCCGCGCAATGGGCGGGCACGCTTTGTAATATTCCTTTTGTAATTTACACGTTATTTATTGTAGAAATTGTCCATATTATTTATATTTGGTTTTATTTTGTTTTACATTGTCATTATTAGTGTATTTGCAGTTCTTGGACAAATTATTATTGTGAATGCCAAGATGATATGGTTTGTTGGGAATTATCATACGATTCAAGAGAAGACAAACTTAGGTCTGGTAATATGTCAGAGTTAGGTCTGTTTTCGTATTAGGTCTGGTAATACAAAGTTAAGTCTGGTAGTCTGTTTTAAGTCTGGTTGACTTATTATGTTAAGTCTGGTCGTGTTATAAGGAAAGTTTGTTAGAGATATGTTAGGAAAAGATACAAAACGTGTAAGTATCTTTATAGAAGATTCGTGAATATCTTCTTAGTCGGTTAGTATTAGGGTTTCCTTGGTGTTATAAAAGGATCCCTAAGATTGTTAGTTTCATGAGAGAGTTGTACGAGTTTCACTATTGTGATTAAAAAGTAATATACGAAGTTAGTGTTATCTCTGTGTGTGTTCTTCATTGTTCTTGTTAAGTTTCCGCATTAACATTAACAATCGTTAAGGGTTTCTCACTTAGACTGGTTTGGATTTATCCCAACCATCTACTAGGTATTCAAGACTACTTAGAGATTCACATACAATTCGTGGACCAACAAGTGGTATCAGAGCAAGGCGAGAGACTCTGAGTTCGAAGAACACTTAACCTCAAAAACCTACTCTCACTCAATTCAACCTACACAATGTCTGAGACCGATAAGCCTATCAACACTGAAACCTTTTCAATCCATAACAGTGAGGATGAGAGATCAAACCATGAAGATGAAGGAAAAACTGAATCCAGTAACTCCCAAACACAACAACAACCCATCCCTTCCACAACCACAATCTCAAACATAAAACTTCCATTACTGAAAAGAGAAGAATATGATATATGGGCCATGGAGATGGAACATTATCTGGAGTATATTGATAGTGATGTATGGAAGGTTATTCAAAGGGGAAACTCTAAGAAAAGAATTTCACAAGGGACTGATGGGCAGCTGAGAATAATGCCACCGGTATCTGCTGAGGAGATTAGGGCTGTGGAGAAGGAAAAGAAAGCCAGAACCTTGCTTCTTATGGCTATTCCTAAGGAGCATCTGCAAAGGTTCCATGGCATGGTTGATGCTAAGGAGATGTGGGAGGCTATTAAGAAACGATTTGGAGGGAATGCAAACTCCAAGAAGATGCAAAAGGCTGTTCTTAAACAACAATTTGAGACATTAAGTGTTTCAAAGACTGAAGGATTAGAGAAGGGCTATGACAGATTTCAACATCTGTTAACACAACTGGAAGTTCATGGTGCAACTGTTTCGAATGAGGATGCAAACCACAAGTTTCTTAGATCTTTACCATCAGAATGGGGTAATGTATCTGTGGCGATGAGGATAAAGGAGGAAGTAGATTCAATGACACCTGATGACCTTTACAATAATCTTAGGATGTTTGAAAGGGACATCAGTAATAACACTCAGGCATCTACCAGTTCATCAAATGTTGCTTTTGTGTCACAAAACAAAAGCAGTACTTACAAGGTTAAACCTGTTAGTGTTAGGTCTGGTATCTATGAAACTCCTTCAAGTGAAAGATCTGCTTCAAGTTTTTACTGATGAGGTGATACATTCTTTCTTTGCCAACCAAACGAAGATGAAAGCTTTATTAGTGAAGACTTAGAACAGATTAATGATGCTGAAGTTGAGGAGATGGACATAAAATGGCACATTTCCATGGTTGCTTTAAGGGTCAAACGATTTCAGAAGCAATATGGAAGGACCATCAACTTCAACAACAAATCACCAGTGGGATACACAAAGAGGACAGTTGAATGCTACAACTGTCACAAGCATGGACATTTTTCAAGAGATTGTCCAGAGAAGAAGCCTGCTGATGGGAAAAGAGATGAAGATGGGAAGATGGAAAAGAATCAGATGAGCTTGCTGACAATGGAAGCTGGAGGTGTCAACTGGGGTGAGCATCCAAGAGTGAATGAGGAGTCTGATCATGCTCTCATGGCCATTGGTAATGAGCTATCATTATGCTCTAAATTATGCACTGATTCATATAATCATATTAAGGCTTTGTGTGATGAGCAGTTAGGACAAATAGGTGACCTAGAAGTAAATCTATTAGCACATAAAAATGCTGTAAAAACACTAGAGGCACAAAAGGTCACCCTTCAAAACCAACATGCTGCTTTAAATGAAAAACTATACTTTCAAGCTAATAAAATATATGAACAAGATGAGAAGCTTAAAAGGTATAGACAAATGGGCCTTAGAATTCAAAAGGAGAGGGATGAGTTGAGAAAACGGGTAGATCAGTGGAACAATTCAAATAATAACCTGTTCAAATGTTGGGATTCTCAAATAAAGTCCAATAAAAAATGTGGCTTAGGATATGAGGAAGATGAGAAAAAGGCAATCCTTAAGTCTAGAGAAGATGATTATGCAGGCAAACCATTGTATAATAGGTTTGTTAAGACTGGTGACTTTAAGGGAGTACCACCACCATTGAGTGATGACTATACTCCTCTTGAAAAAGAAGAGTTGGATGATTCACTTTTTGTGTATGGTAAGAAAGGTCCTCAAACACCTGAGTCAATCACCTCAGAGGAACAAACCAGTAAGTATTCTTCATGTCAATCCAATGACTCTGAAGGATCTATTGATGGTTCCTCTGATCACTCTAAGTCTGAGTCAAATAGTGAGGTAAAAGAGAATCCTGAACCTAAGGTTGTTAAGGAAAGTGAACCTGTTGTAACTAAACCTGTAGTGACTAAACCAAAGACTGAGACAGTCAAACCTAGTTGTGCCCAGCACATAAAAACTCCTAGGGAATCTGTTAAAATGAATGAGTCACCTAGAAGCAATAGTGTTCACAGAGAATCTAGGAGTAGTTACACTTATGCTCCTAAAAGATGTTTTGTTTGTGGAAGTCTAGGTCACTTGATTAGGGACTGTGATTTTCATGAAAAGAGAATGAAGAGAGAGGCTGAGCAAAAGAGAATGAATGCTAATATTGGTCATGGTTCAAATAAACCAGTTTGGAATAATGCTAACAGAATTAATCATGCCAAACAGTTTGTTCCCAGACCTGTCCAACTTAATAACTCTACCCGACCTAACTCTTATGTTAATACTGGTAGACAAAATTTTAGGTCTGGCTTAAGGAACTTTAATGTGAATAGGCAAAATGGCAATTTTATGAGGCCTAATGTGAATACTGGTTATGTTAATTATGTGAGACCCAGACAACCATTTCAAAAGCCACAGGTGAATGCAAACAATCAAAGAAATCATTTTTACAAACCTCATTCACCTGTGAGGAGACCAGTTGCAAATCAAACAAATTCAAATGGGGGTTCTGCTGATAACCTCTCAGATTGCTGGGCTTGGAATCCATTTAAAAATGAATATACCTATAAGTCCAAACATAGTTTCACTGGAGCAAGTTCATACAAAACCTTTAAGTATGCTGCTCCACAGAGAGGACTCAAGCCCACTCAGGCCTGGGTTGTTAAGAAAAACTGATTTCTCTTTCTTAACTCGTCTTGCTGTTCTAAATGGTTATTCTTATTTTCAATAGTTAATGGTTTTCATCTTTTCTAGTACAATTGTTTCTTTGTAGTGTGTGCTTAACTTTGTTTTGCAGTGGTCAACTCTTCATTAAACAAGTGATTCATAAGTGGAAAATTAAAACAACAGAACCATGGAGCTTTTATTTATAAACAAGAGATTGCATTCAAGGATGCAATTTACAAAGTTATAAACAAGGCAACCACCATCATAGCACATCAAAAGACAAAATCCTAGCAAGCTAAACACCAACACCTACATCTTCTTCTTCCCTTTGCCTTTATCCTTCACATCAGGCATGGTCTTCTTGGTCCCCTTCTCACCCATAAGGTCTCTGACCTTTGGACTGAGGAGTCCTAGAACCTGCTTGTTTGGTGTTGGACGAGGCACAACCTTGGTGCTCTTGGATGTCACAGTCTTGGAGGTCTCTGGTTCATAATCAATAGAAGAATCCTCTGAAGAAGTTATATCTTCTGAAGTCTCCTCTGTTTCATCCTCTGAAGAAGAGTCCTCTGGCTCTTTCTCAGTGTGATCATATGCTGCTAATCATTGTTTTAGTATTGTCTCCCTTGCTGTTTTGTTTTTTGTTATTGAGGAGAAACCTGATGGAAAATAACCACCCCATCCTCCTAATGATGAATCAGAAGATGAGCCGTTTGGATCCCAAGAAGAATCGGATGAAATCTCTATGATTTCTGAGTTGGAAGGATCCATTATACTAATAAGGTTTTTCTTTTGGTTTGTGATGGTTTTGGTGATAATACAATGGGTGGTTTTATAGTGAAAATCAAGGTTTAATGCTATTAAATGCTTGGTTGGTGTATGGTTTAATACTTGCAGGCAAAGAGTAATTAATTGTTATTTTTGGAAAGTTGACCATGTTTATTTTTTTTCTTTTCGTTAGCTTAAGTTTAGTGTTAAAAAAAAAAAAAAAAAAAAAAAAAAAAAAAAAAAAAAAAAAAAAAAAAGGAGGGGTTTACACTTAAGGGGAGGTAATGTACATTTAAGGGGAGGCAAATGTACAAGTTTTTAAATCGGGTAATCTTAAGTGTTAAATCTGGTAGCTTGTGTGTCTTGCAAATATTGGTTTTTGTCTCCTTTTCTTGTTGTTGAACTAATTTTTGCAGGAAAGATTGGAATTATGATGATGTACAGCCTTGCATTCGCTAAAATCAGTGTGTAAGTCCACTCTTTTGGTTAGGTCTGGTAAGTTTATGATTCGGCCTGGTTGACTAATTTAAGTCGGGTAGTGTTAAATTTATGACCGTTAGATCTGGTCAGAGTAATAAAGATTTATCTAAAATATTACCGTTGCACTATTTTCGGTAAAAAGAGATATTTATGAAGTATATAAGACTAAAATTTGATATATTTTATCTCATTTTATTCTTTATTTGCTTCCTATTTTAAATCATCTTTATTTTAGACTCACGACTCTGTTTATACGCAAATATTTTCAAACCCTACCCTTCCAATCAATCAGACCTAAATCATTGACTCATCCATGGCTAACCTCAAGTTTGTTGACAAGCATAATCAAGTTGGTTTCTTGAAGAAGCCAGATCAAAGTGCAGGTTTCGAGGAGATTGTGGATTTTCTAAAAGGTTCTCACATTTGTTATTCATTACTTCATAATCCTACTATTTATCAGTCCCTTGTTAAGCAGTTCTGGGGGTCGGTTACCTCTGAGACTCTTGATGATGGGACACCATGTTTAAGGGCAATTATTGATAAAAATGGTTTTACCATTACTGAAGCCTCCATTAGGGGATGTCTCCAATTGGATGATGCTTCAGGGGACTTTGATTTGCCTGGTGATGATATTTTGGAGGGATTGAATAACATTGGATACCCCACTGATGGAAGTTTTACCTTTTGGAAAAGTCATTTTACACCACAGTGGAGATTTTTAGTACATCATTTACTTCAAAGCCTAAGTCCCAAGAGTGGTGGATGGGATCAATTTGGAAGCAGAATTGCTTCTGCATTGGTCTGTTTATCACTTGGAAGGAAATTTAATTTTTCAAAACTTATTTTTGAAGGACTGGTGAAAAATGCTAAGGACCCTAAATTTTTAACGTATCCACGATTTTTGCAAATGGTCTTAAACTATGAAACTAAGGATAAAGTGCCTTACATCAGTGTGGCCTTTACTCCTAAACTTTTTGCAAATATAAAAAGGGGTTTTCAAGGGGCACATAGACCTTTGCTTGCTGCTATGCTTGGTACTAACAATGCAGGTGCATCTGGAGCTGCACAATTGCAACCTAATGAGGAACAAGCTCAAGCATCATCTAGGTCTGCTACACCTACACCTACCCCAACTCCATCATCTCAACCAGGTCCCTCATCATCTGCTGAAAGAATACCTACACCTATCCCACAATCTTCACCTTCACAACCAAATGTTCCAAGTCCTGCAAGGGAGGAGGAACATGCACCAGTTACTGTGGAAAATCTTCTCATTTTAGTTCCTCAAATGCAAAAGAAGATAGCTATTTTGGAGAAGTCTAATGAGGCACTCAGAAGAGCTTATGTGACTTTGGTGCGAAAAGTAAAGAAAATGGGAATGGCAATGAAGAGAAAGGGTGTTCCTTTTGATGATGAGGAGGGAGAAGCTAAAAATTCTTCCAAACAGGGGAGGAATTTGGAGCAAGAACAAGAAAACATTCTTCAAACACCAGTTCAAGAACCTCCAGTTCAAGAACCTGTCACCACCATCAGTCCAGAGACACTGGAAGTAGCAGAAACTTTGGCTCAATCCATGGGCAAGATTAAACAGGATAGGAAGAAAAGAAGGTTAATTTTGTCTGCTGAGGAAGAGATTAAAAAGTTTGGGACAGTGTCTGATGAAAAGTCTGATAATGAAATTAATACTGGTGAAGGAAAGTCTGGTTCTTTAGGGTCTGGTAATGAACTTAATTCTGGTAATGAAGAGCAACATTCTGCATAAAGAGAAGGAAAACAGGTTGTGGATGAAACTTCAAAGCCAAAGAAGTCTAAAAGAAAAACAAGAGAAGAACTAGCATCTGAGGCTGAAATTGAGAGGATTAAGGCACAAGATATTGCTGAAGAAGAAAGACAAAAGAGGCAAGATGCAGTTTATGCAAGACAATTGGCTGAACAATCTGATGAATTTACAAAGCTGCTCAATGTTGATGATGAAGTGAGAGCAAAATATGAGGAGCTTCTAGCTGTTGAAGGTTTAACTGCTGATGAACAAGCCAAACAGTTAGCTGACTTCATAAATGCAAGAGCTAATGATGATACATTGGGTGGATTCTTAGAAAAGTTCAAGCTTCAGAAGAAATCAAAGATTCCCAAGAAGATGACTATTGCAGAAAAGAAACATGATATGAAGATGTATCTAAAGAATCAAAAGCATCTATCTTTGGAACAGATGAAAGGGAAGTCATATGAGGAGATTCAAACTGCATATCTCAAAGCATTTGAGAGAGATCAAGGTTATAAAGCTATTGATTATGATGATGTGCAGAAATATTGTTTTCAGGGCAGGAAGGTTAAAGAGACTAAACTTGTTATTGAACCTGATAAAGTGGTTGAAATACAACCTGAAGTTGAGAAGTCATCAGAAGAAGTGCAAGCTGAAATAGTAAAGCCAATTGTGTTTCAAAGAAGAAAAGGTTTGGAAAGAAAAAGTAAATGCAAGAAAGTGATTGAAGAAGAGGAATCTGAGGAAGAACCTTCATCTGAAGGAGCCACTATGGGAACAATTGAAAGCTCAAAGAAACCTGCTAAGATAGTTAACTATAAAATTGTTATGGCTGGAGAAAGAGCTTCATATATGATTATTAGAGAAGATTACTCTAATGTAATGTATATGAATTTTGCTGCTATTTTAAATGACATAAGCAGGGAGGATTTAAAGGAACTATACAAGGTGGTGAATATCAAATTTGGAGATAATCCACCTGAAGATGATGTTACAAGAGTCTTTTGGGGAAATTTGAAAGTAATGTTTGAGCCACCAACTGAGTCAAATATAGTGTGGAAACTCCCTGAACAGCAGAAGATTACCAGCTGGACCTACTTCTATAATTGCAAGGTACATTGTTTGTCTGTAAAAGATGGTGATATTTATATGCTTGCAGAAGTGGAATATCCTCTGTCATCAAGTGTTTGCAAAGATATGATAAACAGAAAGTTGTCTGCTGTGAAGAAGGATGATGTATATGAGCAGATATTGGACTTAATAAAATTGCAGTCATTAAGGGATGTAGCTTGAGGATGTTTGAAAGAATTTTCACAAGTTGTTAAGTGAGACTATTGGAACTTCTCACTTGGTGGAGGTGCCTTGCACTAACACATCAAAAGGTAATCAGCCCACCTTGTCTCATCAACACAAGGACTGGCTAATCCTGAGCAAACGGCTACAGGTAAGATTGCTCAAATCCGTTTATGGCTGACAATTTGCCAAAAATTGTATGGTATTCAACTCACCATATCTAAGATAAGTAAAGAGTTGGCTAGCCCACAAGGTTATGGCTTGTGGTAAAGGCTGTGGAAAACCATAAATGGTAATCAATTCACCATGATGAGGTGCTTTTCCATCAAAGAATTGGCTAGTCCAGAAGCAAACGGCTTTTGGTAAAGACTTAACAAATCCGTTGATAAGCTGATGATTTGTTAGAAATCATATGGTTATTAATGTACCATGGTCTTACACACCAAAACATTGGCTACTCCAGTGGTAATGGATATTGGTAAAGAGACTTCAAATCCATTAAATTTTTAATGATTCACCTCTCACAGATGGTAACACATCTGGAAGTGATGAGAATAGTCTGGAACTTAAATGAATTTGATGTACATATAGTCAATGTTGCTGCAAAGACCATATCAGAAGAGCTTATCAAGATTCAAGCTACTAGAAAGATTCAAGACCTAAAGAAAATTCAAAGTGTTTAAGATTCAATCCTCAGAAAGCTTAATCAGAAGAACTTGAAGTTCATGGAGCATGAAGATCAAGTTAGGGGAGGATTGTTGGGAATTATCATACGATTCAAGAGAAGACAAACTTAGGTCTGGTAATATGTCAGAGTTAGGTCTGTTTTCGTATTAGGTCTGGTAATACAAAGTTAAGTCTGGTAGTCTGTTTTAAGTCTGGTTGACTTATTATGTTAAGTCTGGTCGTGTTATAAGGAAAGTTTGTTAGAGATATGTTAGGAAAAGATACAAAACGTGTAAGTATCTTTATAGAAGATTCGTGAATATCTTCTTAGTCGGTTAGTATTAGGGTTTCCTTGGTGTTATAAAAGGATCCCTAAGATTGTTAGTTTCATGAGAGAGTTGTACGAGTTTCACTATTGTGATTAAAAAGTAATATATGAAGTTAGTGTTATCTCTGTGTGTGTTCTTCATTGTTCTTGTTAAGTTTCCGCATTAACATTAACAATCGTTAAGGGTTTCTCACTTAGACTGGTTTGGATTTATCCCAACCATCTACTAGGTATTCAAGACTACTTAGAGATTCACATACAATTCGTGGACCAACATGGTTGTTTACGAGATGTTAAACGAATGTATATGAAAGATGGAATAGACGTGTACAACTTCATTAGTTGTCGAAGCCCGCCCGTTGGGCGAGCATGCTTTATAATTATCGTTGGTAGATTTTACTATAGCGAAAGAAGGGTGGTAAAAAATGGTTCAAAATTGTACATGTTGAAAAAAAAGGTTGTACATAAAAACTTTTACATTTCTGTAAATAAATTATTACATATTAGTGATCGAAGTCAAAATGAGTGCCAACATAATGGGATTTCATTCGTATTCCGATCAAAGAATCAAAGAAAGAAGGTTTCAGTTTCATATAGCAATCACGTCACAGACATCACCTGTCTTGTATCTTCTACATGCTCACACTTTGATCAAAGATAACAAATTCCTAGCACACCCTCCGATTCATACCACAATCTTGGTCACTGTTATGCAACCATCTCAGCCATTGCGCTTGGTAAATCCAAAAAGTTTTTTGGCCTTAAGAGTTGTTACCAAAAAGTTATTAGTGGCTGGTAGTATTTAATAACTTTTTTGAATATGTGTCTTTGGTTGATCTAACCTTAAGTTCGAAGTACATATAAAAGAAATAAGAATAGAAGTTCCATCCAACAAAGACCGTAATTACATTTTTAACTTCACTTACCCATCTACGTTTTTACGGCGAACTGTATGGCGGTTGGAACAATGACACCAGACCTATGGAAGCAAAAGCTATAGAAGAGGATATGCGAATATGAAACTCAACCATAAGTACCTCTGGTGGAAGACCATTCCAGCCACTAATTCTAGAGCGCGAAACATTTGACATAAGATTTGAAGACGCCATGAGGCTTGGACTTCAATGCCGTAATCGGACCAGCTCATTAAACCCTTGATTGGGAAGCATACTGGAGACCCAAAAAATCTCTATTAACAACATGGATATGTAATGCTTAGTTAAAAAGTGAAAAAAAAATATGAGATAAGTTTGTTATGGTTAGAAAAGAAGCACTGCATTCAACTTACATAGGAGTGTACCTCATTAGTTTAAAGCACAATACAAAAATCCCATCCAGAAGTGCTTTCGTAGAAGAAATAAAATAAAATCAGACTCAAAACCATCGATCACCTGTTCAAAATCAAAGTTGCTCTCCAACAACCAATTCAACTCACTACTCACCACATTGTTCCATTTACACTACTTGTAATTCATTTCAGTTATCACAAATTTATTAATAAAAAAAATAAAATAAAAAATAAACATGCTATATATAGAAAGATATTCTAAGAGTCAATCATACAATAAACAATCGTATTAAGCACCATTTTTATGAACAACTAACGACATTCACTAATTGTCCATATCTAACTGCTATAATCTCATTCCCAATCTACATGTCCTTATTAAGACCATGATTCGCTAAAGCAATTGCCTACTACATTTATCATGTAGAATTTTTTTTGAAGGAAACCATTAACAAATATGCATTGTCATTGAAAATGGAAAAAGGTATGTAATATGTGCGGCACAACCACCTGATAATCACTGAATTAACAAATTAACCTACCTTGAATAGACGGTTGTAAACAGCCCGACTCCGTAACCTGGTGTGTTGTGTTCTTTCCCCTAAATTCTGAATGAAAATCAAATTTTAGGATCTTCCAAACAACGCCTAAGGCGGTTAACACAAAGCAATCCAAACATCCCTTAATCCAAGTAACTAATAATCAGTTCATGTTATTCACCCAGTACTAAATAGCCACTGTCTTTAGCTAGTAAATATCAATTTGAGTTTATACACAATGCTTAAACCTGAACAACGTCATCAATGGTATTCGTTTTCAATGAGAATGTCAGTAATAAGAATCACATATCATTTTTCATTAAAATAGGAAAACATAAAAAACATGATCTTTTTGTCATGTTCCAGATTCACTGCATCTTATATCTGTGACAGAGTGATATGGAAATTGATTCGCGAACATAGTTGTTTGTCAAATAATTTATTGTAGTCAATGTCATCAAAGAACATCTATGTTCCAGTTTAGCTGGGACAACATAATATAGTCACAACCTTTAAATTATATTATGACACAATAGTATGCAGATATTATGTTTTATGTTATAGCATATATGATCATTTATAAAATATAGAGTAAACTTCAAAAATCGTCCCTGTGGTTTACCGGGTCATTTGGAAATGGTCCATGTACTTTAAAAAACCCGGATTTGGTCCCTGTGGTTTACGACCCATACGGGTTTGATCCCTTGACTGGGTCATCCGTCAGTTGACCGTTAAGTTCAAGGGCATATTGGTCTTTTCATGTTGCATTGTTATAAAACTCAATAATCACATATGCAGTTCATGTTTATATCATGTATTTCAAGATCCACTTTGTTATAAAACTCAGTAATCCATAACCATCTTGAAATTGTTCATACACATTTATAACCCATTTCATAACTCAGGAGTCACAATTATCATCACAGTTGGTAAGTTTCAAGATCCACTTTGTTCATATGCATTTCAAGATCCACTTTGTTCCTTAATGATTTTGTTGCTAATAAGCTCCACCCATCATCATCTTCAACAAAAAACCCATTTCATAACCTCAGCCGCCACAGCCACCCCCACCGACCGCCAGCCGCTGCTATTTCCACTGCCATCCACCCACACTTGTAGTCCTTCACAATATAGATATCATGTCATACTTTCTTTTTACTTATTTATCCCCAAATTAGCATAACATAAACCCTAGAAAACCCTAAATCAATTTCGAAACTGCGTGGGTTTATATTGGGAAACCAATTGATGAATCAAGGAGACATAATTTGGGGTTTGTGGATGTGGTTAATTACATACCGAAGGCAAGTTTTTGTGTTTGTAGGCTTGTATATCTTGGTTTTAGTTTGATGTTATTAATGAAATAACTCAAGTTCACAATCATTCCTTGAAAACCCTTAAATTTCTCTTGGAAAAAGTAGTGCAAAAATGGTGGTGAGCAAGCCAAGAATAGTGATCATTGGAGCAGGGTTGGCTGGTTTAACAGCTGCAAACAAGCTTTACAAAGCCAATGGTGGGAATGGTTTTAAAGTGCGTATAGTTCATAAAGGCGTATTGTAAGGGTGGGAAGATTGTGCATACAAAGTTCATAAAGGTGTATTGTGAGGGTGGGAAGATTGAATATGGTGATGAGCTGTTTAAAGATATGGAACGTGTTGGTTTGAAGCCGTATGATGAGACTTATACTTGTATGATTGTTGGTTTTTCAAAGGTTGGAAGAATGGATGAAAGTTTGAAACTTTGTGAGGAAATGGTGAAGAATGGATTTGTATCGAGTTGTGAGGCTTTTTATGAATTGGTTGAGAGGATAAATGGATGTGAGAGTGTTCGTCTAGCCAATGTGAGAGTGTTCGTCTAGCTAATGGTGAGAGGCTAAATGGATGTGAGGCTAAATGGTTTAGGTTGAGTTTAGAAGCTAATAAGTTGAATAACGATGCGAACGAGGTTTTTAGGGAAAATGGGAGTGATTTTTGTGATAGGGTGTGTAAGTTGCTTATGACACTAATGTTGGAGATATGTAGCGAAGTTCATGAAAAAGAGTGATCGACTACTATCTGGTCCTAATGCTAAGTACACAAATCTATACATCAAGAATCTAGACTTAGATATGACAGAAGACCTTATTAAGGATAAGTTCTCCGTGTTTGGGAACATTGTTAGTTTGGTTATAGCGAGAGAGGAGAATGGAACTTCTAAAGGCTTTGGCTTTGTGAGTTTTGAGAACTCCCTTGGTCATTGATAAATTTGTCCACTGAACATTGGTACTTAATGTTTTGTTTCAGGGTTCAAATGTTTATGTTAAGAATATTGATGACGATGTCACCGAAAATGAACTGCAAGAATGCTTTAGTCAATGTGGCACAATCACATCTGCAAAGTTGATGGTTAACGAAAAAGGGATTAGCAAGGGGTTTGGATTTGTCTGCTTTTCTACACCAGATGAAGCACTTGTAGAGTTCAGTGACAGAAATGCAAGATGAAGGAATAACTTGCTGTGAAGTCGGATGGCTGTTGGAACCTGGACGCGCCAGTCAACAGGAAAAGTCAAAGATAGTTAGCATTTGGTTTTGTAGGGAAAAACAATTATAACCCATCTCCCTTCCTATAAATCATTGTTAAGTTAGTAATCTTTCTTGATCTCATTTTCTGATAATTATTTTCTTGGGGGTTAGTATGGTTGTGATTGAGATTCTGCAAATGGTTATTGAATTGTGAAGAAAGAAAATTAAAGGATGAAGATGAGGGTATATTCTTCTTTTGAGTCCAAAACTAATGGTCAACTGACGGTTGACTTGGTCAAGGGACTAAATTCGTATGGGTCGTAAACCACAGGGACCAAATCCGGGTTTTTTAAACCACAGGGACCATTTCCAAATGACCCGGTAAACCACAAGGACGATTTTTGAAGTTTACTCTAAAATATATGCTATAACATATATTTTATAAATATATGATATAACATATGATATTTTACGCTTACATGATGAGGCAAAACTTTCAGAAACAAACTAACAAAGCACAACCTTCTTGGGTAAATCTGAATCAAACTATTTAGATTGAACACACTTGCACAACAATTTGTCAGAATATTACATTAATGAAATAATCTCCTAGTTATATCGTATTCATATTCATATTCAAGAGTTCTTGAACAGAAATCGAAAGATTTTTGCATACACAAAGATCACCTCATATTTGAGGCTGCACTTGACGTTGCTGCAGCCACCACCATCTTTCTTCTTTCTGTTCTTTCAATGATCTTTAATCTTGGTGATCTTGGTTTTGTGACTCCCTTCGAGGACCATGAACATTCCAAAAGTTAGAAACCAAGGCAAAATCAGTCTGACATTCTTTTATCTAGTCAAAGACAGTCAATGTATCCATACTTTCGGGGTAAGAAAGGCTTGTTGAAATTTGGCACCGGTCTTGCATGAGGCACCAAAGTCCTTCTTAGTTGTTTCAATGCTTTCTCTTCCTCTATCTGCACATTTATATCGACCACATGTTAAATAAATCTATTGCGTTGAAGTATCACAACAACAAAAATTTTATGCATAAAGAGTGTAATAATACCATCTTTGCAGACTCTGCCTCATCTCGGTATCTCTTGTACATCATCTCTTTCTCCTTGATTTTCTTGTCAAATTCCGCTCTATCCGCAGCTCGAGATACTACATGTAGATCAAATTCCTGAACCTCAGTCAGAGGTCTGCGAACTTTCTCAGGAACCGGAATAGGATCCCTGCAATTTTGACCAATGTCAGCATCAACATCATGTACCAGATATTATTAGTTGGATATTCTAAAGTGCATTACTTACTCTTTCAAAATTGGTTGAGCCTTAAACATTCTCTTCTTTGCTTCTTCCTGTTCCAACATCCTCCTTTCTTTCAATTCTCTTTCTACTTCTTCTTCATGTCTTGTCAAACTCTCTAATTGAAATGTTTGTGGTTTTGTGCACTGTTTTGGCTCTGGTTTTGGAAGAACCTACACACGTAAAATGATTCACGTATCAGTAAAACCATGTCTTTTTGTTATAAGTTTATTTTTAGAAAAATGAAAGGCAGGATGTTAAAAAGTTAGCATACCACAGGGTAGTCAGTTGTATAAGGATATGGGGTGGCTTTAGGAATTCTAGCTTGCTCGTCTTCCATTTGTTTGTGTATAATTTCCATCACAAACCTCTTTTCTTTCTCTGCCCCTCTTTCCTCAGTATACAGGTAGTCAGTTGTATAAGGATATGGGGTGGCTTTAGGAATCGGTTTCGGGTTGTAGGAATCTGAGCACAGTGAAAGCTGTAAAAGAAAAGAACACAGTCTGTTAGCAGATTTCAATAATGGAATTACGGGGGTTAGTGGATGGTTGGTAATCACAAACCTTATCAAACAAATCAGTAAAACTTGCAGTTGGAAGAGGAATTCTTTCATCAGTTGCAAAGTGAAATTCTTGTGGTACAGTGACTTGTCGCTTTTTGTTACAATACAGCCCTAGCTCTCCTTTACTTTCAAATATCTACACAAAGTATCACAAAACAAAGTTAAGTGAATGAATCCACAGAGAATCCTTAGGGCATTTTAAAAGTTGTAATGTTTGAGTTGTGTCTTTTGCAAATTACGATATTTAGGCAATTAGTACAAAAGTTAACTGAAAATGACATTTTTTACTCACAATCCAGTTCCAAGACATAAATTCAAATGCAGAGGGGGTAGTGTTATTAATACCTTCTTGTTCAAAGGTCTAGCCTTGAACTTGGGAGCTTTCTCCAGCTCTTCTTTTTCAAGTTCTTCGGTACTTTTTTTCGTTGGTGTCGTGTCTCAAGCAGTTGTGCGGGGGTGTCTTGGGAGTTGTAAGACATGGCTTCCATTGATGAATCTTCTAAGAAGAACAACTAAAATTTAGCCAAAAAACTAAACATAAAAGCTGCGAAATACGGAGTACTATATCAGTCAAAATTTTACCGGAGGTAGTGCTTCAGTTGAGGCAACTGTTGAAGTTTCTGCATTCTGATTAGCTCTTTCCATAGTTTCCAATTGAAATTATTGGAATTCTGGAAGCTGGGGTGTGCTTCTCTTCATTGCTGGTAGAGTTGGAGCCTCAAGTATCTGTTGAAACACATGTATATTAACAGAAAGCCACTTTTGGTTTATTGATGATTTGATCTTAAAAAATAATTTTTTACCTTTCTGTTGACTGGACGTGCCTTAAACTTGGGAATTTTCGCCATCATTTCTTCCTCGAGCTCTGCTCAACTCTTGAGTTTGACAGAGCGAACACGTTGAGATGTTTGGAATGCAGGTTCTGTTGCCCTGGTCAGTGTCAGTTTAGGCTTTCGTTGCATCACTTGACAAGATTCACCACCCTATTAGACATGAAATCGGAAAAACTGAGTTGGATTGAATATATATGTGTGTGTGTGTATATATATATATATATATATATATATATATATATATATATATATATTATATATATGTGTGTGTGTGTGTGTGTGTGTGTGTGTGTGTGTGTGTGTGTGTTTTGACCATGAAATCGGAAAAAGTAAATATGTTTTACCTGTGAGGCCGAAGAAGTACGTCATGTTGCAAATTTACTTCTACAACATGATCTGCTAATTCCTACAAATGAAGCATAAGACTGTAAGAGTCAGTGAATAAAGATAAATGAGCCTAATCCGTATTTCAGAAAAGTTATGGTCATACCTCTTCACCATATTTTTCTCCAAACATTGCTATAGCACCATCGCTTTTAGCATCAGCAATTGCCATCACTTTAGTTTGTAGAGACGTTGCATCTCCAATCCATTCATTGATTAAATCTTCAACTTTTGTTAACTCATGATAAGTTGAAATCAAATCTTAGCCGTTCAAATGCCACCAACGAACCAGCTTGTGACGTCTCTTGTCCTATAACTTTCTTAAGCGCATCTTGTAGCAAGTGAGTAGCTATATGATGGACCTGAAAAAGTCATCACAAATTATAGAAGTCAATTAAAATCGTGGTGGAAGTTATAGATAGCTCACAACTTAAAGTTTAAGTTATAATGGTGGGACACATTGTTACACTACTTTTGCACGTTGCCTTAATTTTGCATCAACTGCAGCTTCGACTTATTTACCAACTGCAATACTCCCTTATTTTATCATACCTTTATGAACGAATATATTTCCTAAAGACTTTTGAACATCGGCTATCTCTATAACAGCCGTCTTTCCGGTTCCAGTTTGGG
This sequence comes from Artemisia tridentata subsp. tridentata, assembly GCA_021014915.2. Taxonomy (NCBI): domain Eukaryota; kingdom Viridiplantae; phylum Streptophyta; class Magnoliopsida; order Asterales; family Asteraceae; genus Artemisia; species Artemisia tridentata. The sequence goes on along the minus strand of CP139501.1, from coordinate 67,559,450 downwards.
TAACTGAACAACTGTTGCATATATTCAACAGTCATTATAATTGGAACACGTAGCAGGTCCTTTTGGGTTGACCGCCTTTAAACTCATCAGTTAGAAGCTAGGCAATCAAAATAGTGTACTTCTCTCCGACGTATGTTGAATATCAAACATCTTTCAATAAAAACGAATCCTGTAAATCATTATAAAGTAAATCAATTCGTTATAACAATGATATGCGTTAAACCAAAGCTGTAACTTTCATGAAATGAATAGAGTAAATATTCTCAGAGTCAGAAGTATTTCTAAGTGAATGATTACTTTGTTAATCACAATATAAACTAACAATGTTAGTAGTCATTAACTGTTTTTTTACTGCAAGAAGTTAGTTGCACAATAAATTTGAGACTATTAAGGTAACCATTGTCCCTTCAACAGAATCCAAAAAATTGCTTTCTTAATTATTATGTATTTATAAGCTACTGAAAATAAATTATGTGTTTTAGGGTTAGAGTTTTGTAGCTAGCTATGTATAGCGAAAGTAGTAACTGTCTCGTATAGTACTTGACTATAGTAAGGTAAGTGCGCCATTTCCCATTGATGCATCGTCATTTGGTGTCTCTTGAAGTTATTACAGTATCAATAACCATAATCACTCATTGCAGATTGCTTTTTTCGTTTCTTCAAGTGATGCTGCGCAGCCAGTCTGGCTTTTGGCATATCTCAGAAGTATTAAATCTACATATATAAAAGAAATTCAAGATAACTTAGCTAAGCCTTGTGACTATGCAAACACTATGTCTGAATCATGCTGTCGCATTGAGTTTCTTGGAAATATAATGATATAAAAGACATCATTATATCACACACTGCATACTTTATTTGATAAGTTTCATAATTAACTGAATGTAGCAATCGCCCCATGAGCTCTCACCAGGCGGTTAAGGAAATCATGCATATTAGCAATTCTCAAATAGTTTGCTAAGGTGTCTTTTTAGTCTGCTGTTACAAATTCTTTTGTGTATGGTCTGATAACAGGGTGGTCCGGGAATGGGTTATGTATAAAGTGGTCTGGGAACGGCTATGGATAGCTAAACCCAAAACTATGAGGTGGGTATGGAGGATTCCTAATTTTGTGTGTTTCAAACTGATGCCTATGAAACCAAACACCCCCTAAATATAAACACACTAAAAAAAGAATCTAAAGTACCTTCATTCTATCAGCTACCAGATTGTTCATTCCACGTTCCCTTATAGCATCCAAAATTTAATTCACATGGGCACGTCTCAAGGCGCTAAAAGTACAGAAAGTGTTGCTGTAGTAACTCTTAACCTCGAAAACTGTTCATGATCCCAAGCTACCTGCATGTTTTAGCATAAAGCAACTGACTTTCTAAATCATATATTACAAGATGAAGAAACGAATCATAAGCTTACTTACTCGGGAATTGGAAACATTTATTTTCTTGTGTTTTAGCCCAACTGTAACCCCTAATTCTTCTGGTACATTAGATAACCCCTACACACAAGAACGATAAAACATGAATATAATATTGAAAAACTTATGGCACTCAAAACGTAAGGTATTCCATAGAGGTTGCTTTTAAATGAGTTGATTCGGGTCATTTTTTATCTCGCAAGGGTCAAGTCAACATTAGGTTTTGGGAATAGGTCAGCAGGGTTAATAGTCGCCCAAAATCTATTTTTATCACGCATTTTTCTACTAAAAAATTTAGAATTATTGCAAAAATGACATTGTGTCTGCAATCCTGAATAACATATAATTAACTTATATCAATAATAAGAACCTTAAAAATAAAAATGTTTGTTGATGAACCCAACCCAACCCGGACCATTTTACTATAAGAATAAGCATAAAACAGTTTATCCTAACATTCACACAGCGTAAATAATAAGCAGACACGAAATTATATAGGCAATCATAAGCATATTTGTTTGTTAAAAATCAATTTTACTAAAGTAATACTAATCAAAATATGTCAAATGAAAACATTGATTATCATTGAGTAAATAATCAGAACATGATCAATGTAAAGTTCTAGTGACTAGAAGTGGATGCACCAACCTTGGCTTGCTGAGAGACCGAATACTTCGTTAAAGTTTAATGATCTACATCCTTTTCAATAATTTGCAGGTGTATTAATAGTTATTGTTCCTTCTTCAATGTTTCCACGACACCTTGAAAGTCCAATCGTCCTGGTCTCCCCATCCACATACCATGTCATCTCTTCCCTTTGCCTTATCTCGGACTTTCGTAACTCACCTTCAATATCATCATTAACTCAACCCATTTCTTCAAATCAACCTTGTTTATCATCTTTTTTACACTTACAAACCGAACCCCTTTTTTCACATAGATTCTCCACTGTTGATTGCTTTCCTGAAATAAAAGACCAAAGCAGTGTCAATAAAAAATCTCAAACAGCCCCTAAACGAAGTTAATCTAATAAGTAATCCCATCGACATACCATGTCATCTCTTCCCATTGCTTTACCTCCCTCGGACTTTCGTAACTCACCTTCAATATCATCATTAACTCAACCCGTTTCTTCAAATCAACCCTGTTTATCATAGAAACATGTTATATGCATAATTAATATGTCTGATAGTATGTAGTAGAAGTTGCTACATGATGGATTACTTAATGGGCTCAACAGGGGTTCAATACATCAGACAATCGTAGACTACAGAAAATTTTAGTAATGCATAGATAATTGGAGTTGGCTTACCTGAACATAATGTCTTAACTAATTTGTTCCGGTGAATCTATGTCTCGCAAGTCTCTTTTCCATTTTTCGAACTCCTCAAAACTCGGGTGACATTGAGATAAAACCCGTTGTTATACATCTACAACTACATTAGACAATCACCAGCCAATGACTTTTAGAAAGATAGATAAACAGGCCAATGCGCTAAAGAATCTGATCCAAAGAAAAACCCTTGTTACTGAATTTTCGCTATAAACAGAGATGATTAATTAGAACAGAACTTAAACCAGACCTAATCTCAATTCTCATATTAATTTGTATGGAAAGTCCGTGTATCAGAAAGAGCATTTTCGTAAACGTTCTATCCCTGCATCCAGAGCTGTATTCCACTTGTTAACAATTTTTGTGAATGTCGTAGATGCTGAACTGTAAATTAGTTATTAACGAAATCTTGCAAGTGTTCTACACATGTTTCTAGGAAAAGTACCTGTTCTTTAACAACTTTTTGTGGTAATGCTCTGACACTGTTGCTGATTTCAATGAACAACACAATTTAGATATCATAGAAGCATAAACGAAAGTACAATTAGATAAAGTATTGTCATGATGGCACCTAGGTGATGCAGAGGGACGTTTCAGTGGAGCTAATCTTCGTATTGCAGCAGATTGATGCATTAATCATTATAAAATCAACTAAATGTTAGCTTCTAACATATTTATTGGTTCTGAAAAATCATATAATATTACCACTGTTAGATACGTATAGAGATAAATCCTTATGAGAATTAGATGAAGAAGAAGGTTTTGAAAACGAATGAATATATAAATAAAAAAGTAAGCTACAATTATATACCAGATGAGTCAAGTTGCAACGCACGAATATCATCCTCGATGTTATCCATTTGATTGATTAGAAACCTGAAACAATAACGAATTATCGATGAGTAGCGCGTAGTCGTAACAGCATTAAAATAACTCGATCCAGCAGTACTATCGCGAGCAGTATTAAATGAAAACCAACAGTACAAATCATGATTCGGCATATGTATTGTAGTAGTACTAACAAACGCGAGTAGTACAAACGCATATATAACACCAGTACTAACCTTTAATGGCAGTACCATTTAACATAAACTAACCCTAACATTATCATGATCCCCAATGATCATGAAAATCTGTTTGCCAACACTCCAACCCATGGTCTTCATATACGACCAGAAACAAAATTAATTGCCAAATAATAAAGTAAACGGAGATTAATTGATTGCAATTATGTTAGTAACAAACCTCATGTGATGCATTGGACAATGAAAAGTTGAGACCACATTCAAAACTATGGTTGCCAATGCTTGTATGTATGTAGAGAAGCAACATGATGGTCATTCTAAACCTATCAAATTAATGAACATATGTTACAAAGAAACAATCATGTGTGCTACAAACTAATGAAGATATGAAGAGTAAAAGAACTAAGAGAACCTATACATACTTACTAACTTCAAGTTGTTTCAGTTTGAGCTCATACTCCTGTCGGATCTTTTTTTCTGCCTCCACTATTTGCAATTGTGTATCTTTGATGATGATGATGATTGTTTGTTTGGGGTGGCTACTGATGATGATGATTCGTTTGTTCTGGGGTGGCTGCTCTTTCTTTTTATTTGTGTGTGAGATGGGATAATGTTTTAGGGTTTAAGAGGTGTGTTCAGCAAGTTTAGTATTAGATAATAAGCAAGTTTAGTATTAGATAATACTTGTTTTAAAAAACGAATATAAAATTTTTAATGCCTTTAATAATTTTCCTGGATATTAATTTTAGTTTGTATTGTGTATCACAACTGATGGCTTGGTTCCATTGGTTGAGGTGCTTGCCTGTGGAGTAACAGACCCGGGTTCGAATCCATGCTCATGAATTTTTGGACAAATAAATTCCGGAAATCACAATGTAAAATACTGCTTACGTGGCATCATTGTGATGACATGGAATAAAAATATGATGAGGTGGTATTCCATGTCATTGATGATGTCATACACAACCTGCTATATATATGTTATAGATATATATGGGAAAACATAGCTAAATTACAATGTAGCCAATTTCCTACATTTTCTTTGAAATAAAGAGTAGGGACAGGGGGAAAACATGTGTCAGGGACTTACCGCAGGGACTGAACTGTACATTTTTAAAACTTTTTTCAAATGAAATGTAGGGAATTGGCTACATTTTTAATGTAGTTATATTTTCCCCATATATATATAAATATATTACAATGTAGCCAATTTCCTACATTTTCTTTGAAAAAAAGAGTAGGGACAGGGGGAAAACATGTGTCAGGGACTTACCGCAGGGACTGAACTGTACATTTTTAAAACTTTTTTCAAATGAAATGTAGGGAATTGGCTACATTTTTAATGTAGTTATATTTTCCCCATATATATATATATATATATATATATATATATATATTTATATATATATATATATATATATAGGCTCCGGTTCCATTGAGAAGGTTTTTATTTTGAGAAGATTGAGAAATCTTCGTTTGAACAAAGTGATTCATGTTTTTGATATGATTCACAAGTAAACATCATTTTATGGTGAATCGAATCTATAAATTACAAATTCGATTCACAAATCATTGTTAAAATCGAGTTATGATGATGATTCATTAAATTTGTACAGATGATTCAGTATTCTACATATATCGCAAAATCGAGAGATTTTTAACATTGATTCAAATTTTTTTTACACATATTGAATTTTAATCACATTAAAATGAGTTTTACGCTTGAAAAACATGAATCAAAATTAAAAATCTATCGTTTTTGAAAACCTTCTCAATCTTCTCAAAATAAAACCTTCTCAATCGATCCGGATTCTATATATATATATATATATAATATTATATATATATATATATATATATATATTATATATATATATATATATATAGTGTAGGGTTATTTTCAGAACCATGAAAAGATCGAGAACTGCGAGAACCGATCTGAGCCCTCTATTTTTTGATCAATGGCTATCAAAAGTTGTGGCATAAAGGTAATTAAGTGAAAGATTGTGTGACATTCTTTATAATAAAAAAGGGTAGTTACGGTATTTTATGTTTTTTATTAAAAAACCGTCAAGACTCACTTCTCCACAATATACGGTTGTTTTTTGATATTAATAAATTACTTTTCTTCACACACAAAAACCTAGCAGCCACTCCATCCTTTATCCATTGAACGAGCACTGTTAGATGGGTATGCAAGAATTAAACGATGTTGATTTTCTCCCATCCAGTGTCTATAAATTTGAGTTGTAAGTTTCCTATAATTAATTTGATTTTATCAATGTGTGAAAAACGAAAAACATTTTTTGTTCACAAATCTACGCTTTAGTTTATGGATCTGGTATCTTAATTTGTTAAACAATTAAAAATTGATGTGGTTTGTATATATGTAAAAAAACCTCACTGATTTGGGTTGTACAATTAAAAATTGATTGTGTCTTAATTTGTTAAACAATTAAAAATTGATGTGGTTTGTATATATGTAAATGTGAAACTAATCCCTTGAAATCGTTTTGGGTTTTTTTTCTTTTTTGTTAAATTAGTTTTTGTAACCAATATTTTTGAAACAAGATTCTTGCTTGTAATCCGTTTCCATTATAAATATGATTGCTGGTAATTATAGATTTAATTGTTGGTTAGTTCGTTTAGATATATTGGCTTTCTTTCATTAGTTATCTGAATTTTGATAAAAGGTTCCTAAATGATTTTTTAAACGTGTTTTCTGTGACATAGTGGGGTTGAGGTTTGTATCTTTAATGTTATCTTTCGTCATTGGTTTTCATAAATGATTTTTTAAAGCTTTTTTCGTCATCTGTTTTTTGATCTTTTAAAGCTTCTTTGCAGATTACGAAACGAACAACGGTTTCTCGAGAAAATGTAGTTCATCGAAAGACTAGGTAAGCACATATTACAGTAGCGAGGCACTACAACAAGACACAGATAGACAAAAAGTCAAAAATACACGTGCACAACTGTAAAGTACATGTGTACACCTGAAAATACATGTATGTTTTGATAAGAGGATGGATTTTGAAAAGAAATTTATGTTTTATTTAAATTCCTAGGTCTGATATAACTAATTAATAAGATTAGTTATCTTATATACTACATTGTGATTTGAACACGCGTTTCTGGTTATTTGATTTGGCAGGTAATTCGATGTAATTATGCAAGGAAAGATGTCGGAAAGATGGGTGTGCATATGTGTTTTATAGTGTTATATTTGGACTGAAGCACCTACACTTTGGTAGGATAGAATGAATAGAATGCAAAGTTTTGATGTTTTGTTATATATGTGTCCTTACAACACTTGAATGAATAAAAAGCATGCTACTATTTGCTAAGGACTAAAAAATATCTTGTTTCTCTAATCAGTACTGTTTTTACAGGTAGTGCGACACAACAGTGTGGAGTGACTCTTGCTTCTTGGCATAATGTTGCAAGGGACTACAAAATTTCCATGGAGATTTTCACGACATCCAGCTGCCACCGGTACATTTTTAACTGTCATGCTGCTTGGATTGTCATGTTGTTTTACTGTCAAAATAGGTTGATTGGCTTCTTTTTTACTATTACAATAGGCCTTTTTGGTTGATGTTGTGTCAAAACATGTGTGCATATGTGTTAAATTGTGCATATGTGTTTTACGGTTGATGTAAAATCAAAGAAAAATGTATGCATATATGTTTTAAATTGTGGATATGTGTTAGAATTGGTGGTTGATTGTTATTATAATCTATGAATAATTGTGGGTCAAATGAACTATGAGCTTGTAGTCAAAATTGTGGGTCAAATGAGCTATGGGTTGCTTAGTTGGTGCCTTGGCGCGTCTTCCATTTAGAATGTAAACTTAAGAAATCGGACCAATTTTATAGCAACTGATTGTTTGTTTCTAGGTATGACATTAGTAATTTTGTCTAGATATTTTTTCAGATAAATATCTTTTTTGTTCTTCTTGTTTGGAACAAGAAACTGCATTTTGGTTAATAAACACATGTAATTCGGTTAATATGCACATATGTATTTTTATAAAGTGTTCAGTTTAGAAAATTATGCAGATGTATTTTTATCATTGTTTACTTTCGGTCTCAAGATTCTACAAGGTTTAGTTATGTTTAAATGGCTTGTCAAGGTTAATTAATTTATTGACTTTATAGTTTTCTTTTTTTAGTTTCTCTAATTAGTATTTACTGGTTTAACAAAATGTTGTGTTTTGATTTCACAGGTCTTTTGTTTTTTTATGTGTTTGAAAAAGATCACGCAGACGATACACATGTGCATACAAGTGCACATGGATGGAACAAACGCATATGTCCAGGAAAGGCAAGAGCGACTAATGAGGAGAAATACATGTGCAAACATCAAAACAAAATCCAATTCTTCTAAAGATATTTTATACCTTATTTGTATATAATATGATGTTAATGTTTATATACTTGTATCTAGTGGCTAGAAGAGTAGATTGGTCGCAAATGAGACTTCTTCGTTTTTTAGTTTTATGTTCTTCATTTGTTATTGATTTTGATGTTGCATGTTGTGTCTTTGAACTTATGCACATGTATTCTATTATATCAACATATTTTTTAAATATTTGTGACCAAAACACATTAAAGGTTTAAGCAATTGAACACTAAAAATGTATGTAAATTTACATTATATGAAAAAGAAAAAAAAAAAAACACATATGCACCCTACTTTTGAAATCATGCATACTCAAAAAAAGCCTATTTCAAAAAAAAGAAAAAAAAATCCTAAAATTTAGGAACTAACAAAAAAACGTTTTTTTATTAAAAAAATCAAAAAGAAATTAAAATTTGTAATTTTACTATTATACCCTTTTAAATTAAATAATAAAAATAAATATCCAAAAAAAAATCTGATTGGTTGATGCTGGTTCTCGCAGTTCTCGACCTTTTCATGGTTCTGAAAATAACCATTCCCTATATATCTATAACATATATATAACAGGTTGTGTATGACATCATCAATGACATGGAATACCACGTCATCATATTTTTATTCCACATCATCACAATGAGTCCACGTAAGCAGTGTTATGCATTGTGAATTCCGGAATTTGTTTGTTAAAAAATTCATTATCATGGATTCGAACATGGGTTTGTGAATAAGTGCTAATCACATCGTAACCACTGTACTAACACAATGTTTTGTATTTGTTTTGCAAACTAAAATCTATAAACGCAGGGAAGGATATAGACTTATTTGGGAAGCTTAATCCGAATACAATACCTATTGCAGTTTGATTCATATGAGGATAAGTTTAGAATAGATTTTTTGATATCTTTTATCTCCAAAAATAGTTTATACATATGTATAATTCACGTAGTTCTAGCCCTAAATTTTGCACTGTGTATACCTCATTAACTTCGGATCTACATAACAACTCTAATCAAAGATGCAGCGGCAAAGACATCCTGAAAGGCTTTCAAAACGTAATCAAAACAAAAGTTTTCAAAGTTGTTTGAAAGGTATTGTGTTATTGAGTAATTTGATTATTGTGTTATTGAGTAATTTCATTGCATATAGTTTGTATTTAATTAATGATACGGTTATGAGTATGAATCGTATTATGAATTAAACATTGAATATTTTTGCATGAATATGAACCATATTATGAACTGCATGTATGTTGTTGAATATTAAAAAGCTTTACACTGCTATAATGAGTTTAAAGGAACATTGCTAACTTTAAATTTAGTACTGGCATGACATATTTGCTAAAGGAACACCACTTGTATGATTAGACTCAATACTGCTATGGCAAAAAAATTTCAAAAGGTTAGTACTGTCACTTAAAAGTTTAGTACTGGTATGAATATATTTGTACTGCTAGATAGACGTTTTGCATGAATATGAACCGTATTATGAACTGCATGTATGTTGTTGAATAAATTTAGAACTGTCACTTAAAAGATTGTACTGCTAGATAGACGTTGGTACTGGGTATGGATATATTTGTACTGCTAGATAGACGTTGGTACTGGGTCGAATTTACGGCTTTATTAAAATATCCGTTGAGGACTATGTTGATATTATTATTAATATTTATTTATATTTAAGGGGTTACTTTTTGTATATTTTTAATTTTAATATATTTTGTTCACCTTTGTTGAATGAAAAGTTATCTTTTACTTGATGGTGCTCCAATAGAAACCCTAATAATTATTTCATAATATTTCAATTCACTTTCTTCAGCTTACTTTCTAACCCAAATTACTTTAATCCCAGCAGTCAAATCAATAATTTACCAACAGTCATGGCTACTTTAACCTTTGCCAACAAGCACAACATGGTAGCTTATTTGGAAAAAGCAGAGGATGACACCAAATACCATCAGATAGTCGACTTTTTAAATGCTTCTCACATAAGGTATTCTTTAACATTAAATCCTACTATATATGTTTCCCAAATCAAAGAGTTTTGGCAGAGCGCCACTGTCAAAACATTTGAAGATGGTGACACCGAATTAATTGCAACAGTTGATGGTAAATATATCACTCTTACTGAATCATCAATCAGGCGGCATCTCCGATTCGATGATTCAAACGGTATTAGTTCTATGCCAAACACAGAAATTTTTGAAACTTTAACCAGAATGGGTTACAATATTCAATCAGAATCTTTAACTTTCCAGAAAGGGGGTTTTGCCCCACAATGGAGGTTTTTAATTCACACCATCCTTCACTGTCTCAGTCCTAAGAAAACCTCGTGGGAACAGTTCAGTAGCAATATCGCGACCGCTCTCATCTGCTTGGCCACTGACAGAACTTTAAATTTTTCGAAACTTATCTTTCAAGCCATGCTTAAAAATGTTGATATCAAATCAAAAATTTTGATGTATCCCAGGTTCATACAAATTATTTTGAACAAATCTAAACATCAACTTCTTCCTCATAAAAATGTTTATCTCACTCCCAAGCTTTCCCAAAAAGTTTTCAGTAATATGAAGATGTCCTCTAAATGGTATAATGAGGAAGAGGTTCCTTTATTTGATTCTATGCTACAAGTACATGGTGAAGGATCAGCATGTCAAGTTGATCCCCATCACACACCAGATAGGTCTATATCCAGAGAGGGCTCTGTTGTTCCTCAGCACGGAGACCCTACAACTCCCCATGTAGGAGATGAGGCTGGCTTTGTCATTATAGAAAGGGCTGCTTCTACTGTCTCAGGTTTAGAAGCTGGGCAGGACAGAAGTAACGTACATAATACCCAATCTATGGCAACACCAACAGTACCAAGTTCCTATGAACCCAGTACTATTGGTGGAATCGCAAGCCAACGCGAGATATTTGTTGGCTCAGAAACTCACCACATGGTGGATTATGAGTCTGTGCCGCATGATGCACCTGTCTATGAAGGTAATACATCAGGGAGTACTGAGGGCAGACAGACACTTAAGGTATTGATGGAAACATGTACAAAATTGTCTCAGAAGGTTACTGCGTTGGATTCTGATCTCAATTCTCAGAATTCAAATATAACTGAGAAGTTTACTACTTTGGAGGCTGATCTCACTTCTCACAAGAGGTTGTTTAGCAATGTGTATAAAAAGCTGGTGCGTAAAATAAAAAAATTGGAACAACAGGTCAAGACACTTAAAAGAAAGAGGTCAGCTTACATGGTAGCATCTATTGAATCATCTTCTTCATCGAGTTCATCGGATGGTGAGTGTGCAGATAAAGGTGAGGGATCTTCCAAACATGGAGGGAAGATTGCCCAGATTGACCAAGATCCATATGTTTCTATTGTTCGAGAGCAGTATGGGACTCAGGAGAGGCAAGAAGAGCAAATGGATTATGATGCTGCACAGTTTGGTGAAGGTGAGTTCATAAATGTTATATCAATACATGCTCTAATGGGTAATTGTCTAGCACCTCGCAAGACATTGTTAAAGCTCTCTGATATATTTGTTGTTAGATCAATACACATGTATTGTAGGATTTGTGCCTGTCTCATGAGTATCATTCTTATATCTTTGCTACACAATAGTCATCAAGTATTCCAAATTGTCATGAAGGATAATGTAATATGAGGGAGTACAATTTTGAAGTGAAACAAAGAACAAAGAGGCACAGCCTATAGTATGCATGCAGTTGGTGTTTTATTAATGCTTGATCTTAAATTCTTCTAATGGTGCTCTTAATTTTGCCTAATATATATACTTGGAAAAAATATGTATGATGGTGACTTCTGTATATGCATTGTCATATTCGATTTTGCCTAATATATATATATATACTACTCGATTTTGCCTAATATATGCATTGAAAAAATATGTGTAATGGTGCTCTTAATTTTGCCTAATATATATGTTCTTGGAAAAATAAGTGTTTTCTTGGATTTGATGAAGGTAATGATGAAACAGAGCATGGTACTGCCAGTGTTGAAGGTGCTACTATCCTGCAGAGTTTAATGGATGCTGGGTATCAAGGTTCTGCCAGTTCATTTTATACAAGGACACCAAGAAAATCAAAGGCATACAAGGGAAAAGGAATAATGACTGAGCAAGAACCATCAAGGAAATTGTCGACGAAGGAAAAAGCACGAATAGCATTGGATGATGATTTGGTTCAGAAGCCTTTTGGCGTAGGGGTTGTGATTCAAACTGAAACCAATAAAAGTGTTACAAGAGGATCAGAGTTACTGGAGTCCGATGAATTTAAGAACCAAGAAATTGAAGGAGAAAAACAGGATGAATTAGTTTCATTAGCAGTTGGTGGGAGGCAAATAGATATTGATGAAGAGGGTATTGGTTGTAGAAATGGTGGTGACAGTACAAAGTTAACAGTACAAGATGTTTGCATGGAAGAACGTGCTATTAATATTTCAGATTATAAAATAAAATGGGTAAAAAAAGGAAAGGCACCTATGACAGTAGATGAAGCTGAGCAAGAAGCTGAGAAAAAAAATAAAGTTAATCCAAAAACACAAGTTCAAATTGACTTGGATGAAAAATTAGCAAGAAAGCCCCGGAAAAATGAAGCTACAAACTTTATGGAGACTCCGAAATTGCAAAGGAGTATAGTAGCTTCAGATTCTATTGTGACAGAACAAGATAAAATACAACGACTAATTGCTTCTGATACAGTTGTAAGGAAGAAGAGTATAGAACTATTAGCAGATGAAAACATAACTGTTGAAGAAAAGTCAGACCTGCTTTATGATTTTATTAATTTAAAGAGTTATACTGAAGCCTATAATCAAATAACACAGACTATTAGTAAGAATAAAGGTCAGAAGAGAAAGAAAAACCCAACAAAGGCACAAGTCATCAGAGAGATGAAGATGTATCTTAGGAATCAGGCTGGGTTGACAACAGTTCAATTGAAGGGAAAATCAGATGCAGAAATTGAATCTCTGTATTACAATGCATATAAAATTGCTCGAATGAAAATTCCTATGGACCAACATGAAAGATCACCAAAAAGGGTCAAGACTGCTAAGAAAGGACAACCTGGGATGGTGGACGCACATACGGAAAGAGTAAAATTATCACAAGAGAAGATGAGCAAAATGTTAGTTAAAGTGCCAGAAATTCTACATGTTGATCCACTTCAATCTAGACATCCAATAATTGACTGGGAGATTTACATAGACAAATTTGGGAAAGCTTGGAAGGTTACTAGATTTGGTGGAGAGACAGCAGTGTACAAGAATCTTTAAAGCTCAGATATGAAGAAAATTCTGAAGTAGTTCAAAATCTAATACAGAGGATATATGATCAGTTTGAAAGGAAGAGACACAATCCCTGAAGAAGAAAAGAAGGTGAATTGTTTGGAAGTATCCCCTCATCATCAAAACTGGAGTTTAATTCGAGACATGTGGCGTTCACTCAGTATTGATGAGAGGAATTGGAATTCACATACTGGTGGAAAAGGACTGTGACGTTGTGAATTAAAACAATGTATATGAATGTGTACCGATTGAATGGGGAAACCTAATGAAGCATGGGTGTGATTAATTGCACCAATTTGGAACAATTTGTAGAAAAACTCCAGTTCCGTTACACAACCCCTTCATTTTGCAGCATGTAACATGTGAGCAACTCTTTTGGCTACATGTTTTTATTGTGTACAAATATATTTATACTACATGTATGTTAAATTTTAAAATAATATTGTTGGTATTTCTGAATTGTTTAACAAACACCACATATTGTGTACAAATATATTTATACTTCATGTATGTTAAATTTGAAAATACCATATATCTGTTTTAATACATATAAAAAAGCGTATGCCCCAAGAAAAGCAATCCAGTAATAAACATTAGGAATCAATGAAAAAACTATATAATGGGTAAGAGAATAACATCCATCGACATATATTGCTCCCATGGCATCATCAAACCCTAAAACCTTTCAAGGTACAAGCTCACGTGCGCCTCACAATGATTCAAATTGCAAAGATCAAACCGTTCCTGAAAAAAAAGAGACACGACCAAAGATGGAAGATGGAATACGTGATCAACACAATCAAGAGCCAAATACTAAGGTGTACGATGCATTGAGATTTCTTGCATCAGTCTTTGAAGAAGGTGGATCTTCTCAAAGTAATAAAGGTACCGCATATAAGTTTTCAAATATTTTTTAAATAGATTTATGTTTTCATATTAAGTTTATTAATCAATGTACTTTTAATTTAGTAGATGAGTTAGACGAATCTATTCTCCTCGACTAGCTTAAACTGAATGTCGGGGATCCTCAAGAGTCTCAAAAAGTTCTCAATGGCGTTAAGTCGAAGGTCCTAAAAGCAGAAGTAATGATTAACGAACTACGCGAGATGGGTCATGAGTTAACTGATGAATATTTGGTGGATTTAAACTTCTTCAGTGATGAAGATTGAAATTTCATCATCTTATTAGTAGTCGTTGTTTGCAAGTTTAGTTGCTTTCAGTTTAAATAATAAATGAATTACTTTGATTTTCATGATTTTCAATTATGTTTGGTTAGTTAGTCCATGAAATGTTTTTGATATAAAATGTATTTTTGCTGTTTAGGAATCTTGAATAATTGATAACGTTTATTATTATGAATAAAAACAAAATCGGTTAACTCACAATTTTGAATCAATATTAGTGTTAATACATTAAGATTTCACATAATTTATAAAATTATGTATATCCCTTAATAACCACTTTGACTAAACTAATGAATTTCCTATAAAATTTGTTTACGATATATACTATTTCTTTTTTTCCTTTTTTTTTCTCATTTGTTTTATTTTTTCGTGTATGGTGTTTCACCATTTGAATAAATGCAAATAATTACATTATTTTATACTATAAATATATGATATGCGCACATCATTCCCGAATATAAGCTTATATTTAAATCAAATAATTAAAAGTCGTTTCTTACTTATCGAATGCTAATATTTTTTTAACATATTTTGCTAATATATAGTAACAGATAAATATGGTATACCGAATTTTGTTTAAATTTAGAATATATTCATTATAGATTATACAACTTTTCACCATCTATAAATGCTAATTCGATCTCACAAACAATTAAACATATACAACCCTCTTCTACTTTCGTTTAACAAAGAAAAAAAAAACAAATAAAAAGAAAATCTAATGGGTCGTGAGTTTTTTACCCCGTCAAGGTCGCCAAACAAACGTCCAAGAAGTGTTTCCCCACCAAAGGAACCCTCGTCAGATTCAAAAAGGAACCAAGGGGCTGTGAGGTATTTTCTACCAATACGATATATTGCGCAGCTTAGGCGATTAATAGCAGTGATGGAAGCAGAAATTTTGAGCAACGAAGAAACAATATTGAAATGTGAAGAGGCTATTGATCAACGAAGGAAAAAAAATATTAGAGTATCAAGAGAGGCTAAACGATGTTAATAAACAAATGGATAATTATTGTTGTTTGTAGTTTCATTCGTATACAATAATATTTCTTAATGTTTCTATTTTTTTTTATTTACGTTTAATGTTGGTAGATTTGTAAATACATCCATAGAATTTTCCTTTACATTTGAAATTATTATCAATTTATTGCATTTCATTAAATGTACGTGTTAAATAGTTACATAATTGATTATAAATACAATCCTTTAACAAACAACTTCCATCATATTTTCACTCTTTAATTATATTCTGATTTCAAATTGGAATGGCTTCATCATCTTCAAATACTGATTCAAAGAAACACAAACGTGAAAGAGATACTCCTCCTCCTTCTATGCCTTCAAAATACCAAATCTTTGGCATCTCCGAAGCTATTTGGAAAAAATACTATAATGCAATATTATGTTGGTTTGTAAAGTTATTTAATTTTCTTTTCATAGAGAGTTTGCACACAAGGGTAATGTTATTCGGAAATTAAAAGGGGACACAAGAGTCCTTTGTACTGGTATCAACAATACGTATATGTTATGTTGTACTGCTGAGTTGTCGACAATTTGTATTTTAATTTTGTACTGCTACGCTCCCGACTTGGTACTGATATTATAACCAGTTCATAAGAGTTCTATTAGAACGCATTATCACTTTAAATATACTTAGTCCATTGTTTTTATACATCATCAATTCTAACAACCTTTTTAAATGTTTATACACAAACGAGTGTGGATTTTAAATTAAAATTTCATAACAGATAAAAATCTAATTCAAACAAAAATCATTCTATATATTTAGAAGATTGAAAGATATCAAACTTTTAAATATTTCATTCGATATTAATGATAATCGTAAAAGTTTACTATTTTAAAAAAATAAATACTTATCATAATTACAAAAGAAGTTAAAGGATCATCATTATATTCTCAACTTGAATCTTCAAATATACACTTTCCAATGTGAAATACGGCTGCACTGTTTATATGTCATATCGGTAATAAATTTTTATATAAACACCATTTGATAATCATATTTGTAAATTTATTTTAAAAAACAATCCTAAACTGAAGGTACTGTTGATAAAAAAAATGTCATTTCCAAAGAAAAGAACACTACAAGTTGCAGATATTGAAGACAATCAACAAGATCAACCAAAGTATGTTAAAATCTTTACAGTATGTGTTATCCTATATATTTAGCAACTGAATGTGTTTGATTTTTTTGTAGCAAGCAGCCCAAATAGGAAGGAAATGAGGTGTTGTCCAATGAAAACCAATCACTTGCAGAAATATTTCAATCAGAAGAATCATCCGAATGTACTTTGTTAACATGGTGAAATTAATGGTAAAAACGATATCATTAAACTGATATGGTATCTAACCACTATGTTTGATTTATATTTATTCATTTATTAGAAGTTGAGGATTCTAAAAATGATGATGAAACAGAGACCATAAGTTCTGTTTATGATTGGTTGATTTCTAAGCAATTAGCCAAGAGAATGAGAAACTGGCAACGGAAAGAGGAACGAGATGAAAAGGTGAAAAAAGAAAGACAAGCTGCTAAGAAACTTTTGGAAGAAAATGGTGGATTTGAGAAATCAAAAGTCAGGAATGAAGAAGTTGATGTTGCTCGAGACGAAGACGACATTGACTCTGAAGACTTTGAAACTTTCACTTATGATGACATGCATATGGCATACTCTTTTGCTTCAACACCCTAAATTAGATTACTAGTTAGATTTGGTTTATATTGGCATGCCACATGTTAGGCACTTTTGTACATATGCCACTACATCATCTTCGTCGCTTTTGTAGATCTAATGAATCAGAAATTGAATAGGTTTGTAAAGTTCATTATCAGGATTTCATTTTAGCTGCTTATGATTTAAGGTCTCTTTTATCCGGTTTCGAAACGCTTAAATTGAGTATTTCCGATAGTAATAGGAAGTTGCAATCGTTTGCGGTTCCGTCGTTAAGTTCGTTAAGTGAGTTTATTGAGGCTAGGAATAAATGTGTAAATATTAGTTTGACTATTGAGAGTTTGAATATGTGCATTAAGGTTATGCCACTATGTTATGTAGAATAGTACTCGGTGAATTTGATTTACAATACTTCATGATTAATGTTAACGTATAGGTTAACATTCATACATAAACTAGATGCATGTTTGTTTTGGGATTTATGTTTAAGAATATGATGTAAACACATTAGGCGTTAATAATATTGACCCGATAGTTGATTCCGCTGAAGAAAGTGGAATAACTCATGTGTCTAATAAGTAACTTATTATCCCACATTGGTTAAACAATAGAATTGGTTCTACTTAATAAAACACATGATCCATTAGTTGCTTGTGTTGGATTAAGTATAATGTTCCATACACCATGTTTGAAAACCCGATATATGTAAATATACTCGGGTTGATACACATTGTGTTATGCAACATTATATGAATTTATATTTTTTCGTATGAAGGGGTAAAAAAAACAAAAAAAAAACAAGTCAACCACAAAGTACATCCTAACCTAATAAAACTTTTAATTTGTTACATTACAATAGCATAATTGATTTTAATGTTTTAATGTCATTACAGAAAACCAATGTTCAAAATAAAATAAAAAACACTCTAACTTGATAAAACGTACTGCCAGTGTTGAAGGTACTGCCAGTGTTGAAGGTGTTATTATATATTTAGCAGCCAAAGGTATAATGGAAGTTTATATGAATCCTTAAATTAAAAAAAAAAATAAAAATAAATAAATAAATAAATCGATAATCCGTGACGACTTGAACATGCACATTTACACAAAAAAGAAATATCATACACAGAAAACGGGGTTATCAAGCCAACCTTGATGCGGTTTTACACGGACATAACCATCAATCCTGAAGCATGTAACTACAATCAATTTACCCCAAATTCAATATAAGTCCATAAAACAATACTTAAGTAACAACTGCACTTTAACATACATCAAACACAGCCACCAACGGAATAGGCCCATTAAACAACTGAACTTCAAAAGCCGGATCGACTGTTGTTCCAACCATCTGGAATCTGATCATTTTGTTCATTGGAAACTGGAAATCTTCGGCCAAGGTCCTCCAATTTGTCCTAAAGTTCATATGATCGTTTCTCCATGGCCTATCAGCATGACGTTCAATTTTCATGACTACACGGCGTTCACTGTCCATCCTCCTTAGAAGCGCATGGGTAAATTGTTGCAAATTGTTATCAGAAACAAAACCACTTGGTATAGTCTGAAAGAAGTTACAACAACTTAATAACTTCAACTCTTTTACTATTAAATATCTATTAAAAATTTCAAACTACATAATGTATATAAAGAGACAACCCTTACCATTCTTCCGGAATCGACCACAAACGGGAAAAGCCTTCGGTAGAAAGTAATCTCTTCAGACAAATGCACACCATGTTGGAACCAATTACACCCGTGTACCAACCTTACATCTAACGAATATCAACAACAAAGTAAACGTTACGTATTCACAAACAAATACAACTGATTCACCTCAAACTAACATGTAAAATTGAATATATATTTTAAAAAAACGTAATACTACCTGGCTCATTTGCATCATGCCCTTGAACAAATGCAAGCCGTGTGGGGTAACGATGTTCATGTATGAGCTGAAAACCATCATTATCAAACCTCATCAACGCCAATCGCATATCAGTCTTTTTGGTCAACACAACTCGCTCACCAACCATTAGATTTGCACGATGAACAACCGTATTCCAATGAACATTAAACTGGAAACCAA
The DNA here is from genome assembly GCA_021014915.2 of Artemisia tridentata subsp. tridentata. Classification (NCBI taxonomy): domain Eukaryota; kingdom Viridiplantae; phylum Streptophyta; class Magnoliopsida; order Asterales; family Asteraceae; genus Artemisia; species Artemisia tridentata. Next base: position 67,540,016 of record CP139501.1, on the reverse strand, counting down.
CGCTATCCAAAGTCCCAGGAATAACACTCTGCTTTGTAACCACATATATTTCAGAATCGGAAAATTCAATCACAAAATCATTGCGTTCAACGCCTTGAAGGAACTCCACGGGAAACCACTAATAAAGCAAAATTTAAAAGTATTAAAACAAGCTTTATAAATTCCATAAATTTTACATATATACAATTATAATATAACTTTACCGGTGATGAACTTCGATCAACCCCAACTTCAGCAATGCACCTAACCAGCCTGTTTCGTGTATGAATTCTCCCATAACCACCGCTCTCCCATTCATCTGCATCATACGCTGTTACAAAAAAGGTGTCTGTAGCCTCCTTTATGAAATGCAAAGTCCTAATATTCAAATAGCCGCTTTGCTCTATGAAATTATCCCACCGTGCACCAGATATACTCCATTCTTCGCTACCTCTTTCCCGACAAATAAAAACTTTCCTTTTAACCCGATTATTATTAATCAGGTACACATAGTCATTATTGTTGTAGTAATTAATATGATAGTAATCAGGCAGTACCTATGGTTTTACAAAAAACAAACAAACACATGAACAAACAAACTCAAAGAACGTGTATAAGAAGATTATTATGGGAATATAATTCCATAAATACCTACCAATGTTCCCATATTTTCCACATGATTATAATCCGTGATGAATTGTGTTGTCATTGTTCTGCAACCATTCCAAAAACACAAGACATTTAGCAAAGATGAAAACACGAACCAGTCCTTCAAATACACACTCGAATACTATTGTAATAACGAACACCAGTACAACATGTATGAAATAACAGCCAAACAAAACATCTGCATGTAACAAATATCATTTTCGCAACATGTCATGGTAACAGGGTTGATTCATTATACTCTTAAACAATTATCAACCCCACCAAAGGATTCAGATAATTCAAAACAATTAAAAATTACCTTGATCCACAGTAACTCGTAACAGACTTCAATTATCTCCTTACTCTGTCTCGATTCCTTTTTATTTCCTTTCTTCTCACTCCCTCGATTCCTCTTCACATGAGCATGAATCATTTTGTAAAATATCTCTATCTTCAAACATACTTGCCTTTATAAATTCAAATGACTCTTTTATTAGGTATGGTATTGCAGGTAACTTTTCAAGATTGAAAACCAATACCATAGCTAAAAAAAAAATTGTTGTGAATTAATAAAAGCTATTCACGTTGAAGTTAGAGACACTTGTGTACTTCTTACGTGAAAAAAGATACAGTGCTTCATATTCATATGAATAAGAAAGGAGGAAATAATGACGATCAAAAACTATCTAACAGAAACAAAAGATACTGAACCGGCATGAGCTGAACCAAAATTACTGCCCTCATTTTTCATTTTTATGTAATATCAAACGGAAACAAAATATACGTATTGTTGATATCAGTACAAAGGACCCTTGTGTCCCCTTTCAATTTCAGAATAACATGACCCTTGCGTGCAAACTTTCTATGAAAAGAAAATTAAATAACTTTACAAACCAACATAATATTGCATTATAGTAGCATAAATCAAACTTACAAAATATTCCAACATTACATTTTGTCATATCTCATAGTACATACATTTTAAATAGATTAGTAATATTCAATACTTTTATAAACTTCAACAATTTTCTGTCGGTTTTCTTCTATCACTTTATTACGATCTTCAATCTTCTTCTGATGCATCAATATAATCTCTTCATCTTCTTTGTTTTTTTCTTCAAGCCTTTTTATACGGTTATTATAAAGTTCAATAAGAGTTTTTTGTGTTCCAAATTGACTAGACTTACATTTTTTCCAAATAGCTTCGGAGATGCCAAAGATTTGGTATTTTGAAGGCATAGAAGGAGGAGAAGGATCTCTTTCACGTTTTTGTTTCTTTGAATCAGTATTTGAAGATGATGAAGCCATTCTACTTTGAATCCTTTTAACTTAGTACTGTTAAAGCTTTTTAGCAACAATCAAATTCCATCAATAAGTCATTATACTTTGAATCCTTTTAACTTAGTACTGTTAAAGCTTCTTAGCAACATTCAACTTCCATCAATACTAATTGTCACGTTAGTACTGCGCTTTTTAACTTAGTACTCTTAAAGCCTTTTAACAACCGAATAACCACTATAAAACCTAACAAACTAATCAACTAATATGCCACACATAAAAAACGATAGAGATCCTCATTATACCAAAATGAAATAAAACAAAACGAATACTATCATTACTTTGTGATATACAAAAGATAATTAAAAATACAGAAATAAAATGATGCCTACCACAATCTATCAATCACATATAAAAATGACTTAAATGCATAAACAAACCACTTTTCATGTAAAAAAAAGTGCATAATTTCAGGTTTAACTGCCCCACTACAACATTTGGGGTTTTTTAAACTAAGCAACGTATCCAACATGCAATATTAAAATCTTACAATTAAACATTAAATCTAATTACAACCAGTACTTGATCTGCAAAAAAACCTTATTTTAATTACATTATTATATTATATTAACTAACAACTTAAAACTTAAATCAATAATATACAGACACATACTCTTAAAGTAGCTCAATATTCACACTATGTTTATAAATGTTCGAAAAAAAAAAAATCTTTTATGAACGCAGGCGATTATCGGGTGAAGGTAACGTGATGTGTGTGTTTGTTTTTTTAATTAACTGGGAGATTAAACTTTTACCTATTTTGTTAATGCAAAACTCTATACATATTTTAAATGCATTAAAAAGTAATCATGCCTACTTTGAAGAGAGTAAGAAAATTAAATGCATGAAATGATCAAGGGTAGGCTAACTTTCATGAGTAAGCTATAGCATTTGCATGCTACTCAAATACATTTGCCTTAATATTAAACAAACACAACCTAATAGCATAACAAAATAAAACAACCAATAATTGCTTAAGAATCATTAATATATCGTAACAAAAATTACAAGTTCAATATTGTATTTTTCTTTTTCCTTTTTTTTATCCGGACTACAATTTTTAAATCATAGCTAATTATTGTATTTTTTTTTAACCCGAATAACAATTTATAAATCATAAATAATAATAAGTTACCTAATATCCTCCAAATGACATTAACAAATGTAATAAAGAGTGTGTAAAGAGTGTGTAAATTACAAAAAGTAAAATCACAAAGCGTGCCCGCCCATTGGGCGGGCTTCGACAACTAGTATGTATATATATATATTTTTTTTTCTAATCTTCTTCCATCATATTTTTCACCCACGTCTAAAGAAACAAATATATATATAAATAAAGAGTTATGATATTTAGGCCTATATAATATACCTACAAATAGACCTACACCATTCATATTTTGTCAAGTTTAAAACACTTTTTCTCTCTCTTCATATTAACCAATCAAATTTTCAATTTCATCAATCATATTTTTAGGCAAACAACTTAGGTTTACAAATCATTTTTCATAAAAAAAAAAAAAAAAAAAAAGCCCTATCCAATTCTTTTTCCCGAACCTACCAAATCAAAACACTAACTTTTTATATCATGTTCACTATGAGATCCATCAAACCCACAATTTAAAAATTAAAAAGTCAACAGGCGCCAATGGCTGTTATGGGGCAGATGTGGTCGTTTACGCTATTGCTTTTGTCACCGCCCATCTCACCGGCTGCTAGCCATTTCTTCATATTTTTCCCCTTTATACTTTTTTTCCTAATTCTTTGATTATATAGTTTTAGTTATTATAGATCTACAACAAGGTCATTATTTATTATAGACTACTGTTAGGTCACCATAATGATATCAACACAACTATATGAATGATAGAGATGAGAGAAAGAGTAGTAATATAGGTCGATTATATCAAGAAGTAAATAGGCAAAGGTTTAGTACAATATTGAAATAACCAACAACAATAATGTATGTTTACATGTAATATTTAATGGGAAGGAAGCTAGGGCAACACACCCTCTTCTTTCCATTCATACGAAATGGGCTAGACTAAAGCCCATGGGTTTTAGTCTTTAAGCCTACATACTTATTACTAATATAAACTATGCAACCTATTACAAAATCTAATGACCGACACTTGATAATAGTAAAACGTATTCCCAACAATCTCCACCTAAGGGTCGGTCATCAACGGTTGCTTGACGTCTTTATTCTTTTCTTTTACTTTCTCGGCTTTAGACGTCTTCAAAAAACATTAAGTCATTATTCTTTGTTCTTGGTTCATTGTTCTTTGTTGTTGTATTGATCAAGTGATGGTATTCTCTGCCTTTCATCAACGTCTTTGTCATTTTGTGTCTTTACGTCTTTCCAACATGCTCATACTTTCTTTCACTTTGAATCTTCATGCTTAAATGGTTCTCTTTTCATTGCTTTTGAACTTTGTCTTTCAACTTTGTAGATATTTTTTCGTGACGTATAATCTTTCTTCGAACTTTGCTTTGCTTTGATCTTGGTGAGAACTTTCTTTGTGATGTTAGTATGAGCATGTGAAAACTGATGTAGTGTTGATGATGGTGGTGGTGGAACTCCCGGTCTTCATAAGTACCTGCATGAAATAGTTAAAAATAAAGCATCCGGTACTTACAGTTTCGGATTTCGAGATTGTTAACAGCATATTGTGAAAACTTTCTCTAATCCTTGCCAAGGCCGTTCCTGAACCGGATATCCCCAAGAGGGCTTACACAAATACACCAAAGTGTGATTCAGGTAAGCCGCTGAAGTATACCAAAGTATCACTTCATGACTGTAGACCGTTTGAAACCACCGCGAACACTAAGCGTAACCCACAAGGGATTACCGAAGTCACCTGCTGTCAGAGCTGTTTGATTTTGACCCTGGCAGGAATTTCCATTCAATCACTGAGAATCACAATTGTGAATTCCCTTATGAATGTTCTAGGCAAATTATTAAGATCTGCGTAGGACTCTTGTTATTTACAACTAGTTTGCTTAATGTTGAACAACCAGTGTAGAAATATTAAGTGTTCCTGAGAGATCTTTTGATGAATCTCGCGGCTCTAGACTCGATTTAGTGCGCTTTTATTTTAAGTCGTCGGAGGCATGGAGCAGATTGCCTCCTTTTCAATATCAACACATTTCGGAGTGAAAGGTCGATAGATTAGGAAGGGTTCTCCGTGAGAAATGAAACAAGCACCTTTTGAGAGATACTTGAGTGGTTAGAAGGTTAAGTGCAATGCGTCACTGGGTCCATGACGTCTTTGTCTTCAATACCGGTGTCACTTTAGTAACATCCAGTAGCATATGAGTTGAACCCGGTTTCTGCCCTAAGGTTGATCATTTGGAGGGCTATTTCTTTTCACCCTTTCATTTACTTTTCTTTTTAATTCTTTAACCCCTTCTTTCTCCTTTATTTCTTTACACCTTTTTTCAATCACACCTAAGGACTTCTAGTGCTAAACTATTGGTATTGTCCTTGGGTAGATCCCTCCGGTTCTGGCGGATCATAGGAAGTATTTCCTATCCTTAGTTACCTTATAACTCCATGACTATCCTATGTTGCCATAAACAAATCATTTGAAAAATCTCTCAAAGTGTTTATGATTATAAAACATATTTTGTTAACACTTTGAGAGTTTTCCATTTTCAGAAATACTCCCCCTTCACATGTGCTCATAAGTTTTAAAGATAAATTTGCACATGTTGGTGGAGTTTGCACTTTTGAATTGATTGATTTTCAGTGAACATGACCTATTCGAGGCACGCTTACATCACTAGTTAGACTAGATTGAAATTATTACCCGTCCTGGTCACATTCAAAGAAAATATCTCAAAACGGTACACTCTACTCAGACAAGTCTTATTCGAGACACGCTTACATCACTGGTTAGACCAGCTTGAAATTATTACCCATCAAGGACAAGTCCTTTCGATTAATGACAGTTAAGTTTCGTCAATTCATTGGTAATATCTGAGTCGAGCTCATACGAGATTCCATACATTTGAGACCATATTTTAATCACTTTATATTCTCCCCCTCAAAAATAGCATATTGATGTTGTTTTTGGAAAACACTTTGATTAAAATATGCTTTTTGAGGTTTGTGGGAAGAAATCAATAAGAACTTTTTTATTGTGGACAAAGATTGTTTCAAATACTCCCCCTCAATAAGTGAAATAACTTTTTGAGGTTTTGATTATAATAGGGAATACTTGTTCTTTTGAGCAGAATTATTAAAAACACAAAATTTGATTAATTCTACTCAAAAGTAAGAAGCTTTCGCCCCTTATATTAGGATTGAGGCACTGAAGCGTACCTCAGGGTCCTTTCTTTACAAAGTACGGGTTGTGCACTGTTATGTGTGCACAAGCCATTATATCACTAACAAAATCACATATCAAGAATATAAATACTCACAAACTGACCAATCATTTTGGTCGTTGGAATGTCAAAATTGGGAAGCTTGGTCTCCCTCCAACATAGCTCTCCAACTGTCTGATCTGATCTCTATGCTTCAACCTTTGTTCAATTCTGGTGATGAACCTGCAAACTTCTCTAGCTTCCTTTGAATTCCATCTTTTGCTCCCGAAGAGGTTTATGTCATTCAAGCGGCTATTCAAACCATCACAAACTGACTTCAAGGTGTCATCACAGAACTTATGAATTTCGTCATACGCCATGAAGCAGTTGTGAGAAAAAGCACTTTTGTAGATGAATCCAAATGCAGGTTCTTGCATCAGGGTGTATTGTGACAGTTGATTGATTTCGTAGATTTCAGTAAGTAGTGGTTTGGTGAGATTCAGCTTCCTTTGGTAACTTTCAACACCCAATTGGAGATCTTAAACACGTTCCCGAATGATGATGCTCCTTATGAATATTAGAAGAGAAGTAATGAATGTATGCTACATATCCGTTGGTAGATTACGCAGTTTCCCTTGAACTTTGAGAAGGTACATATCTTCAATGTCATTCAGGTTCAACCGTGGAAAGTCAGCTTCTGAGAATTCATACTCCTTTTCATCTTGAAGCTTGACGATGATCTTCTTCAGAAAAGAATATCTTCATTTTGTAGCTGTTGAGATAAACTAGATTGCAACAATTCGTTGGTCATGCATGACATCCCCCCTTGTCTGTTCAAGTCTGCTAATGCGATAGAAGAGTTATCGCTTAGCTGGCCAGTGATGAATCCCGTATAATGCATCTCGATCGTACACCACAAGTTTGTCAAAAAATAGGTGTGTTGCATCTTCTACAATTGCATTGTTTAAGTACCTTGCTGTCGTGATTCCATAGGTTAGGGAGGTTGCATATTTCTTTTCGATTGTGTTTCCATGTTGTAAGAATTCCAAGTCTATGTTGAAGAAGAAGCGAAATGGGATCCTTGGTTGCTGAGGTTTACCCACCATTGGTAAAGGCTTGGTCCAATCGGTGAAGTACGGTCCAGACTTCTTTGAGGTGTGATCAACATTGGACTCAGGATTGAGCCAATCAATATCATTGGACATTGCTCGAGCAATGTTTTCAAGATTATATTCAAGTTTGATTGCGCTCCCAGATCGTTCTTTTAGAAGGTTGAAGGCTGCATTCTTGATCCTTCTGAGCTCCTTTTTGTTGAGTTTCTTTACACGAAAGTCCCTTTTTATCATCTGAACATGTTCCATAGTTCGACCATCTACAGGTTGTTGATCATCAGCGAGCGGAGGTTGAGCCTTAACCATCTCATCATACCATCCATATTCAGCTGTTTTGTCGTTGTCGAGCCATTCAACAACTTTTGGTTGTTTATCTTTTCTACTTTTTCTGCTTTTGGAGGTTGATGATGGTCTAGGTTTGTTGTGAGGTTGATCGTCAGGTTTGTTGTGAGGTTGATCGTCAGGTTGTTCCAAGTTATCGTCACCTGTGTATTCAAAGTGATCATTTGCTTTAGGTGCCGACTCAGATGCCTTTGGTTGGTTGGGTATAGTATTTGTTGAAGCAGGTTTGACTGGTTCTTGATGAGATGATGAAGGGTCCTCTATTGGTTTAAGTTTCTTTGACGGTGAATTTGGATTGGGGTTTTCGTCTTCTCTTGATCTTTTTCCTTTATCTGCATCTGCTTTGCACGACTGCTTAGAGATATTAGCTTTAAGAGCATCAATGATTTCTATTTGTTCAGGAGTTTGTGTTGTAAGACCGGCCAATCTCTTAAACAATTGTATTTCAAGCTCTTTAATAGTTGGTTCCTTTGGCTTGGATGGTTGGGTTTGTAGGATAAGTGTAACTGTAGTGACAATGTTTTTGAGAAGTCCTTCGATGTTTGGTTCGAGAAATTCTTTGACTTTCTTTGATGCAATTTCAGGCAAATACTTTTGCAGGTATTCTTCAGTGTTACCCTTAATAGCCGTGAACATCTTGTCCTGAACGTCATCGGTAAGGAACTCATCAACTTGAGCTTTTGTGCTTTGAAATTCGGTCACTTGTCCATTAAGACCGGTTACCATATCTGTCAAGGTTTCAATTTGAGCTTTTGTGCTTTGGAGCTCATTTACCTGTCCAACAAGGCCGGTGACCGCATTTGTCAAGGTTTCAATCTGGTCTAGAAGATTGTTATGTTTCTTTATTCTTGCTAGCTTCATGGCCTGTTTCATTTTAATAGATGCTTGAGAGACCAATGGATTGATGGGTTTCTTGATGGATTTGTTACTGGATTTTGATTTTGTTTCTGTAGGTGGAGGTGATGAATGAGTTGATGATTCAGGAATGGCGGAAGTGTCTTTGTTAATTTTTGAGTCTAAGTCTTTCTGTGAAGATGGAGAAGATTCAGGTTTGTGAGCTGGATTGTCTACAATGTAGTTATCTACTTCATCACGTAATCTTTCTTCTTCAGCTAATTTAGCCTCCTCAAGTTCTTTCAGTTTCCTTTCATCTTCTTCTTTAGCTTTTTCTTTCATGGAGACTTTTTCAGCAGCCTTTCGTACATCAGCGTCAGTCACCATTAAGTCCTCCTCATTGTCCTCAATTTGATCTTCAGCATCATGCATTTCCTCATCCTCTAGTTGCTCCTGTTGCATATGAACAATCATTGTAGTCTCTTGGAGTTCAGTGGCTGTACCTTGTTCGTTACTGGGTTGATTAACCAAATCAGAATTAGGTGCACTGATAGATTGATCATCCTTTAGTGGTTGAGCTCTATTGCTGGAACCCCCTTCCTCACCGGATTGATTAACCGAAAGAGGAGGTGGTTGTTCTTCTATGAATGCCAATATTCTACTTTTTTGAATGCCAAGCTTGAGACTTCTTTCGTTTATTTCCTCAGTTGTCAAGCCGAAGTCCAAGTTAGTGTCATCTTCAGTCAATCGTTCTTCAGTCATTGGTTCTATCAACTTTCTCTTGTCAGGAAGCTTTGATTCTTCTCCCGTTTGCTCAGCATACTCGTCTATCTCTCTGTCAAGCTCTTTATAAGATTTCTCCTTTTGTTTATCCTCTTCTTGTTGTTTCTGCTCCATGTCTTTAGTATTCATTGTTTCACTAGCATGAGCTTCTTTATAAATGACAGGTTCATCAGACTCAGTTTCTGATTCATCAGAAGGTTGAGGTGATCGTTCTGGCGAAGGTTCAAGTTTGACAACTTTGACAGGTACCTTCCTCTTTCTGATCTTTGGAGGGGCAGGTTTTTTGGCATTTGAATGGCTATCAGTAGTCCCTGCTTTTCCTCCCTTCTGACCTCGAGTCTTGATTGATGAAGCCTGAGTTTCTTCGTCAAAGAATCCGACTTTCTGTTCATGTAAAGCCTTTTGGTAATATCTGTAACACGGTGCAGCTTTGACTTTTTCATTGAGAAGACAGTCAGGAAGTTGTAATCCTTGTTTTCGAGTACTTGTTCCTAATATTCTGATTTCCTTTAATGCACGCTCATTCTTAATTGTGTATTTGTCCTCATCATCAAGTCATCGAGGAATATCATCAAATTCTTCGAGAAAGTTGTCGATGAGCAATTTAGTGTATCTGACAAAAGGAATCTTGTTGCCACCTTTCTGAATATGTTGGACTAGATCTTCCCAAATAAGGCTTGCATAGTCAATCAACTTGACGTTGACCATACCCCAGAAAATTTGAAGATGAGGCAATTTGGGATGCCCATGCCCATTGTCTCTTCCAGAAATGGATTTGGCAATGATGATGTACATGGTTCTCCAAGGCTGTGGCATATTCTTGAGATTTACTCTTGAATGTGTAGAAACAACCCCTTCCGACCCATCATAACCAATTTCTCTAAGAAAGTCAAGAACTTCATTCTCTGATGGAGTCGGGTGATATTCTTCAGCAGGACGAAGATTTGGTAAGAGAAGTATGGAGCGAAGAGACTCAATATCTACTGTGACTTGACATTTGTGTAGAGTGCAAGTAAAGGATTCTTCACTCATGTCAAGTTGAATTGTGTTCCAGAACTGATGAATGTAGAACTCTAGGACTAAGGCAGACTTTATCATCATGTAATTGTATGGGTGGTGTTTAAGAGCTTCCACGGCAATTTGGCAGGATGATTCAGTGCATGTGAACTTGTTGAATTCCACATAGAGATTGTTTTTGCCAATGACTTTGTTGTAGTCTGCAGGAAAGGTATTCTTCATTGTAAGCTTTTGAGGGGTCTCTACATTTGCTTGAGGTTTAGCCATTGTTGTGATCTGAAAAACATGAGTCACAGACACAGAAATTGAATCAATGCACTTTGTTAGCTTATTAGTATAAGACTGATTCATTGTCCTAGTCCTTGTTAATGTGTCATATAATCAGTGGATTGAGTGTTTTTCATTTTAAGTCTCATTAAGTCCTCTAATTACAGTTTTGATGTTTTAAGCTTGATTCAATCTTAACTTTTAAAGATACACTTAAACATTACAATTGAGATCCTTTGGAACTGATAAAAGTGACAAAAACAATTCATGTTCTTAAATTGTGACTTATTTGAAAAATACAGTTTTATGCAAAAAACCTGACTCTTATGCGTAAGATTGAAGATTTAGGCATAAGAAAAAATCTTATGCGTAAAAATGCAAGCTTATGCGAAAGAAAGACTCTTATGCGTAATAATGCAAGCTTATGCGTAAGAGAAAGTATTATGCGTAAGAGTGCATCTTATGCGTAAGACTAGATCTTATGCGTAAGCATGAAACTTTAAGCGTAAGACTAATTCTTATGCGTAAGCATGCACCTTAAGCGTAAGAATAATTCTTATGCGTAAGCATGCAGCTTATGCGTAAACACTTTACGAATTTCTTTCCAAGAAATTCGTAATCCACTGAAGATGCTTATGCGAAAGCAGTTTGAAACCTTGATTTACTTTACGAACTTCGATTTCCAGTGTATGAAATAAGAAACCACTGATTACGAACAATTTACAGCATGTTTTTATACACAACACATGACTGGTTTACTCATAATAGACACAAATGAGCTTACGCGTAAAACCCTAAGACAAATTTTTACGAACAATGGATTTACATGTTAGATGTTACATGCAATGATTGGCGAATGTTTCTAATGCAGTCCTAAGAGTATAGACCAAGTTTTAACACTTTTTAACCACAGAAAATGAAGTTTGAACTTGAACGTGTTCTTGATAAACCCTAATCATCAATTTTGAACGATACCTGTTTCTGGGTTGAATCCAATGATCAATTTATGTTCCTAGACACCTAATAACATTAACCCACTAACTTAATTAGATTAAAACACCCAAGAACAAGAATCCCCAATTGGTTCGTATGAACCCTAATTTCAAAAAATCATCATAACATGTTTCTGGGTATGATTGGGGTTTAGTTACATGTTTAGAACATTGTAAGGAACAAAACCCACCACAAACATTACATCATAACACACATAATCGTAAATCCCCAATTCGACATAAACCTTAGTTTTAGTAATAAAAAATTAGAACAATTTAGCTATTGGATCGAGATACGGTTAAAAACCATCTCTTGTAATAGCACAAGGATCATGAAACAACTTACAGTATGTGAATTCAAAGCACGGATTTGTCAAAAGATTTTTGAGCGTAGATCTTGGTGGTTGAGTGGTAATAAATGAGTTTCCAAAAAAGTAAATGCGGATGGTGATTTTTGTTTTTGTTACAAATTTTAACTTCCAATCTTTGACACTTTAAGTCCCTTAACGCCAAGACTTTGCACCGTTAGTCCTATAAATCATAAAGTTTTGGCATAACTAACTGTTGGTCCCTTTACACGTTTAGAGTTAACTAGAAAGTTAATATATTTGTGTTAATGACTAATACAACGTTATGATTAATTCTAACAGTTATAAAACGTGAATATAGAAAACTCAATATAATTTTTCAACGTTTAAATTCTTATTAGAAATGAATCAAAGAATCTATACCCAAGTGTTTTGCGGAACAAACACTTGGGATTGAATAGACAAGGTATGGTGGTGTCTCCTATCTAAACTCAAGTTTTGCTTGAGTGGTAACAATGCGACCTCACTGAGCTATCTCAGGGATGCGTTACTCTTTGTAGGAGAGAAGTTGTTTTGTAAAAGTCTAAGCTTTAATTGTACAAAGCACACTCAACTTCTCTCCTTCTCAATCTATTTATACACAAGTAAACTGAGTAAAAGTAATTAAAATATTACAAGTTGTTGAGCAAGCGTGTCTGACAATTACAACAGTAATTGTCATTTCCAAGAACCAATAGAAATGGCCTATTAAGTCTTTAGGAGTGGTTGGTCTGACACTCCAAGACTTTAAGCCGTCTTAGGAAGGATTTCTTCCTGACAAGATAAGATTTGATCTTATCTTAAATCCTTCCTAGATATTTCTACCTTTCTTCTCAGGCACTTAGTTCTTCAGGACACTCTTCTCAGTTATCACTCTTAATTACTTCATTGTTGTTGAGGAGACTGGGGTGCAGTAAGTTCTTGTCAAACAATTACTGAACCATCATCTTCTTCTTTGGCTTAAGTTCTACATCAGGGAGTACCGCCTTCCTGAGTAGTGAATCCTTCTACTTGAATTCGCCTTAAGCATCCTGAAGATGACTCACTGAGAGGCTGTTCTCTCAGTGACTTAAATTGTTCTCGATTTAAGTTAACACTTAGTTAATTTTTGTCCAAATCATGTTTTAAGTATTCTTGGGTTTTTCTTGTCCCAACAATCTCCCCCTATTTAGATATAAATTATTCCTAAGTGTTTTGATCAGTTATGAGTGAGCTAATGACTTCTACTCATACTGAATGTACTAGAATGTAAATAAGGACACTGAAATAATAAAAACATCATCTTATTAATATCATTACAAGTCCTAACAAACTAGGTACAAAAAGGTGGTGGTGGTGGTAGTCAGGCAGATTCATTAGTTCAACTTAATACCAAGGGCTTCAAGCTTGGGCTTCTTTGACTGCAGCTCTTGTTGGTCAGGGTGCTCATGGATTTTCTTTTTCAGATCTTGACAAAACTTCACATTTTCAGGACTCTTAAGAGGAAAGGCCATCATTAGAAAACCAATCATAGCTTTGATCCCTGACAAATCGATATCATTCCACCTCTGGAAGGCTTGGTCTCCGAACTCATCAATGAAGAACAAACCTCTTTCAGGTTGTTCAATGACCACATTGTTCCTGAAAGGAACACCTTCAGGGAGAGCCCTATTGTAGTCAAGACTAGGAACCTTGATCTCAGGCTCAGCTTCAATATTCTTTCTTTTCCTTAAAGAAGACTGAGAAGAAGCTGGTTGTGCTGAATCAGGAAGAAGAGATGGAGTGCCAAGTTCCTGAGGTGCAGCTGCCAGTCTTTCGTACCTCAGACTCAAGGACTTCAACAGGCTAGGGACCACAACATTTGATTTCTTTGCTATTAATGGACCCAACTCATCCAATTCTGTGATCCCAAAGTCAGCGAATCTGAATGGGGTATGAACTTAAAAGTTTCTCATGTCAGCACCTCTGTAGACAGTAACAGTGGCAGGATTGGTGTTTCGATGAATATGAACATCAGTGATTGGTTCTGGCTTCAACCTGTTAGTCATATACCACTGATATTTCTTAATTCTGTTCTGCCTGATCTCTTCAGCCCTTTTATTCCTTTCCTCCTTTTTCTTCCTGAGAGTGATCATCTCCTCAGTCTGAGCTTTTACAAAGGTCATACCACCCTCTCTTCCTGAAAGATCCTTAGCCTCAAGAACAATCTTCTCAGCCTCTTCATGAACAACCTTAATAATAGCAGGCTTGCTCACATTTTCTTCCTCCTTTAACTTCTTCTTTGCTTCCTCTTCCTCTAGATAAACACTGAGTTCATCAGCTGAGAAGTGGTGAAGAACTCCATCAATATCATACGGGATCCTGGGTGGTGATTCAGGATCCTTTGCTACCAAGATTGGTGCTGGTTGAGGCTCAGGATCAGTGAGGATGCCTTTGCCTTTTTCTTGATGGGTGGAAGAAGCTTCAGGAATCTCCCCCTCAGTGTGAGAAGGAGGAGAAGGAGGTTGCTGGCTTGTGGAAACTTCAGGGACTCCAGTGTCTTTCTCCCCCTCAACTGTTGCTTGAGCCATGGTGATAGCAAGAGTTAGAGCCACTGGAGCAGCAGGACCCTTGAAGGCCTGATAGATCTCAGTCATCATTGATTTGATGTTCGAGGTGTCTTTCTGAAGAGTTGAGATCTTATCCCCCAGAGATGCCTGAGAAGCTTCGATGCCTAACATCCTTGACCCAAGAGACCATGCCAAAGATGTTGAAGATTGTGCCCAAGTAACCAGATGTTTTTCCAGAAGGCCCAAGGAAGTCCTGATTGAGTCCAATGAAGAGGTAATACCCTGAATATTAGAATCCTTCAGTAAGCTGAGAAGATCACTGAATTCAGCTGATTGCTTCTGGTAAGTCTCAGCAGCCTGAAGGACCTTCTTGTTGAGTTCCGGGTCATCCTTGACAGCTGTTTGAATAGTTCCAAGGCTTTTGGTGATGCCTTCAAGAGTAAGATTGAACTTCCTGAAATGAAGATCAATAGCTGTAAGGGAGTTATTGGTTTCAGAATGTATCTCTATCACATCATCATGATAACTTTCAACATCTGCCTTCAGGTTGGCATAGTGAACAGCAGCTTCAGTGTGATGATCGAACATCTCTTCAGTGAGACCAGTGAAAAGAGCTCTATTGGTCTTGAGTAGGAACTTGACCAATTTTCTTTCAGTGAGGGGAAGAGAGTCATCCTACTTTTTGAGGATGTCCCCAGTATCAGAAGAATCAGAAGATTGAGAAACTGACTCTTCACTTTGGCGTGGAGATGACTGATGTGATTGTTTAGGTTGTTCAGATTGTACATCAGTTTCCATATCCTCACCTGCCTCAAACATTTCCTCTTCACTCTCTTCCCTGAGCTCTTCATCAGACTCGATAAGAGCCTGAAAGTCCCCCATGGACTTAATACCCAAAAATTCAACCGGCTCCTCTTTATAAAATGACTCGCCTTTGGTTTGGCCAGGTCCTGACCCTGTTGTCATAATAACTGAGTGGGTTTGCTCAGCCTGACTAGCCATAATAACTGGGGTAACACCAGTCTGGCTTTTGGGGGCAGTTCCTGAGAGAATCGAACCGCCTGAGGGGTTTATGGGTTCCGTATCAGCGGGTTGTTTCTTTCCCTCTGAGTCTTTTTCCCCCTTAGCACCTTCAACCACTGATGGGTGTTTTTCAGTGGTATCACTAGGTACTGATTGTGAAAGTTGGTGGACCCCCTTCCCATCAGGATTGTGCTGTCCTTTTGGGGATTTAGGGTCCTTTTCTCCCTGAGATCCTGAGGGTGATTGCTCAGGAACGTTAACGGGATGTGAATGTTTGTGGGTCCCCTTCTCAGTAAGGTAGTGCTGCCTTACCGAGGATTTAGAACCCTTTCCTCCCTTGGGAACTGATTGTTTTTTGACAGTTCCTTCATCGGGATGTGAGGGGGTGTGGGTCCTCTTCCCAGTAGGGTGGTGCTGCCCTACCGAGGATTCAGGACCCTTTCCTCCCTTGGGCACTGCTTGTGATTTATCAGTACCTTCATCGGGATGTGAGGGGGGAATTCTTTCTGATCCCTCTGACTTGTTTATGTCAGTGGAATCATGTGGAAAGGGTGTGCCCGAGGTCACTAAGGATGATTGCTCAGTGACCTCCGTTGGCCTTTGTTTTGAGGTCAAGAGGGTCTCAGAAATAGGTGTCTCAGAGGTCTCGGCCTTTTTCAACCTCTTTTTAAGGTTTAGTTGGTTTTGAGGATCAGTCTTAGTGGCGAGTGGCTTGGGTCTAACCACCTGGCTGGACTGACCCTTCTTTGTCTTCTTCACCTTTTTGGTCGGTGAAGGAACTGGTGAGACAGCGTCTTTACCCTGAATGACTGATTGCATGTATTCAGTCAGGGCAATATTTGTAACCTCACTGATGCCACTAGTGAAGTTTGACTTGTGCAGGATGTCAGGCTTCGTACCTTCTGCATCAGGCCTCACGTAGTCAGAACCAAGTAGGTCCTGAAGCACACAGGAAACAAATCTAGGGTAGGACATATGCCTTTGCCTATGTTTTCCTGAGAGCTTGGCAACAAGGTCTCGGAAGATTATTCCTCCGATGTCAACCTTTGTACCCTCAAGGAGACTGAACAGCATCAATTGTTGTGATGAGTTCAATTGTTCCGTAGAGGATTTATTTCCACCCAGGACCTGAATGACAAATGTCATCAGTATCCTCCAGATATGATTGAACCATGTTTTGACTACTGGGGCTTTTTCCAATAAGCCTCCAGCAGACGTTGTAGGACGTTTGGGGTCATGGGGTGGTAAAAAGATCAGTTCATTCTTTATGTCCTGATCAGTAGGGTTGGGTACAAACGCTTCAGCAAAGTCAAGGCCTGTGGCTTTGATGAAGGTTGAATAGTCAAAGGAGAGGGTTCTGCTCCCATTCATCACCGTGAAGGTGATGATTGACTCTTTGGTGTCTTTGGGGCTGGTAGCCACAGCCGTGCACCAGAATTCCCTCAAATAGTCATGGTAGATGACTGAGGGGGTGTGGGTGAAAGCCTTTGCAAGAAAACAATTACGAAGAAATTTCATAACGTTCTTGTAGGCTGGGTAGTTTTGTGGATAAGAGAAATTTCCAACCATATTGTTCTTTGTTAGGTCAACGTCGCCAGTGAGGAATTCCACATTGGGGGCGTATGCGATAGCTTTAGAATAAGCCATTTGTGGGTAAGTCTGGGTTTGACTAAGGTTTCTTGGTTTCTAAAGCTTAAGAATGCACACACAATTTATTTTTGAGAATTAAAAATGGCAGAGTTTTGCTTAAGATTCTATAAAAACGTGTGTGTGTTTCTTTTGGTTGGGTTATTTATAGGGAAGTGGAGATGGGGGTGTTTTAGGCATTTGAGCGGTTTTAATTTATTCAAAAAGAATTATTGGAAACTGTTTTGAATAATATGTTTTGGGATCCGCATTTAATGCCAACACTCCACTTTCCTTGTTTGGCGCAACAGTCAAGGTGAACAGTTGAGCAGTTCTGTAAAAGTGTAATTTGCAGAGATGAGTCATTACATATCTATAATGTGATTGGAGAGGCATTTAATGCCAAGTGGGAATGTGGTGGCCCAAAGGTGGAAGCCAGAAAGGCAAAAAAGAACAAATATTCTTAAATTAAATATAAGTTCAGTTACCAACCTTGGACATTTACTAACTAGATACTTAAAGAATTTAAGTCAGTATTTAATGTCCTTTTCAGGGCCCTGAATGACTTTTCATTCAGTGATGGTTTTTCAGGGACTTTGGATTAGTCACTGATGATTCAGGAATATGGAATGATTCCTGAGCTACAAGGATTCAGGAACTTGGGTTTAGTTCCTGAACCCTAAAGATTCCAGGAACTTGGGTTTAGTTCCTGATGTTGAGGATTCAGTGGTTTATTTTCACTGATGTACACATTGAGTCAGGGACCTGAGGTTTTAAGAATTTACACTTCAGTTGGAAGGATTTAATCAGTGGACTGATTCTCTATATCCAACATTCCTAATTCAGCTTTCAGCCTTGTGAAAGTTGGTTCATCCAAAGGTTTGGTGAAGATATCAGCTAACTGATATTCAGTAGGGATGAAGTGTAGTTCAATGTCACCATTCATGACATGGTCCCTGATGAAATGATATCTGATATCAATGTGTTTTGTTCTCTGATGAAGAACAGGGTTGTTTGAGATTGCAATTGCACTTGTGTTATCACAAAAGATGGGTACCATCTTATACTGAATTCCATAGTCACTGAGTTGACTTTTCATCCAGAGTACATTTGCACAACAACTAGCTGCTGCAACATATTCAGCTTCAGCTGAGGACAAGGCAACTGATTGTTGCTTCTTAGCACTCCTACAGACTAGTTTCCCACCAAGAATTTGGCAAGAGCCTGAGGTGCTTTTTCTGTCCATGTTGCATCCAGCATAGTCAGAGTCAGAGTATCCTTTAAGATCAAGGCCTGAGCATTTTGGATAATATAATCCAAGGTTTGGAGTACCTTTCAGGTACCTGAATATCCTTTTCACAGCAGTGATTGTAGGGTATTCACAATGCAAGAAACACTTGTTTGAGGCTTGATTAAGGATCGAATGAACAAGAAGCTAGAGAGAGAGAGATGGGAACTTCTAGTGAGAGAAAACTATGTGTATTAGCTTGAATGTAATGAGAGTTCCAACCCTTCCCATGTGTGGGAAGGGGTATTTATACTTACAAGACCCGACCCACTCCACAATACTAATAATAATAACTAAGCTACTAATAATATTACTGATAATCCTACGAGCTATGATGTGCTAATAAGTACTCGGGTGACCGAGTCTTCAGCTGAATATTCATATTCCTAGCAATCTCCCCCTAAGGGAGGTCACCCCAGAAGTAATGTTCTGAATTTCAGCACTTCTTCTTTGGATCTTGACATCATAGCTCGTAACCATTGATTCTTCAAAATCATAGATTGTTGTGCAAACATCCGTGATCTTAAGATGACTCCTCTTTTGTCTTGGATGAACTTTGAGTAATCTTTGAAAGTATCATCCCACTTGAGTCTCCAAGTCATCTTTCAGTAGTAGATCTCCATGTGATGAAATATACTTAGAGCCGACATGCTCACACGATATGGTGTCATGATCTTCAGCATCAGAGTTAGCAGAAGCTGTGTTGAAGGTCTTTTAGGTTGATCATGACTTCTTTGATGCTGATGTGGTATGAGCATGTGGTGATGGATTGGCATCTTTTCTGCAACCAGCTACAACAGCAACCAGCTACAGCATTCCACTTCTACAATCGCCAGAAGTTCCTGCATACGACAGTTAGCAATAATTCGACCGGTACTTACAAGTTTGGACTTCGAGATAGTCAACAGCATATTGTGAAAACTATCTCTAATCCTTACCAAGACCGTTCCTAATCGAAAACCCACAGAGAGCTTTTTAAGATTTTACCGTAGTAAATCAACGATTAGGTGAGTCGCTGGAGATCACTCCACGACTGTAGACCGGTTGAAACCGCCGCGACCACTAAGCGTAATCCACGAGGAATTACCGAAGTGACCTGCTTTCAGGGCTGCTTGATGTTGACCCTGGCAGGAATTTCCATTCAATCATTGAGAATTACATTAGTAAATTCTCTCATAAATGTTCTGGCAGATTGCTAAGATCTGCGTAGGACTCATGAGTTTACAACTGGTGTCCTTAATGTTGAACAACCAGTGTAGAAATAATTCATGTCCCTATGAGATCTTATTATGCATCTCGTGGCTCTAGACTCGATAGTGCGTTTTGATTTAGTGAGCGGAGGCTGGAGAGGACTGCCACCTATTCAATATCATCTAACTCGGAGTGAGAGAGACGATAGGAATGTATTGAACTCCGTGACAATTGAAACAAGAATCCTTAGAGGGACCTTGAGTGGCTAGGGAGGGTTGTGCAGCGTATCACTGGGTCCATGATACTTTGTCTTCAATGCCAGCAATCAACTAAGTGATTCTGACAGCATATGTATTGACCCGGTTTCTGCCTAAGTTTTAAGGAGGGCTATTTCTTTTCACCCTTTCTCTTTACAATTCTTTTTCATTCTTCAACCCCTTCAGTGCTCACCGAGACTTCATAACTAACACCTTGTTGGGTTTGTTCCAGTGTTAGCTCCATCTCAGTTGGCACTCTTCCCTCATTCACTTTTCTCCTTTTTAGTCATACCTAAGGACTTCTACACTAACTAGTGGATTGTCCCTGGGTAGATCCCTCCGGCTCTGGCGGGATCGTGGGAACTTGAGCCTAACCTAACCATCCTTATAACTCCACACATTAATTAAAATGGTCGGTCTTTGGTATTCATCCACGATAGCCAAACCAAATCTTTGAAAAAATCTCTCCAAGTGTTCATGATTCTGAAACACATTTTTGCAAACACTTGAGAGTTTTATATTTTTCAAATGCTCCCCCTTAACATGTGCTCGGTTGATTGTTTTATAAATTTGCACATGTTAGGTAGAGCTCGCACTTTTTGAATTGATCAACTTTCAGTGAACATGACCGATTCGAGACACGCTTACATCACTAGTTAGACTAGCTTGAAATTATTACCCGGCCTGGTCAAGTCCACAGAAAGTTTCTCGAAGTGGTACACTCTACTCAGATACATCTTTTTCGAGACACGCTTACATCACTGGTTAGACCAGCTTGAAATTATTACCCGGCCAAGACGTATCCTTTCGATTGATGACAATTCAAGTTTCGTCAATTCTTTGGTGAAGTCTGAGCCTTGCTCATATGAGATGCCAAATCCTTTGTTTTGTTAAAAACATTTGCTCCCCCTCAATATGTGCATCGATATTAAGAAAGATTTTCGCACATATGGAAGAGCTTGCATTTATGACCAAAACATTTTGCTCCCCCTCAATATGTGCCTTGATATGCAAAATGGTTTAGCACACATGGGAAAGCTTACGTTTATGTCCAAAACATTTTGCTCCCCCTCAATATGTGCCTTGGTATACAAAATGGTTTAGCACATACGGGAGAGCCTACATTACCTTCCAAATCATCACATTTTATCAGAATTTCATATTTAAATCACATTCTCTCCCCCGATCAAAAATTTCAAACCATTTGAGATTTGTGATCCCAATTGATTTAAATACGTTTAGAAAAATTTGGAAGAAAATGTGGACAGATTTACATGTATTCTGATTTTGGAGCATACGATACTCCCCGTGAAACAACGAGAGAGGATTACTTGTCAATATACACAGATCACACATAGAGTATTACAAGATTAGAGGAAATTACATTGTAAAATTACAAGTGCCCAACAAAAGAATAACATCACTACAAAGACCACTTATGGAGCGAATCAGCTCATGTCGTTCTTTCCATCAATCTGTAATCTCCTTCATGAACTCTACCCCCAACGAAGCTTTCCAGGTTGCGAAAGATCCTTCTTGTTTTCAGTCTACGCTCTATGGCTCTCATAAACTCTTTGCTCCTTTGTACATCCAGATCAGTCCAGAACTGAGTCTTCAATTGTGGGTTGTGAGGATTTATCTTGAAGTCTTTAATCCTGAAATCCAGTGCTTCATCGATCATTCTCAGGGTACCATCGCTGAATTTATGAATCTCACTGAGTTGCATCATCATAGGAGTCCCATGTTGGTCAGTGAACTTGACTGCTCTTGGAGATTCAATAACTTTAAAGTTGTGAATGTACTCGAGACCCTTACGTTCCCAATTTGGCCTAGTGAGATTGAGTTTGGTCTGATAGCTCTCTATCCCTAGTTGAAAATCACTCACCCTTTGCCTGATGACAAGACCCCGGATCCATAAGTTAACAGCAGCAGCAAGCGCCTTCTTGTCGCGAGGTGGAAGATGATTCAGGTGCCCTTGAAGATTCAGAAGGAAGAGATCCTCGAAGTCACTCGGAGATAGATATTTGAAGTCGCTTTCAGAAATGATATACTCCTTCTGATCAGCACGACGAAGCACTATCCTTTTAAGATACTCATACCCATACATTGGGTGAATTTCAACTTTGATAACACTTAAGATTCTTAGATGTGAGCGTATACCCTGACGACTACCCTCTCCTGCGTGCCGTTCAATGTAAAATCGTTTCTTGTGGAACCACCAATGTGTGACCCCATAAGATGCAGTAAGTTCAAACTTGTATTCTTCATCTGACCATACCTGATCAGGCACCATTTGTTCTAGCCCAACGTCAGGGTAGTGAGCCGCCTTCATCTTGGTAATGGATAATGCCTGACGGTCACCATTATTCCCGAACCGGAGATAATTCATATCATTGTTAAAGAAGAGATCTGCTTGAATGTTCTTTTGACCTGGTGGACCATCAAAGGGAAGAGGTCGGTTGACGTCGTAGGAAAGGATCCGGTCATCAACTTGATCAGTAAATAGTCTATGACATTCTTCCATTTGATATTGAAGATGATGCACATCAGGATGAAACACTTTGACGATTTCATATGCAGGACCTTCCAAATCTTGGGGAGTGAGATTTGTGATGCCTTTCTTTTTACAGAACCAATTAATAAATGCCCCCATGTCATTAGTCTTTGCCAGCAATGAGTTCTTTGAAGGAGAGTTGTGTTGCGAAGCAATAGTAGCTGCCCAATTGTTTACAGGAACGCTTTTGTCTGATGATGGTATAGACCAATTAGGTTCAGGAATTGGTTCTCGATCTTCTTCAGATACGGGTTTCATCCAAGATTCCATATCTTCCCTGGTGGGTCGCTTTCTCGTGGAGTCTGAGTCATCAGGTGTGTCTGTGCGTAAGAATTCCAACCACCATTTTTGATTAGGGTCAACTGTTGGGATGTTAGCATTAGCTGAGACTTCATCTTCATCATTTTGAGAGGTCAGATCTTCCACTTCTGATTCCTCATTCATGACAAAGTCCTCAGGAGTTGGTGAGACTGAGGACTTAGGTTGGGTGTCAACAGTTGTCCACGCAAGTGTTCCAGCCTTTGTAACTCCCTTAGACTTGCTTGGGGCAGACGAAGTATTGGATTGGTCTTTTCCACCAGAAGACACAGTGGGATGATGATGAGGTTGAGCTTGGATGGATCCTGACGCTCCTGAAAACCTTGTAGCACCAGAGCCACCATCAGGTGGAGGAGGTGGAGGTGGATGTGGTGGAGAATCAGGAGGTGTACAGGGTTTATCTTGTCTCCTTTTCTTCTTCTTCCGTTGTTCTTCAAGCTCAGCCATGAGGAAATCCTGATTATCACGACTCATCGATTTTTCCAAGGCTTCATAAAGTCGTTGATGATCTTCGTGGCCTTGATACTGACCACATTCAAACATTCTGTCATAGAGGATTGATTTCATATCAGTTGTAGGAAGATCTCTGAATCGTGTCTTCATAGGAGCTTCCATTGCCCATCTGACCGCTTCCTCTACCTGATCATTCACAGCTTGAGCCACCTTTTGATCAATATTAAGCTTTTCCACCTTAAGTAGTCTCTGCTCATAAATATTCATTTTCCGTGACATGTCATCAATGAGCTTTGTGGCGGCAGTTAGTTGTGATGCTAAATTAGATGGTAGTTCTGGAGGGATGGGTGTTGCTGGTGTTGCTTCTGGTGAGGGATCTACTATGATGGTTGCTGTTGTGGAAACAGGAATTGTCATAGGTCTAATACCAGACATGTCTTGTTTAATTGGTACAGACACCATCGACTCAACTTCCTTATCATCATGTGGTATGTCAGTCTCTGTGGCGTTGTCGTTGGCTTTCTCCAGGATGAATTGATCACCATAGTTGAAGTCGGTATCAAGGTTCTTCAGAGAAGATAGAGTGCCAGTAGACCCTGTTGGTTCATTCAGGTGAGATTGTTCATCATCCTTCATTTTCAGATTCACATGTACCCCTGGGTATGTAGAAGCCACGAATTCTTCATGTTGTATATCTTGTGGAGGTTCTGTAGTGGTTGTAGTTATCTGATCATGGGTTTCCTTAATGGTGTTTCCAGACTCTGCTTCTTTGTGGACTTTCTCATCTTGACTCTCACCTTGATCTTGTGGATCCTTTGTTTCAGGATGTGTGATCTTCATCTCCACCTTCTTCTCCTTGTACAACAGTTCATCGCTTTCTGTATCACTGGAATCATGAGCAACTTCTAAGCTTGGTGATTCTTCTTGTGGTCCTTCAGAAAGATCAAGTGCTCTGGATGATCCCTGATCACGTTTCCTTAGTACAAATTGTGTTGTTGTCTTGGAGGCCGGAGAGGATATGGTAAGAAGAGTCTTAGCAGCTTGTACTACTGTAGCTACTCCTTTTCCTTTGCCCTCTACTTTAGGTAATGGTTTACTGCTCTCAACAGCGGGTTCTCTAAGGACCACTCCTTTCGTAGCACTCCTTGTTGATTCAGCATGTTCTTTAGCACTCAGCTCCAAGGCTTGTTGTAGAACCGGATCTTCTTCATCTCTTAGACCTAGTTCAGGCACCACCATCTCTTCATCATCCATTCGACCTTTTGACTTGATTTTCTTAGATTTCAACTTCATGATTGATGCCTTCCTTTTGATCTTCTTATTTTTCTTAGGTCCCTCAACTTCAGTGGGTGCATCCTTTCTTTTCTTTGATTTCGATTTAGATTGGGTTTGTTTGATGGATTTCTGGGTTTCTGGTTCAAGGGTTTCAGCTTCACTTCTCACCTTATCAGAGAGAGACTTTTGATATTGCTCTATTTTGCTCAGATAATCCTTATAATAGGAGGCTTGACGAATATTATCTGAAATAAGGAGCTCAGGAATAAGTCTTCCAAATACTTCTTGATCGGCCCCTTTAGCAGCCCACTTGAGATTTCCCAGAACAAATTCTTCAGACGACAAATGGAGAGGAGAATTAGTTCTGGGATGGAACTTGTGAAGAGAGTAGAGGTGATGGATTATCATTTTTGTGAATCTGATGCTAGGAATTAATATCTTTCTAACTGTCTTCCTGCTGGCCAGATTAGACTCCAGTTTTACTTTGTCTTCTAGGAAGGTGTGAATTGAGTGAATGAATTCTTCCCAGATCCTTTCAGCGAAATCTATGTTGGAACGTTTTACAATTCCCCATAGAATTTGAAGCACTGGAGCCCTAGGTTTTTCAAAAGCAGAAGTCTTCCCAGTAAGACATAGGTTGAGGATGGTGACGAGTGTTCTCCATGGTTGATACATTTCACTGGTGACTATTGTTGATACCTTAAGGATGGTTGATGGATAACCCAGATCATTAATGAAGTGGACGAGAGCCTCGGATGTAGGAGGTTGAGTAAAGGGTTTATCAATGACAACAGGTGAGATCTGAAGAGCCTCTCTGATGGTGTCTTTGGTCAGCTCATACCATTGTTCATCCAACTGACAATGGTAATTTCTAGTGTCTTTGTTGAGTTGAATCGTATTCCAGAACTGCTGTATGTATATAGAAGGAACGTTTGCACATGCTGTGAATGCTCGGAAGAAAGTAGTTTCCTTTAAGATATCAACAGATATCTTGTAAATAGGATTGGGTTGAGGTCTTGTCACATCGATATAACAGTTGCTCCTTCCAATAGGGATCCATTTGTTCTTTGGAAGGATTTGTTCATCTGTGCGAACAGGTGTTGAGACCTCGGGGTTTGGCTCAGAAGAGGTGGGGATCTCAGTATCAGTCATTGTATCTACACACACACATTCACAGAAAGACAGTATGCCAATACAAGTTAGATGGGTGTCAATCCTCAAGGTTAGCACATAGCCTATGTGAACATTGCAAGAGACTACAGTAAATCAAGTAGCACTCAATTATGAGAGACCAAATATGCATCATACATCAAGCACATACTAAAGTATCAACTGCACAGCTTAAATGTATACATGTGAGCATATAGACAAACTGAGTTTATAAGCACATAGACAAATCGAGTTCGTGAATATGTAGACAAACCGCATTCATGACTATACATGACTAAGTATACAAACAGCATCCATGACCATATAAACAAACCGCATTCGTGATCATTCAGACAAACCGAGTTCATGAGCATTTAGACAAACCGACTTCGTGAGCATTTAAACAAACCGAGTTTGTGAGCGTTTAGACAAACCGAGTTCGTGAGCACATAGACAAACCGAGTTCGTGAGCATATAGACAAACCGAGTTCGTGAGCACATAGACAAACCGAGTTCGTGAGCACAAACAAACAATTCGTGAGCACTAGACAAACCGAGTTCTGAGCACATAGACAAACGAGTTCGTGAGCACATAGACAAACCGAGTTCGTGAGCAAACAGACAAACCGCGTTAGTGAGCAAACAGATAAACCGCGTTAGTGAGCAAACAGACAAACTGAGTCCATGGACACACATACAAGCAGCCACATAACCATACAGACAAACCGCATCGAAGATCATACCATCTAAACATACACCCTTGATTATATTTGAAAGCAATAATTACAGATTAGTCATTACACTAACAACACTTGATATGCCTAATCACTTCTGAAACACATCAATAAATTCATACAGGGTTTACATACTACGCATTGCAAATACTCGACCTAGAACATACAACCCACATCGTTGAATATGACCCCACGGAATAGATTAAGCACTCATAATTTGAAGACTGTATGTATATACAAGGAACAATGCGAGAGCTTAAGGCAATCAAACCTGTCTTAAACCAACCTCACTCTAAACCGAACCACCAATCAATCGACATAGCGCATCCAAACATACAATAGCTAACTACTTAACAGAACCGATTCCTCAACTTGTTAGCAAAAAATAATGCACTCAACCCTAGAGACATGCCAATCGATAATCATACGAACTACACTTAGACACATGAACGATTTTGACTTTTTGGAGTCAATCTTTGTTCGATAAATCACAACAATCCAAATCATATCTTAAAAGATGAAGCAATAAAAGCATATGATAACAGTTATTACACACATAGATAAGAATCCCATCAATCAAAAGCAAGTAACAATAGACAAACCTAGGATCGATTGAAGCGTCGTATGAATCAACCTAGAAAGACCAAATGAAACGATAAGAATCTAGGACTGATACGAGTACTAGTCTACTGATATGGGAGAGGATCGTTAATTACCTAGGAGGAAGCTCGATGGATGGATAAAACTAGCGATCGTGGGTTTAGATAGAGAAAAGAAGTGGGTTCGGTTTGATAAGGAGGAGAGAGAGTGATTTAGGACAAACCGCATGAATTTTGATCCTTAAATATCTACACCTAACATTCCACTTTAACCTAATGACACTTCTGGTCCCTGTCTTTGTTGACTTGACAAACCGCCTAGGTAACAAGTTTAAATACCAACTCTTAACTCTCTCTATTTAGTTGAATGGCACATTTGGTCTCTGACTATCCTGTCACTAGAAAATTCTTACACTCAAGGCATCTACAGCTTTCAAACACAACTCACAGAATTCCTAAATACATAGTGATAGCCCAGACAGATGCTATAGATTCAGATATTGCACTGTGAGAGCTCATAGGCAAGTTTAAATTGCTGTAGCTCTCCCCCTCAATCAATGACTAACCTTCTGTATAGAAATTTAGACATTGATTGAT
Source organism: Artemisia tridentata subsp. tridentata (assembly GCA_021014915.2). NCBI lineage: Eukaryota > Viridiplantae > Streptophyta > Magnoliopsida > Asterales > Asteraceae > Artemisia > Artemisia tridentata. The sequence goes on along the minus strand of CP139501.1, from coordinate 67,512,457 downwards.
TGAGCAGCAATTTATCACTTGGTGAGAAATATGAATGAACATGAATATGAAGTAATCCATGCTCAAGTGAACATCACCTTGAAGAATAGTTGTCATTTTGGTGACAATCTGTCTTCACCTGGGAACGCGGGTTGCTATCTAAAGTAATAGCAAACCTTAGAGACATGATTTACTTATAAGGAACAACTTCTGTTCGAGCTTCATTTAAAACCCCGTGTCATTATTGAATGACATTTCTAGGATCGTAAATGTTATCGATATCCAGAAGACATGCCTCTCCTTATTCAAGATCACAAATGACTATATACACAATAAACATGCACCTATAAACTAAGAGAAACTATACACAACAAGAAAAAGGATACAAGAGAATCTTTTCATCAGAACAGTACGAGTTTTGAACTGAGTTGTTCAAAAGTCATTGTCACCTTACATCACAGGTGTGTTTTCCTAACCTCATCTTTGGGAGTTGATCTCCCCTTTGGTAGCCACACCTTGAGTTTCTTCATGATGCATTCTGTGATAGTAGCTGCACGCGGAAACCATCTCCCTGCACTATCATAAGTATTTTGTTTGCATATGTATTGGTTAGTGACTATGGGGTCCTGTCTCTGTGATTTCTTGCAAACATTCTTAGAGGCATTTTCCGTGTCAGTAGGTACCCACTGACGACCAACTTTCTTAAATATTCTACCAGTTGGCAACCATCTTAGGCACGTTCTAAATATGCTCTGTTTCTGAGGCACCTTAGCGTTTTTACGAGAGAGAGTTTCTTGTTTTTTAGCACTAGATCTATTAGGCTTCCTAGGGTGCTTCATTAATTTTACAGGCCTATGGTGATTGTTTGTCGAAGTAAAGGATGCAGTGACATGAACATTAACTTCCTTTGTTGGTGTCATGTGAGACTTATCCTGAAAGTGACTCTTAGCTAATGTTCCCTTATGTCTAGGTTGTGAAGTGACTGATTTAGGCAAACTCTTAGTCTCACCAACTTGGGGAGAACACCTTGGAGAAGGTGTTCCCAAGACTGATGGTTTGACAGACTTAGGATTCACCCTGTTCTTGGCCGACTTCTTTAAGTCATTCCTACGAGAAGCTAATGAGAAACTTTTCCTTAGGTTTTGTGCTTGAAAGTGATCATTTTCAGCCTGTAACTCAACAGTTTTTGCGTCATGTGAGGTTTTATCATCATTGACCTTTTCTTGCAATTCACTTAGTTTGGTCCTTAACATGTTAATAGTCGCGTTCTTGGCCACTAGCTGATCTTTCAACTCATTTATCATAAAAAATTCCCAAAAGTCAGGTAATTCCGGATTTTTTGATGGAAGGTTAATTTGGAACTTTTCTTTTAATTGTTGCATTGAAATTTCAAGATCAACACAATGTTTTTCCAGTTTTGAAAATCCTTTTAAAAGTTCATTGTAAACCCTCTTTTCAATCATATCAGGTGATTTGAAAGACTCAGTCGTAGGCAAGGAACTCGACGAATTATCATGCACAAGTACATTAGAAACAGTATTATCTATATGAGACAGATGTACCACAGTAGTCTGTGCTTGGTGATTTTCAGGTTCGTAGGATTCCTTCTCACATCTTGTGAAGTCACTTCCTGTGCTGACACCATCATCCGTCTTGTCTGATTTTGTTCCATTCCTACCCTGTTCACCTTTTTCCTCAATGAACCCATGGACATCCCTCATCAGCAGTAGCAGTGTCGTTTTGTACATTTCAACTTCTAACCCAGTATATTTAGCGAAGCACTCTTTAGTCACTTGGCAGTCATAATTATAATCCATAGTGTATTGAGAGTTGATGAACACTTGGAGTTGATTGTTGATCACATTGAGAGCTGCTCTGGATTTATCTTCAGAATATTCTTCCTTGACCAGCTCTTGTTCTAGTTGATCCAGATATAATGTCATTATGACTGTGAAATCACCAATTTCCTGACCAAAGAGTGAAGCGAAAGCCTGTTTGTACCCCATCACGTATTCAGATTTACCAAACAAAGCCTTAATGTGTGATAGAAGTGATCTGAAGCATGCTACTTGACTTTCCTTATCAGTATCCACCTGCATAACCTGAAGGCATTCATCCATGTGTGACTGCGAGTGTGACTCATCAGTTCCAGCAGAATCAGTATCATTTGTTTCTGTTAGAGATGTGAAATTATAGTTCCCATGATCCTTGATAGCATCGTACAGTTTGAGAACCTCCGAAATGAGGGGGTCTGAGTTAGTTGTCATAGTGAATACGGGATTTTACAGATCTTGTGATTTAACCAAGAAATTGAATCTTTCGCGGGAATTTCTAAAATCACCAAGACACAAACCACATACACGTCAGAGAGACAAACCGTGTATACACAAACCGACTACACGCTGCAGAGACAACTCAAGTAGACACAAACCGAGTGCACGCTGCTGGAACAAACCGAGTAGATACAAACCGAGTTAACACTGCATAGACAAATCGAGTAGACACAAACCGAGTAAACTCCTCAGAGACAAACCGCGTCTACACAAACCGAGTACACGCTGGAGGGACAAATCGAGTAGACACAAACCGAGTAAATTCCTCAGAGACAAACCGAGTCTACACAAACCGAGTACACGCTGGAGGGACAAATCGAGCAGGCACAAACCGAGTACACGCAGCAGGGACAAACCGAGTAGACACAAACTCCCAAGCACGTCGCTTTCACTGCCTTTTGTCTTTTTGCCTAAACAAGTAATAAGATAAACCGTACCTACGAAGTGACACAAACCGAGTCCAAGAACATGTCCCAAGGACACAAACCGCTGCGAAGAACACAACAATAAACACCCACGAATTACCCCAAAATCACCACACCGTTCTTAGATCTGTGAATCCAAACACCAAATACCACTCTAATACTATTCTTAAGCTAGAAAGTACAAGGTATAACAACTTCTAATCACTAAACAAAGCACAAAATGGAATTTATGCTACTTATCAAATCGAACCAAAAAACCTCAAGAACTACACAAATCCGTGAATACCAACTCTCATGGACCTAACCATGGCTCTTGATACCAATTGTAAGGTATTCACAATGCAAGAAACACTTGTTTGAGGCTTGATTAAGGATCGAATGAACAAGAAGCTAGAGAGAGAGAGATGGGAACTTCTAGTGAGAGAAAACTATGTGTATTTGCTTGAATGTAATGAGAGTTCCAACCCTTCCCATGTGTGGGAAGGGGTATTTATACTTACAACATATTATGCCCCTAGCGGGCTGTAGAGTGAGCTGACAGAGGGTAAAGACCCGACCCACTCCACAATACTAATAATAATAACTAAGCTACTAATAATATTACTGATAATCCTACGAGCTATGATGTGCTAATAAGTACTCGGGGTGACCGAGTCTTCAGCTGAATATTCATATTCCTAACATGATGTGTGATTCTCTTGGGTCAGATTGATATCTGGCACATAGACATACTGAGAATTGGATATCAGGCCTTGATGCAAGTAGATACATCAGTGATCCTATCATTCCTCTAAAGAAAGTTTGATTTACTGGTTTACCAGTAAGATCAGGGCCAAGGTTGTTTGGGGGAACCATGGGAGTCTTGACTAAGGCACAGTCACTGAGTTCATACTTTTTCAGTAGGTTCTTAACATACTTCTCTTGACTGATAGTGGTTCCTCTATCAGTCTGCTTGATCTGTAGACCAAGGAAGTATGTCAGTTCTCCCATCATGCTCATTTCAAACTTCTTTGCCATTAGTTTTTCAAATTGTTTGCAAAGTTTGAAACTTGTTGAGCCAAAGATGATGTCATCAACATACACTTGTACTAGTATGACATCATTATTTATCTTATAGATAAACAATGTGTTGTCTATCTTGCCTCTGACAAATTTGTTTTGGATTAAGAAGGCTGAGAGAGTCTCATACCATGCCCTGGGAGCTTGCTTCAGTCCATAAAGGGCTTTGTTAAGCTTACAGACATGATCAGGAGACTCATGGCTTTCAAATCCAGGAGGTTGCTGAACATAAACTTCTTCTTTCAGTGAACCATTTAAGAATGCACTTTTAACATCCATTTGGTACACTTTGAAGTTCATGTATGTAGCAAAAGCAAGGAAGATCCTGATGGCTTCCATCCTTGCTACTGGTGCAAATGTTTCTTCATAGTCAATGCCTTCTTGTTGATTATAGCCTTTGGCTACAAGTCTGGCTTTGTTTTTAATGACTATCCCATTTTCATCAGTTTTATTTTTGAATACCCATTTCATGCCAATGACTGAGACATTCTCAGGACATTTGACCAAGGTCATTACCTTGTTTCTGTCAAATTGTTCCAGTTCATAATGCATGGCCTGAACCCAACTTGGATGTGTAAGTGCTTCTTTAACACTTTTGGGTTCAATTATGGAAATGAAGTCCACAAATAGGCATTCATTGGCTGAGGCTTCTCTTAGACTAGCAGCCATGCTCCTGGTGAGCACGCCTTCAGTAGGCACTCCAATAATATTGACAAGTTCAATGTCCTGAGACCTAGTCCAACTTTCCTGAGGTCCTGGATACTGATTTGAACTTGTGGAGGCCTGATTGGGTAGAGGGGTTGGTTCTGGAGTAGACACATGATCATTGATTGGATCTTGAGTGTCTACCAGATCACTGAGATTGTTTGGTTCTTGAGCATTTTGAACAGACTGATTAATTTCATCAGTGTTTACATGTGCCTTAACAAACTCAGTGATGGTTGGGTTAGGTAGGTTGTGAGGGATTATGTAATAGGAGAGGTTAGCATCATCTTGATACTGAGTAGAAGGATTGTTTTTCAGGAAGATATTCATCAGGAGGATATCTTGAAGAGTTATCAATTCCAATCTCTTCTACTGAGGTAGTTAAGAACCTGATTGCATCAGTGCTCTCATCAAAGGTAACATGAAATGTTTCCTCAGTCTGCTGTCTCCTTGTGTTGAACACTCTGAAGGCTTTTGAGATAAGTGAGTATCCCAGGAAGTATCCATCATCAGCTTTTGCATCAAATTTCCCTAAGTGATCCTTGTGATTATGAATAAACACAGGACACCCAAAGACATGAAAGTAGCTGATGTCAAGGATTCTTCCTTTGAATAACTCATATGGGGTTTTCCCATGTCTTTTGACAATGATGGATCTGTTTTGTGTATAACAGGCAGTTTTGACTGCATCAGTCCAAAAATGGTTGGAAAGGACTGATCCACATAGCATTGTCCTAGCAGCTTCAATGAGTGTTCTATTTTTCCTTTCAGCAACACCATTTTGTTCAGGTGTGTATGGAGAGGAAATTTTTTGGGAAATACCTTTCTCATCACAGAAACATTCAAGTTCATAATTTTTGAACTCAATCCCATTGTTAGTTCTAATCTGTTTGACCTTAATGTCATTTTGATTTTCAATATTCCTGACAAAGGACATGATTGTTTCAGCTGCCTGACTCTTTTTGATCAGGAAGAATACCCAAGTGTATCTAGAGTATTCATCCACTATGACCAGAGTATACTTCTCGTGGTTAATAGACCTTGGACTGATAGGTCCAAATAGATCCATATGAAGAAGATGTAGGCAGTTCCTGATGGAAAAGTTGGTTTTAGTTTTAAAGGATGCTCTGTGATGTTTACCTTTTTCACAAGCTGAGCATGGTTTATCCTTTGAAAACACAAGTGATGGTAAGCCAAGGACCTTGTTTTGTTTTACAAGATTGTTTATGTTTTTCAAGTTCAGGTGGGTGAGTCTCTTATGCCAAAGCCAGTTGAGTGTATCAGTGGCCTTAGCAAAGAGACAAGTTCCATCCTGAGTTAGACTGGACATGTCTAATACATAAACATCTTGTCATCTTGGTGCATTGAGGACAATTTCCTTATTTGCATTGAAGATGGTTCCTTGCTTATCATCAAACTGAACTATGTATTTTGCATCACATAGTTGACTGACACTGATCAGATTGTACTTAAGACCATTTACATAAGCTATCCTAGTAAAGACAATTCCATTGCAGTTTACTGAACCATAACCTTCAGTGAGACATGATGAATTATCATCAAATATCACTTTGGGTCCTGGTTCTTCCACATATTTGTGCAGACACTCCTTAACACCAGTCATACTCCTTGAACATCCACTGTCTAGATGCCAAATAGGATCCCTGGCATGCCTCTGCACAAATAGTAAACTGGGTCAGTTCTTTCTAGGACTCCATTTCATGGAGGGTTTGGTTTTGTAGGTCTTTATGAAAGTATTAATTGATTCATGGTCAGTGGTTGAGTGGACTGAGCTACCATAGGTTTTGCATTTAGTTGCAGGGGTAGCCTCAGTAGTCTGAGAGGATTGTTTATTCATTCCTCTACTTGACTGAATGACCTTCTCTTTTCCTGAGGATTTCTGAGTGGAACTTCCACTAGATTCACAGTGTTTGTCAATTTGACAATCCTCAGGATGATGGTCATTGAATCCACACAATGGGCAAGGTGGAAAAGGCTTGGCCTTTTGCTTCTTTTTCTGCTTAGAATCAGAAGGGTAGTTCAGGCACTGAGCCTTAAGTCCTGAAAAGTTTGACATGACTGAGCATTGTTTATGATCAGAGGTCCTGTGATCTTCCTTTTTGCAAATCATGCATTAAAGGACTCTATAGCAATCATCAGTGAGATGATTTGTATAGTTGCATAGTTCACATCTTTTCAGGGATTTTGTGGGTTTAGGTTTGGTCTTTGAGGAAGCTGGTTTTTGTTCCTTCTTGGATTGAGAAGGTTTCTCAGAAGATGCAATCTTCTCTCTCAGCTTCCTGACCATTTCAGCCAACTGATCAAATTTTGAATCAGGGCTTTAGGTTGTTACTTCAGAAGGGACTGAAGTTGATGAGTCATCAGTATTTACTCAGACATCAAGGGTTGGTCTTTTCAGGATGGTTGTTCCCTTTCCTGATCTCTCCTTTGGAGAGTGTGGTGAGAAGACCATTGTTGGGAGGCCTAAGTTAGGTGCAGCACCCTGAAGGGTATTCAGTGGAGGAAGTGGTGGGTATGATTCTGATTCAGACTCATTCACAGACTCAGAGATACTGAGTTGTTCAGTGAGTTTAAGCTTACTGAGTTGTTCAGTAAGTCCAAGCATATTTTTCAAGGCCTGACTTTCAGGAAGCAAGATCCTTCCAGTCTCAAAGTTTGGTAACTTACTGACTGGGTTGTCCCTGACAATCCAGTCATTAGACTTGGGAAGCATTTCTTGCTCAAAAGATATGCCAGCTGGAACAAAGTTTAGTTCATTGTGACACACATTTGGATCAACCATAAGAGGATCAATTCCAATAGTTTTCTGAGAGATTAATCCCACAGTGTCAAAGACCTTAGGGTTCTTCTTGGTCCAGCTTTGGATGACAGCCTTTTCTTTGTTAAGATCAGTTTGAAGGGCTTGATTTTGTTTCAAAATCTCAGTGTTCTGAATTTGTAGAGTTATTGTTTCTAGTTTGGCTTGCTTTAGTACAAGCAGTTCATCTCTACATTTATTCAATTCTGACACAATATTGTTATATTTTGAAAATAGGTTAAGCCTTTGTTCCTCAACAAACTTTAGATCAACACAAATATAATTCATGTAAGACTGCCAATCAGAATCATCATCCATAGAAAGTAAAGTATTTACCTTCTTCATGGTGATGTTGACCCACTCTCCATTCCTAGCATGGCTTTTTCCCACAGCCACCTGATCCTCTTCAGAAAGTGCCATCAGTGCACTAACTCTTATTTCCTCATCTGAGGAAGCCTCTTCTTCATCCCAATCATATGCTTTAGCTACTAATACCTTGTTCTTTGTCTGAATAGGTTTAGATGTTTGAGCAGCCTGAGGCAATATGGGGTTAGTTTCAAGAAGTGCAAGTTTAGCTTTGATTTTCCTATATTTTGTTTCAAAATCCTTTTGACCCTTGTTTTGAAATTGTTGGGTGGACTGAAACATTTTAGGTTGAAACTTGCTAGTTCCTGAGAATTTGTAAAAGGGTTCTGAGATAGTTTTAGAATAGCAATCCCTAGCAAAATGACCCTTTTTACCACATTTAAATCATTCAGTGGTCTCATTTACTTTTGGTTTTGTAAAGTTGGACTGATTTCTTTTGATGAAACGTCTTGAACTAGCAAGGAGTGCCCTTTCTTGGAATTCCAAGTTCAGGTCGTTCTGGTACTCCTCACCAGTCCTTTCATCAATTTCTTCTTCAGAATCCTCTTGAATATCCTGCACAACACCATTAGAATAGAAAGCAGTTGATATGGGTGTGGAGGTTAAGGCCTTTTTGGACTCAAGAGCTTTTGAGTCAGGGTATCTCCTTGAGATCAAGTTGTCTTCATAGACAAACTTCCCATAAATTTCAGGGAGCTCAAGGGTCTGAATGTGGTTAGCATTCCTCAGGCCTTGTGAGAAGTTGAGCCACTTCTCAGGGAGACTGTTGACAAAGCCAACATTTGTCTCATGCTTAGACAGTACAACACCATCATTTGATAATTCATTTATCAAAGTCTTGTATCTGGTGTAGGTCTGTGAGAGACTTTCAGAGTCTATTGCCCTGAAAGTATTATACTCAAGTTTAAGGTCCATGACCCTATTTTTCTTGGTATCTGAGGGACCCTCAAAGCTGTTTACCAAGTCATCCCAAGTTTGCTTGGCTGTTAGACAGTTGATGACTGATTCCATTATATCGTCAGGAAGACATGATATAAGGATGCTTTTCAGGCGTTGGTCTTGATTGACCACCCTCCTATCATCAATGGTCCATTGGGCCTCAGGCTTGTTTAGCCCTACGGCTGTCTTAGGGACAAATGGGCCATCCCTGATACAGGTGATGTAGTAGGGTTCCATACCGGTAAGATAGCAAATCATACGCTTCTTCCATTTGCTAAATTTCCCAGCTTCAAGTCTGGGTGCAACAGCGGAGTAGCTGCCACCCTTTTTGTCGACTAGCTGGGGTACATTGATATCAGCCATAGTAGGATCTTAGTTTTTAAAAACCTAGAGCACTATTGGTTAGTTTAAAAAGATTTTATAAACCAGAGGCTCTGATACCACTTGTTGGTCCCTTTACACGTTTAGAGTTAACTAGAAAGTTAATCTATTTGTGTTAATGACTAATATAATGTTATGATTAATTCTAATAGTTATAAAACGTGAATATAGAAAACTTAATATAATTTTTCAACGTTTAAATTCTTATTAGAAATGAATCAAAGAATCTATACCCAAGTGTTTTGCGGAACAAACACTTGGGATTGAATAGACAAGGTATGGCGGTGTCTCCTATCTAAACTCAAGTTTTGCTTGAGTGGTAACAATGCGACCTCACTGAGCTATCTCAGGGATGCGTTACTCTTTGTAGGAGAGAAGTTGTTTTGTAAAAGTCTAAGCTTTAATTGTACAAAACACACTCAACTTCTCTCCTTCTCAATCTATTTATACACAAGTAAACTGAGTAAAAGTAATTAAAATATTACAAGTTGTTGAGCAAGCGTGTCTGACAATTACAACAGCAATTGTCATTTCCAAGAACCAATAGAAATGGCCTATTAAGTCTTTAGGAGTGGTTGGTCTGACACTCCAAGACTTTAAGCCGTCTTAGGAAGGATTTCTTCCTGACAAGATAAGATTTGATCTTATCTTAAAACCTTCCTAGATATTTCTGCCTTTCTTCTCAGGCACTTAGTTCTTCAGGACACGCTTCTCAATTATCACTCTTAATTACTTCATTGTTGTTGAGGAGACTGGGGTTCAGTAAGTTCTTGTCAAACACTTACTGAACCATCATCTTCTTCTTTGGCTTAAGTGCTACATCAGGGAGTACCGCCTTCCTGAGTAGTGAATCCTTCTACTTGAATTCGCCTTAAGCATCCTAAAGATGACTCACTGAGAGGCTGTTCTCTCAATGACTTGAATTATTCTCGGTTTAATTTAACACTTAATTAATTTGTGTCTAAATCATGTTTTAAGTATTCTTGGGTTTTTCTTGACCCAACACTAACTTTCGCAAGAAACTTTTTCAATACTTTCCCTCGACTTAGGATGTAAGAAATATTTTGAGATCGAGGAGGGTATATACACCACCATTTATACAAACAACATCTTTTGGAAATATGCAAGTACAAAGTTAAAAAATGATTTTCTCCCCCTCAACACTTGTTCGGGAGAATTGGTAAATTTGTTTTAAGGAACAAGATGTTGAAGAAAATGTTTGTACTTTTTTTCTTTTCTTTTTTTATTTATTTTTTCTTTGTTTTTGCAAGAAAGGTTTAAGATAAAAAAGAAAAATGAAAATCTTTTTGTTGTTTTTGATAAGATATTTACAAAACATTTTGGTGTTTGACTTTCTTAGTTGTTTTTAAGAAAGTTTTTCAAATCATCTGGAGTCAAACACCGTATACCAATTTGGTGAACTAATTACACAAATCTTGCATGGGGCAAGGCTTTGGTGAATCAGTCAGCTAATTGGTATTCAGTACCAACAAAGTATAATTCAGTTGTACCCTTTTCAACATGCTCTTTGATGAAGTGATATCGAAGTGCGATATGTTTTGACTTCGAATGTTGAACCGTGTTGCATGAGATGGCAATGGCACTCTTGGAGTCGCAGTACATGGGAATCTTATTGTAGATGTAACCATAGTCATCAGCTGTGATCTCATCCAAATTAATTGAGCACAGCATGCTGACATGGCTACATATTCCGATTCTGTTGATGAAAGTGATGTGCAATCCTACTTCTTTGACTGCCATGATACAAGTTTGTCTCTTAGAAACTGCACTCCACCAGATTTACTTTTGCATGTGTCTAAACATCCTGCATGATCAGCATCTGAAAAGGCTATTAGTTGAAAACCAGAATCCTTCGGAAACCAGATCCAAAAATGGATGGTTCCCTTTATGTATCGAAGGATTCTTTTAACCTCAGAGAGGTGTCTTTCAGTTGGTCGAGACTGATAACGGGAGCATAGATATACAGCAAATACAATATCTATTCTGCTGGCTGTTAGATAATTGAGTGACCTAATGATACTTTGGTATTTGGTAGGGTCAACGGGTGTCCCGTATAAATCAGCATCTAGCTTTGGTGATGATGCAGACATAGAGGTGTTATAAGTATCACAACTTGTCATGCCATGTTTGTTTAAGATTTAAAGAGCATATTTGGACTGACTTAGAAAAATTCCACGGGGTGATTGATGAACTTGGAGTCCTAAGAATAACGTAAGTTCACCCATCAAAATTTTGTTTCATTAATCTTGCAAAAGCATTTGAATATTCTTTGTTTGTAGATGCAAAAATAATGTCATCGACATAGATTTGAACAATTAAAATGTCCTCCCCGTGTTTTGGAATAAACAAAGTTGGATCTACAGAACCTTTAGTAAAGTGATTGGTAAGCAAGAAAGCAGTAAGTTTATCGTACCATGCCCTTGGGGCTTGTTTAAATCCGTAAAGGGCCTTCTTGAGTCTGTACACATGATTGGGATGCTCTGGATCGACGAATCCCTCTGGTTGACTAACATAAACTTCCTCACTTAATTGACCATTCAGAAATGCCTTTTTCACATCCATTTGATAAACAACCATATTCTTGTGTGCTGCATATGCCAGAAAAATACGGACAGCCTCAAGCCTTGCCACTGGAGTAAAGGACTTTTCAAAATCAATTCCTTCTTGCTGAGTGAATCCTTTAGCTACCAGACGTGCTTTGTTACGAATCGTTGTGCCTTCTGCATCTAACTTGTTTTTCCAAATCCACTTTAGTCCGATGACATAGACCCCATCTGGTCTTTCAACTAACTCTCACACTTCTAGTCATTTGAATTGGTCGAGTTCTTCTTGCATTGACTCAGTCCAGTTGTCGTATGTTAGTGCGTCTTTAATGTTTTTGGGTTCATCTTGACAAACTGTGAGTGCATAGATACAATTTTTAGCATCGGTGTGAAGTTTTCGTCTTGTCATAACTGGAGCTGTGGGATTGCCAATGATATTTACTAAGGTGTGATCTTTAGTCCAATGATGTGTTGAAGGGTGGTGTTGATAGAACGTATGCATATTAGACGGGTCGAAATTACATATGGATGACTCTACAATATTAGAAACGGTTGGAGTCGGTGCAAATGGATTAAAGAACGCATTTAGGTCATAATCTGCAGGTTCGGGTACTGGTTGTTGTTGTAGATCTTCAACTAAATTTTCATTGTTGGAAGTGGTTTGTTCTGGTGTTGATGGAGATTCAATTGGAGGTGCATCTGTTGCAACGGTTGCTGTTGTGCAGCGGAAATAGGTGATACATCTGGTGCACGACATTCAAATGAATCATTAAACAGTTGAGCAAACAAGGTTTCCAATTCTTTACGATTAAGTGAAAGAGGTGCAACTGATTGATCTGGAAATTTTAGAAGGTTGGTTGCGGGTCCTAAGCTGTTGTGCTCAGAAGCCATCTCCGTAAGTTCATCAAAATTAGCATGAATAGTCTCCTGAATTTCTCTAGCACGACAATTCCAGTTCGAAAACCTTTGGAGTTTTCACAATATCCAATGAAGTTGCCAATGTCAGCCTTTGCTTTGAGTTTTCCAAAATCATCATGATCATTATTTTGATAGGAAAGAGCACCAAATACATGAAAGTGTTTAATATTCGGTTTGCGGTTGTGAACAATCTCATAAGGAGTTTTGTGATCACTACGAGAAAAAGGTCTATCCCTGACTCTCATTTTATGACGCACGCTATAAGATGACGCGCAAATAGCAAAGTCATAAAATAAGAGTCATAACGAGTAAATTTTTTATTGGGGATGACTCATTTTCAGAAGCGTCATAACATAGGGTCATAATCAGTTAAAATTTAGCCTGCTAGATGACGCTCGTTTTGCTTCGTCATAAATAGGGGTCATCTATGTTTTTTTTACCATCTGCTTCATCAAAATCTATCGTTTTTTTTTTTGCCAAAACACTTCCCGCTCTCAAAAAAAAATTTCCCAAAAAATCAAATTCTCCCTCCATTCATCAATTATCTACCTCACATAAGCCCAACCCTAAAAATATAACACGCCTCCTCTCTCTCCCTTCACAGCCACCACCACTTCACTGTCGTGACCACCAGGGCACCGCCGCCGCCACCTTGCTTCACTGCCACTTGTCCTTGCTAGGTCAAGAAGATACAAGACCGTTTTAGATCGTGGATATTGTTTTGGTTCGTGGTTTTTGGGTTATGTTTCGACTAATCCACCACAGCCGCCGCCTTATTCTCTCCTCCTCTTCATTTCTTTGGTAAGATGGAACCCTAATCTCGTTCTGTTATTATTTTTTTTAATTTTTTTTCTTTATTATTTAAAAAAAATCGAATGTAAATCAATTTATAAGTTTTCGTGGATTAAAAATCTAATAAAAAACACTTTTAAAACAAGATTTAACTTGATTTCGTGTGGTACTAAATTTTATAGGGTGTTTGTGTTATTGATTTGAAGTCGAGTGGCTGAACTCTATCAAGGCAGACTTAGTGGTAATTACCTGTATATATATTCCTTTTCGTTATTTGGGCTTCTAGGTTGCTTATGGATTATTTGTGAACGTTGATTTGTTGAATTTGATAGAACCATCTAAGTTGTAGTGGTAACATCAGTATTGTAGTTAACATTTTTGAGTGTCACTATGGTAAAGACTCATACGGTGAAGATTATCTTATGGAACATTTCCTGATGTGGTTATTAAATAACCTTGTTATGTATAAATTGCGGATGTAATTAGTATACTTATTTCAGGGCATTCCCTTATTTCAGTTGTACACAAATGATGTTTGGCGTATTTTGCAGTTATACTTTACGTTTTGATAAAGTTGAATTAGAAAAGATTATTGAAAACGTCAGTGACCTTCCAGACCCAGAGGTACTCTTAATATAAATCCCTTCGCTTATAACTATTTATTGTTTGTGATATCTAGAGAAGCTTATTTCCAACTCTATTTCAGCTTGATGAAGCTGTTCGTGAATCGTTTTATGTGGCATACAGCAATATTTATGCGTTTCATGCTGCGCAAAAGCCAGTTGAGAAAGTTGTTGAGAATATGGAAGTGAGTTTTATAGATTGCATAAATAAATTTTGTTGCACATGAAATTCCGAGTTAATAGTATGTTATCTATGCGTTTTTTAGGGTGTGAGGTGCAAACGAGTGGCGAGGAGCATATCTTCTATTGGTCTCTATGTACCAGGAGGCACTGCAGTGCTACCTTCAACAGCACTTATGCTTGCCATTGTAAGAAATGATAATTATTTTGGTTACTATATCTAGAGGGGGCAATTTTGACCCACTTATTACTTGTTAATGGGTTGATTATGGTTGTGCTCATCTCAATGGGGCGGATAAAAAAACGTAGTTAAAGTGGAACGGGTCAAATGGGTTAAAGTCACAAATGCATACATGCTCTTTAGAAATAACAAAGTGTAATAGAGTGACATCATGTAGGAGGTACTGTATTGTGCAAAGAAGGCCGGTGTAACCCACATTCTTAAAGCCGGAGGAGCTCAGGTTTACAACAACTATATTAGTCTTTTTGAACTTTTACCTTTGAGTATCTATTTCTCATACTTTGGGTTCTTGTAGGCCATTTCTGCCATGGCATGGGGAACGGCATCATGTCCTAAGGTACCACTTCTATAGTTAAATCATGCACTGTAGTACATAATTTATGAATTATGTATTAATGGAAACTTCATTATTATGCTGAGAAGATATATGGTCCTGGAAACCAGTACGTGACAGCTGCAAAAATGATTCTCCAAGTATGTATCATAAACATTTTCCCATACGTTAAATGATATGTTTATGATGTTAACTATTCTTGTTTTGATTATTCAAAACCTAATATTTAATTTATTATTTTGTATTTTCACAGAATAGCGAGGCTATGGTTTCTATTGACATGCCTGCAGGACCATCGGAAGTGCTCATCATTGCTGACAAGTATGCTAGTCCTGTTCACATTGCTGCAGATTTACTCTCTGAGGTTACTCTTTCAATAAAGTTTAGGGGATCATTGTATATAATAAGTTAAGATAGTTTGATCTGATTTCTTTGGTAATCATGTTAGTTTTTTCACTAAGAAAAACCTTTTAAGTTTCAACTATTTTGATTTAAAAAACCTCAAATTTCTCTAAAGTTCTATGTAAGTTGATCAATATAGGTTACCATGTAAAAGTAATGATATGGCTATAACATATCAGTAAGTTTGATTAAGTTGACTTTTACTGACGTGGTAGATCCCTGAAATAAGGGAATGCCACTATTGTTCATCCATCCTTTTAAGACTATAAATTGAGATGGTGATTTACCAGCTTGGTCTGGAGTCACTTGCTCCACACAAGGCGACTACAGAGTAGTTACCGAACTGTGAGTATAACTTCATCGTGGCTTTTTAATTAATAATACCAAATTACAGATCTGTACGATTGATCTAAATTTTTCTATATTGGACACAACTATGTGTTTTACAGGGAAGTATATGCTGTGTCAATTATCGGGCCTTTTCCTACTGCTGTAACTAATCTTCTGGATCTTACTAGGCTGTACGGCTCTCTTTCCTACTTTGTTTAAACCTGTATTTGTCGTTCGATTACATTGGTTTAACGGCGAATTGTTGTGAAATAAACTATATTTATTTTTTCTCTTGGCAGGGATCTTCACAATAATAAGTTGACAGGACCAATTCCACCTCAAATTGGGTGTTTGAAGCGTCTTAAAGTACTGTATGATTCTTTACTTTATTCATTAGCATTAATCATTTTTTAGTTCATACATATATTGTTACTCCCCAACAGGCATAATTCTTCCATCAATTTTGTGAACTTCTCATCCCGTCTGTGTTATTCTGACATTATTTTGCTGTTAAAAGACATGTTTTTATCTCCTCTTAAACTATACATCTAAACTTGTGACATATACGTACGTCAGCAATCAACTAAATTCTTTCTTTCTTTTTTGCTAAATACAGTTAATACTTAATACATACATTTATAAAATGAAGACTCCTTTTAGTTTTCATGGTCTTTTCAGAAGAAATTATTCTTGCCCTATAATCTTTCATGTACTTAATTCACGCTATTACCCCTTGCATTCCTGTGCAATTTATCGGTCAAACTAGAACTCATGCTTGCTGATGTGTCCTATTTACAGTAATTTGAGGTGGAACAAGCTGCAGGATGTCATTCCTCCTGAGCTTTTGCAGCAATTTGGGATGGATCTTCTTCCCGTTCTCATTCAGGTCGAGAGAAATTGTCGACGATATTCGAGAAGAATGGGCAATTTATGTGTCGAATTTCATTTTTAGGTAGAAATCGTACATTGTAGTAACTTTAACTAATTATCGGTATATATTTTGACATGAATTGTTATGTAATGAATTGGTAACGCATGGTTTTGATATATATGAAATGCGTTAATTTTGTACAATTATCAGGTTTATTGTCAGTAATTATGTATATAATCAGGTTTTAAAAAACAGAAAAAAAAATGATTTTAAGGTAATGACACGCAAAAACATATGTCATAAAAGTGGGTCATAAAAGTTAGTCAAAATGATTTTAAGGATAATGACACGCAAAAAAGAGAGTCATAAAACGTGGGTCATAAGTGCGCGTCATAGAGGGATGACGCACAAATGCGAGTCATGAAGCTTTATGACGGGTCCATCCTTGACTCGCATTTGCGCGTCATATGACCTCTTCTTGACTCGCATTTGGAGTCAAGAATGGCCCTTTTTCTAGTAGTGGATGGCGTTTGGTGATCATACAACGATTTTGGGTATAACATGCAGTTTATACAGCTTCTGCCCATAAGTAATCTGGTAATTGAGCGTTGATTAGCATCGTTCTTACAGCTTCCACTAACGTCCTGTTGCGTCTTTCAACAACCCCATTCTGTTCTGGACATCTTGCAATAGATGTTTGAAGTTCAATTCCTACTTTCTCAAAATAAGATCGAAGATTCTGATTCTTGAATTCAGTTCCATTGTCTGTTCTAACTTTTTGACCGTATTACGAAGCTGAACTTGAATTTTTGTAAGAAAGGTGATGATCATTGAAGGAGATTGATCTTTGCTTCGGAGAAAATAGACCCAAGTCCATCTGGAGTAGTCATCAACAATTACTAGCATGTAGCGTTTACCGTTTATCGTTTGAACACGCATAGGGCCACACAAATCCATATGAAGTAGTTGAAGAACGTGATCTGTATTGTGTTCTGTTTTTTAAGGGAAATGTGCACGAGTACTTTTTAATTGTTCACAAGCTGGACATAAGTGATCTTTTGAATATCGAAACCGTGGAAGACCATCGACTAGTTTGTGACGTGCAAGTTTAGTCATGGTTTTGAAATTCAGATGAGACAGTCATTTGTGCCATAACCATGATTTTGTTGAATGTGCTTTGGAGAGCAGACATATTGGAGAAGAAGCAATCATATCAGACATTGAGATGGTGTAAATACTAGTTCCACGAGTGCCCGACATTAGATCATTTCCTTGTATGTCACAAACGAAACAAGTTTTCTCCCAAAATGCTACTTCCAAATCCCCATCACAAAATTGACCGATAGAGAAAAGGTTGTGACCAAGGCCTTCGACATAATAGGCACGACTAATTTTGATGTTGCCATTGACGTAATCTCCATAGCCCATGATAGCAGTGAAATGATCATTCCCGAATCTGACAGTGCCGATGAACTTTGAAATAAAGTTTACTAACAAATTGAGGTTACCTGTCATGTGTTCGGTACAACCGCTATCAACAATCCATAGAACAATTTGTACCACCTGCATCACACGAAGATGACGAAGATGGAGTAATGGTAAGGGTAGAACCCAGAGAATTTGTGGGTTTCGTTGGGTTAGTGACACAGTTATTAATAACTTTAGGTAGTCATGTAAAACTAGGTTTTCTTTGTAACCAACGCTGCCATGTCCAACTAGTTCATGCTTTCTTCTTAGTGAATTCACTAGGTGATGGCACTGTCTTAGGAGGTGTATTCGCAACTATGGGAGTGTCTAAGGCATTTTTAGAAACTACACTTGGCTGTTTTCCTAGCACAGACTTAGAAGCAATAGTGGGCCTAGAGGGAATGCCAGATGTACGTTTCTTGTTTTGAGTTAAAAGGGAGTTAGCTACACATTTTTTATGATCACCAGATAACATACTATTACTACAAAACACAAAAGATGCTTTAACATTCAAAACATTCAAAGGTTCATCATTCGTTACACTGATAGTATGATTACAATTTGCCAAATTAGAATCTAAATCAGATGCAACATGAGTTTTATTCAAATTCCTAAGTTGATCTTCTACTTCTAGGGCTTATAGTTTTCCACTTCTACGTTGCAAGATCCTATTCTTCCGTTTGTTGCTCTTACGCTTTGATCTGCTAACGCTAGTAGTGGGGACTATTCCTGTAGAAGTGGAAGTATTCAAATTAGTAGTCTGAGTGGTTGTTGGCCTAGGTGTTGTGTCCATTTTGTACATTCCAGGTGCAATCACATTTGTGTTAACAAACTTTCCTTTTTCAAGTAACTGAATTTTCTCTTTTAGTTCAATGATGATGTGATTCTTTTGTTGAATTTTTGAATCGAGTTCTCTATTTAAGCGAACGGTGTCATTACGATTTTGGCTACATTCATCGTTTTCCTTCAGAAGCTGAGATCGAATCGTTTTCAATGAGTCATAAATGGTTTTGTACTCAGTTTTTAAATGCGCGATTTCCTTTTCATATTTGAAAATTTGACATTTTCAAACAGCATTTTCATCATCAAGATTCTCAACTTTGGATGTATGACTGTTTTGAAAGGACATCGTTTCATTTTGACTTTGCAATTTTAATTCAAAATCAAGACTCTGAGTTTGACACCATTGAAGCTTCTGATTAAGTTGAAAATTTTCTGTTGAAAGTTTACTTTGCACATCATCATTGTGTTTAATGATTCTCTCATTTTCTCTTTTTAAAGTCTCAATTTCGTGTCTCAACTTTTCAGTGTCAGGAGTGTGATCATCAACAAGCATAGAATTGCAAGACTCATAAATAGAATTCAGAATCACAGAAATAATATCAGAACTTAGAACATCTTCCAAGAGTCGATCAGCTTCATTTTATAAAACTTTGTTTCAACGTTTTTGTTTTGAAATCGATTTTTCAGTTGCATTGAAAATGTTCATCATGGATGATACTTTTTTCTTGAGTTCCTGTTCCTAGTGTGTAGCACAAAGACGCAAATGTTGAACGTGTGGTAAAAATTGTTTTGAAAAATTTCTCTCTTTTCTTTTTCGTAAGCAGATTGAAAAGTGGAAACTTTTATCTCAGAGTTACGTTCAATTGCTTGTTCTAAAAGTTTGATGTCTTCCAGAAACGTATCAAAGTACCTAAGTACAAGACATCGTTTAGGTAATGGTGCAATTACACCAGAAGTTGGTAAAGGACCATTTATTTGTGCCACTGGTTTAACAGGACCAACATAAGAAGAAGATTCATGAATTTGCATTACAAACCATGGTTGTTCTGTTTTATCTCTTTGAGGAACGAAGGTGTCAGAAATATGAGGAACGTTTGAGTAATCAAAAGGTATACCATATGGTTTAAAGCTCATTTTTGATCGACTCTCTTCTTCCTGTTCCTGTTCTTCCTCATAATCATGTACAACAACACACACAATTGATTCATCAAATAATTGGTTTGCACTATACAACTTTGGATTTTCTTTGAGTGCTGTGTGTAGAAAACGTGGTTTATTATCACCTAAAGCAAAACCATGACCTTTGGGACTTGGTTTCAAAGTTAAATTTGGTATTGTTGTGATAGACTCACTAGTTTTGTAAACAACGTTTTGAAACTCGTTTAATTTGCATTCCAGTTCGACAATTTCATCAAGGTAAGAATCAATTTGTTTCCTTTACTTTTGTTTGTGTTTAGAAAAACTAGCTTGACAAGTGGACATCTCGGTTGTTGTTTTCAAAAGTTTTGAATTGAGATGTTCAACTTGTTGTGTGAGCTCACTTTTTTCTTGTTCCAATTTAGAAACCAATTTACTGTTAGAAACAATTAATTCTCGTATTTGATGTTGTAAGTCTTGCTCTTTGACATAAGCTTTTTGAAATGCAACTTCAAAACTTTGTTCTCGTTTTTCTTTTGTTTCAAAATTTGTGAGTTGTATTTTACAGCACTCAAGATCCGCAGTTAATGATGCAACTTTTGCTTTTAATGTTCTGTTGATTTCATTGCATTTTTCAATCTGAGATTTTTGTTAGTCCAATTGCGATTGGGTGGTCAATAGTAAGGTCATGAGCTATGGGTCTGGACCGAGCGAAGGTTCATTTTGTTCAATTTGATCATTGTTATCGTCATCAATTGGATCATCAAATGTAACAACTATGTTAATTTGATCATCATCATCATCAAATGTAACAACTGTGTTCATTTGCTCATCTTCTTGAGGAGATAATAATGAATCATTTTGAACAACTTGCTCCTCGTCTGATGCAGATGCAGATGGTGATGCAATTTCATGTATCAGACATGTGGTTGGATTAGGTACCTGAGACAGACCATCAGTGTCATACACTAGGCTTGTGTCACTCATGTGAAGTTCCTGCATGTTTGCCATTAGCATCACAGCTGCATTTGCTTCCAAATCTTCCATGTCATCATATGAATATGCATTTACCATGAAGCAGTTTTCTTTGTCTGTAAGAGTGCCCCCTGATTCATCCTTTAGAGCTAGAAGTAGTGCCTGCTTATGAAACTCACTGCCTCTGACTCTAGGTTTGGGGTATGCATTAACCAGATGACCTTTCCCATTGCAGTTATAGCACTTAACCATAGTATTCCCAGTCTCTGTATTCCTAGTTTCCACAATTTCAACCCTTTTCTGAGGAGCACCTGCATTGTTCCTACTTCCACTAGCTGCATTAAACCGTTGTCCATTTCCTGAATTTCCCAAATAACCTCCTTATTCAGTTCTTCCATAAGTACGATTCTGTATTTCAACCCGTCCATCTTGTACAACAGCTTGATACCTTGTGTTAGATGACGTGCGGAGACGATTGTTGGATTTGTTTGAAAATTTGCAGAAAGCATGAGAAATGAGTGCAAATCCTTCATTCAAAGAGTTGAATGCATCGTCTTCATCATTGTTTATATTTGTGTAGAACATGGTGTCAATGTTGTCATAGGGGACTAGTTGATTTTCAGTTGATTGCCGTGTTGAATCATATGGATTGAGTTGGGTTGAAGATGTTTGTTGAGGGTAGTTAAAGTGATGTTGCTGTTGGACATAAGCATGGTTTGACTGAAGAGATGGAGCAAAGTGAGATTGAGCTATCAGTGCCAATGAATTTGGTATTGTAGGAGGTGAATAACTTCCACGAAGAGCTCGATCATTGTTGATGAACTCAAATAAGTACATTTTATTATCATCATTTATCCTATTTATTTGACTTGTTTTATTATATTATACATGCGAATCGATACATTAATGTTTACTTTAGTAATTCTCAGGTAAAAACAAGCATTATGTGAAACTTGGCGATTTTGGACTAATTATGGAGCAAAACAAGCAAGATGTCAAAAGTCTACTAGATCAAGCTCGTTCTAGTCCAGATACGCCACAATATACTTCTAACATATGGCGTATCACTATCAAGATTTCACAAGTTACAATCCAAGACAGCTAAAGTACATGCGCCGCATACAAAGATCAAGATACGCCGCATCTGAAGACGGTGTACGAATATTCCTGAATATATTAATCTTGGACCCCACGCGAAGTTAAGTCAATGCGCCGCATCTATCAACTCAATGCGCCGCATCGATCCCTCAGACAGAAACTATAAATACCCCAAGGTCAGACGAATTTGAGAGTCTTGGACAAGTGTGAAGAAATAACCCTAGAGCCGAATTCAGACGACCAAGCAGCACAAGACACACCTCAAACAAAGATACAAGAGCTGTAAGAAGGTCCTGCATGTATTCAATTCATTAAGTAGTTTTGTTTTATTGTTTTAGTACACTTTAATTCATCAGGATTGATGGGCTTATGTCATGTGACTACGGAAGATCATGCACTCCCCTTAATATTGCTTTCCCATTAATTAAAGTTTATATGTTGATGTCTTTGGTGACTTTTATTAGTGCATTGATAACCTCTGTGTCTAGCTGAGTCTTGCTTGGGTCGCCATGCCCCTTCCTCGCCTATTTATTTTAGCGTCTCTTAAATAAATAGGATAGACATAAGTAATCATTAAGGGTTTACTCGCCGATAAGATTAGAGCCAACGATAAAGGTTTAATTATATACACTTCATATAAAACTATCAATAAAACAAGTGACAAGCTACTTAATTATCAGGACAGGTCTTCTTATTGTCTCGAGTATCTATCTGTGTACGTATGTGCTAATCGCTGATTCGTGCTCATTAGTTTAGTTTTCTATTTAATCATAACCAAACCGTGCCAGTCTCTCAGGCTGAACCCCCTTGCGTTAGATTAGGTTGTATAGCTAACTTAGGATATTAAAATACTGATTAGAATAACTAGATAATACGTTCCACTTTTAGTGATCGACACTCTACTTACTATTATATTCATACTGACCGGGTACACTGCTCGTTAAGTGTGTGTGTTATTGATAAGTCGGCTAAATATAAATTTAAAACTTGAGTAGGCATTAATACAGCTAAACCGCAACGACACGCACGCGCATCAAGTTTTTGGTGTGATTGGTGATGAGATCCCTGCTGGTTTAGAGATTGAGGTGACCAGTTTGCCGGTTATTGGGCAGGATTATTTGGTCAGGTTGGGGATTTGCGAGATGATCATGGAACTTTTAGATGTTGATATATGGGCAAATGGAACCGTGATGTTAAGTGGGAGTTTACGTCACGGGGCCGGATTCTTGGAAAACGTGCCTGACCCCCTTTCTTTTATACTAATACATTGCTAGATGCGGCGCATCTAAGTTACTTGATACGGCGTAACAACCTATTTTTAATTTAAATATTTCCACCATTGTTGCTACGTATTACTTAATTTAGATACGACGCATCCTCCATACGCCGTATTATATTGCATACTCCGCATCTCTTTTATGCAACTTAGATACACCGCATTGATTCCTCAAGGATGCGCCGTATCGACCATATTTCAGAACTGTTCTCTAACCTTAAAATTTATTTCAGATGGCATTACCTGACGTTGAACACAGGCATATGTGGCTCCATTTCGAGACCATGGGACTTACACCTGATACTGAGGCTGATTATGTACGGAGACTTAGGGCAATTTTCTTTAGGAAAATCTTTAGGGTTCTGGTTTTGGACTTTGAGGGTGTTGGTTTGATTGACGGAGGGAATGCAGCTGGTGGTCTTCATGATAGGTTGGAGATGGTAGTGAGGGATGATGATGATGATGTTGTGTTTAGGTCATATGCATGGGAGAGTTGTTCGGTATTGATGAGCCTCTGATTAGGGAGCTCATGCTAGAGTTCTTTAGTACAGTTCATTATAGGGAGACCGATATGGAGATTGATACGGCTGACACTCTGGTATTCAGGTTAGGTGGGGTGCACAGGCAGATGTCGATGCGGCATTTCATTTTGGCCATGGGATTACACACTGAGGCGGAGATTGGATCCACTGGGTTTGCCAGATACTGGGCTGAGAGCTTACGGGCAGTTCTAGATAGGATGTTGCTCGGTGATTACTGGGAGAGGATATCCTCTAGGGGTGATTCCACCACTGCCACCCCATCCTACACACTCATCAGGGAGCCTATGAGGAGATTGTGCCACCGGATGATTGCATTGACTATTGCTGGGAGAGGTCAGTCACCTGAAAAGGTGACCACTCTTGATCTCTTCTTTCTCAGGAGCATGGATGAGGGATTGGTGGTGAACATCAATCACTTTTTGGCATATTTCCTTCATAGAGGAGCCTTAGGGAGAGACAGGAGGAGCCAGATGACCGGGGGGCATTTTGTGTCTAGATTGGCCCGACATTTTTGTGTGATTGGTGATGAGATCCCTGCTGGTTTAGAGATTGAGGTGACCAGTTTGCCGGTTATTGGGCAGGATTATTTGGTCAGGTTGGGCATTTTGTGTCTAAATACATGCGCCGCATCTAGTAAAACAGATGCGACGCATCCTATCCTTTATTTTATTTTATTTCGTATTTATTCCAGGCTCGATACGGCGTATCTTCTTCCATAAGATACGGCGTATCGACTGACCTGATGATTTACAGTTTAATTTTTTTTAGGTTTTATTTTTACTAACTACTAATGTATTATGCAAGTTTGAACCTTCTTAACTCAGGTGTGTTAAAGTCTAAATGGTATTATAGATTCTTGCATTCTTGTGGATACATCATTTATGAAACTTAAACGTTCTCATCCACAAGAAAGTTGATTTTTTCTCTTATACGAATAATGGAGGATCATACCGAGCAAATCTCAGGGGAGTTTTTCTGTTCTAATTCTTTTATTTTCCAGTTTTTAACCTTTGACACAAACAACGAGGACGTTGTTTAACTTAAGTGGGGGGATGGAGAATTAGAACACTTACTTGTCCTAAACTTTTTCAAAATATGCTTAAAAGGCGCTTAATATATCAAAATTTAAAATTTTTTAGCATGTTTTTGTTTAAAGTCTAAATTACATAACCGCACACATAACTCTATTCTTTCAAAAATATTAAAACTTTAGTGTGCTGGTGACTTGTAAACTTTAGAACTTGGCTTGTATACTATTCGAGACCACCATAATAAGTATTATCTATATAATTGGAGTGACTTGTCTAAATTGGTAAATTTCTAGGATTACACCCAAATAGCCTTTATATGTTATGTGATATTAACTAACTACACTGGTTAGTTAACCCCCGTATAAACCCTTTGTTTACTCTCGCTTTTAGAGTAAGATACCCCTAGAAAAACCCTCAGAGCCATTCCTTTCGTTTCTTACACCTTTGTTATAATGTTTCGATACACCCTTACACCTTAGCCTACCCTGTAGATTAAAATCCGTGGTTAATTGCTTTAGGCAAAGTGTGTTTCCTTACATTACCTGTGTTCGCGTGCGTAATTCATTATCTTTGGTTAGGTCGGGAAATTGCACAATGCAATTGGTATGAAAGTAAATATTGTATAACTTTTAGTTTATTTTTCGTGTGTTTGCTACTTTCGCTATTACAGTTATTTCTGAAAGTATGAAGAGTATGGAAAAATTATCCGGAAAAATAGTGATAGAAAAGTTGTGAAATTTTACACATATATGTTCAAAAAAAAAAAAAAAAAAAAAAAAAAAAAAAAAAAAATCGAAAAAAAATAGAAAAGAAAAAGAAAAAGGAAAAGTTGGAAGTTTGTTTTAACCAACTTATGTAAAGTTTTGTATTAAGTGGGAGATATCACCACTATTTGTTGTTGTATATTATATTTATGGATTGAATGGGAGTTGGCAGTTATGGGAACGCCAACTAAGGTTATTCTTTGATTGAGATTTTGTTGAGTATAATTCGTGTCTTCCTAAAGCGTGTGTTTCAAGTGTTAAAGCGTGAGTTATTCAATGATATGAGTCTTATTCATGGGATGGTTGGGAAAGTGATTAACCACACTTAGGATTTTAATTTATCTGTTTTGTTTATTTTTCATTTTACACCAATTTGTATCCCAAATATTATCCATACCCTATATCATTCTTCATCCAAACCTTTGATTTATTGAGATTAGGGATTTGGGCAATCTTAATTATCGTAGTCGTGGATTCGGCTATGTATTTATGATTTTGTCGCCCTTTTTGATATAATATTATTGGTGAAGATTACTTGGTCCTATCTTTAGCCTATTCGAGTTAAGGATTTGAGCAATTGCAAGTATCGTGGTCGTGGATTCGATCATGTATTTGTAGTTTTGTCGCCTTTTCTGGAATATGAGATCAATAGAGATTAAAAAGGATGATCAACCCTTAACCAACAAACCCTTTTTACCGCTTTAGACTTGTTACTCCTTGGCTTTAGTGGGGGAGATGCGTATACTTGCCAAGCCTATGATAGAATATTCGTCACAACTAAGCAACTAAACGATTTAGAATTGTTTTACATTAAAAATTATTTTGGTTTCTACTTCGTTAAGTGTTTGGTTGTGTGATTATGACAAAACGAATACATGCTTAAATATAAAAATAAATCCTAATATCTTTTAGGATACATTTTCATACGATTAATTCTAAGGTTTACTTGGGGACAAGTAAAGTTCAAGTGGGGGATATTTGATGAACTCAAATAAGTACATTTTATTATCATCATTTATCCTATTTATTTGACTTGTTTTATTATATTATACATGAGAATCGATACATTAATGTTTACTTTAGTAATTCTCAGGTAAAAACAAGCATTATGTGAAACTTGGCGATTTTGGACTAATTATGGAGCAAAACAAGCAAGATGTCAAAAGTCTACTAGATCAAGCTCGTTCTACTCCAGATACGCCGCAATATACTTCTAACATACGGCGTATCACTATCAAGATTTCACAAGTTACAATCCAAGACAGCTAAAGTACATGCGCCGCATACAAAGATCAAGATACGCCGCATCTGAAGACGGTGTACGAATATTCCTGAATATATTAATCTTGGACCCCACGCGAAGTTAAGTCAATGCGCCGCATCTATCAACTCAATGCGCCGCATCGATCCCTCAGACAGAAACTATAAATACCCCAAGGTCAAACGAATTTGAGAGTCTTGGACAAGTGTGAAGAAATAACCCTAGAGCCGAATTCAGACGACCAAGCAGCACAAGTCACACCTCAAACAAAGATACAAGAGCTGTAAGAAGGTCCTGCATGTATTCAATTCATTAAGTAGTTTTGTTTTATTGTTTTAGTACACTTTAATTCATCAGGATTGATGGGCTTGTGTCATGTGACTACGGAAGATCATGCACTCCCTTTAATATTGCTTTCCCATTAATTAAAGTTTATATGTTGATGTCTTTGGTGACTTTTATTAGTGCATTGATAACCTATGTGTCTAGCTGAGTCTTGCTTGGATCGCCATGCCCCTTCCTCGCCTATTTATTTTAGCGTCTCTTAAATAAATAGGATAGACATAAGTAATCATTAAGGGTTTACTCGCCGATAAGATTAGAGCCAACGAGAAAGGTTTAATTATATACACTTCATATAAAACTATCAATAAAACAAGTGACAAGCTACTTAATTATCAGGACAGGTCTTCTTATTGTCTCGAGTATCTATCTGTGTACGTGTGTGCTAATCGCTGATTCGTGCTCATTAGTTTAGTTTTCTATTTAATCATAACCAAACCGTGCCAGTCTCTCAGGCTGAACCCCCTTGCGTTAGATTAGGTTGTATAGCTAACTTAGGATATTAAAATACTGATTAGAATAACTAGATAATACGTTCCACTCTTAGTGATCGACACTCTACTTACCATTATATTCATACTGACCGGGTACAGTGCTCGTTAAGTGTGTGTGTTATTGATAAGTCGGCTAAATATAAATTTAAAACTTGAGTAGGCATTAATACTGCTAAACCGCAACGACACGCACGCGCATCAGTTGTCAACTTCAGATTGATGGTGCTTCAGATAATCATTGAACAACCCATATGATGCATTATGAAGATTTTTGGCTTGGCAAATAAATGTGACATATTTTTGCCAATCTGGACCAAGACAGCTGAGAAACATAGTGTTGATTGCAATCCTTGGTAAAACAATGTTGTGCCTGTCGAAGTCATTGATGATGTTTGTGAACCGATGGTAATAAGACTCTAGTGACTCCGCTGATTCAATCATGAACATTGTATATTCGAGGTAAAGTTTGGATTCCATGTATTCTTGGTTCAGTTCAGTGCCTTCCATTAAGAGATGAACGTGTTCCCACATATCCTTAGCAGTTTTCTGAGCATCAATGCTTCGGAAAATCGGATTAGGTATTCCTTGAAGAATATATGACATTGCAAGTTCATTTGCTTTACGATGATGTATTTGCTCTACAGTAAGTTGAGTCTCAGGAATAGGGGTCACAGTTGCTTCTCTTGGAGGAATAGCAGTTGCATCTTCTGGAACCATTGTAGTTGGCATTTGGAATGGACCTTCAAGTATAACCTTTTTCATATATTTTCCATGAGGTTTTTTGAGTTCTATGAACCTTAAGAATCTACTTGCCCATTGAATATAATTTCCAGGAGTGAGCATTGGAGGTGTGTCAAGTGATCCAGCTTCATGTCTAGATTGTTGGCTGCTGATGGCCTCACAAATTTTGTCAAACCAATGTGGTTGTTTTGTAGGAAGTGGGAATGATTGCATTGGTTGTTGTTGATATGGTTGTTGTGGAGGGAATTGTTGTTATGGATAGAATTGATGTTGTTGCATGAATAGTTATTGTTGAGAATACTGCTGTTGTTGAGGATACTGCTGTCGTTGATGAAAATAATCAAAGTAAGGTGGTTGAGACATTGTTGCACTTGTGTGGATGATGGATCTTTGTAGTTGATTGAAATGTGAATTCCTTAGTTCAAAATCTGGTCTTATGCGTAAAACCTGTACTTAGTCGTAAACATTGGTCTTACTCGTAAACTTCAGGGCTTATGCGTAAACTTTGGGCTTATGCGTAAACTGTGGTGTTACGCCTAAACTTTGGTCTTACTCGTAAGATTAGTTTTTTTTTTTTTTTTTTTTTTTTTTTTTTTTTTTTTTTTTTTTTTTTTTTTTTTACGCTTAAGGTTTAGAAAACCAAATACACCTTTCAAACTTATCCAAGCTTGAAAGATATCACAAGTCGAAGTATTCCACAAGCTTATCCAAGCTAGGGAAGTACTGAGTAGCCTTTGCACGTTGACGAAACTGAAGATTCACCTTATGCGTAAAACTGAAGACTTATGCGTAACCTTTCTGCTTATGCGTAAAGTAAGGGCTTTGAAGGCTTATGCGTAAACTAAGGGTTTTGACCAATCTTATGCGTAAACTAAGGGCTTTGACTGCTTTACTCATAAATTCCAATGCTTATGCGTAAAAGGATCAAAATTTTCAAAGTACGTTTTATGCATAAAAACATGATTTCCACAAATTTCTTTAGGTCAAATCTCTTCTAAAACACGTAAAGAACAATAAAGTTTTGGACTTTATCACTTAAAATGAAAGTTAAGCTTATGCGAAAAAGGGTACGAACTAAAAAAAACGAGTAGAAAAAGATTTAAAAACTATAAAAGACTAAACTTTATGCATTATCTAAGCTTCTAAACACTATATCAACCTTAAAACTTTCCAAGCTTCAAGATTTGAGTGAAAGAAAAAAAAAATACGCTAAAAAAATGGAAGAAAATAAGAAATAGTGTGTGAGTAACTAAACAACACACTTCAAGCAACTATTAGGCGATTGATACCACTTGTTAGGTCACCATAATGATATCAACACAAGTATATGAGTGATAGAGATGAGAGAAAGAGTAGTAATATAGGTCAATTATATCAAGAAGTAAATAGGCAAAGGTTTAGTACAATATTGAAATAACCAACAACAATAATGTATGTTTACATGTAGTATTTATAGGGAAGGAAGTTAGGGCAACACGCCCTCTTCCTTCCATTCATACGAAATGGGCTAGACTAAAGCCCATGGGTTTTAGTCTTAAGCCTACATACATATTACTAATATAAACTATGCAACCTATTACAAAATCTAATTACCGACACTTGATAATAGTAAAATGTATTCCCAACAACTACGACGAGACAAACAAGAATCCATCCTGATCCCTGTTACACTGTGTTCTCGAGTTAAAGTTAAGGAAAAAAAAAGAAAGAAAATGAAAAGGAAAAATAACAAGTTGTGTTCTCGAGTAGCATTTAAGGAGGAAAAGAAAATGAAATGGAATGAAAGTTAGTGTAATTATGTTGATTATTAAAGTAAAGTGTTTCTTCCCAATTTTGGGAGGAAAGTGTTTACTTTATATTTCTTTACTTTTCTTTAATAACAAAACTCAAGACGCACAGTATTAGTGTTGGTGTCAGTGGATTTACAGTGGTAGTGACTAATGAGGTAGCCGACGATGGTGGCAATTGTGGTGGGTTGTGATTGATTGGTGAAGCGCAAACCCACTAACAATATGTGATAACGGGTTTCATTAAAGCATCAAGAACATGATTCAATGTGCTCAAAGTGACTTTCTTCAAATCATTTTGGGTTTTGATTTTTTTAATTAAAAAGATAAGAGTCTTTGGGAGTTTGGAGGATGATGAAGCTTTTGAGATTATAATTGGGTGAGGATTTGATGTGGATATGATAGATTAAGTGTATTTGCTTGTGGGTTAGTAGATTAAAGAAGATATGTTTGTTATTAGAGCATGATAGGTGTTGTTAAATATATGTTGTTGAACAAAAGATACTCTGATGACGAAATGTGTTTTTCGATGTAACAAAACAGGTCCATAAAAGAAAAGTGTGTTCAGATGTGATAAAAGAGGGTCAACGAAGTCAACTTGTGCCAATGTCATCATTTTCCGTGATCATCCCATTTAGCACACACGATAGGAAGTTTAACAATATCAATACATTTAGAGTTAATTACATTTTTGGTCCTTGTGGTTTACCAGGTATAACGGTTTTGGTCTAATAGTTTAAAAAGTAACGGAACTTGTCAAGCATCCGTCGACACGTAACAGGTTTGGTCCAATTTATCGTTGACCATTAGTTTGACTAATTTTGACCGTTAAATCAGAGGGCAATTTTGTCTTTTCATCTATATTGTTAAATAAAGAGTTAACTATATTATTTTTGGTTCTTGTGGTTTGTCGGGTGTTTCACTTTTAGTCCACTTTTTATCTACACTTTTTATATACGTTTTTATACACATTTTTATATACGTTTTTATCTACGTTTTAATCTATGTTTTTATCTACGCTTTTATATACCTTTTTATCTACATTTTATATACGTTTTTTTTATATATATCTACGTTTTCATCAACGCTTTTATATATACTTTTATATACGTTTTTATCTACGCTTTTATATACGTTTTTATATACATTTTTTAATCTATGTTTTTATATATTTGTTTTAATCTATGTTTTTATATATTTTATTATATATATATATATATATATATATATATATATATATATATATATATATATATATATATATATATATATATATATTTCATATACGTTTTTATATACATTTTTATATATGTTTTTTATCCACGTTTTCATTTACGTTTTTATATACGTTTTTATTTTTTATTTTTTATATACGTTTTATCTATATTTTTTTACACGTTTATATCTACGTTTTTACATACATTTTTAAAATATAGATAAAAACCTATATAAAAACGCCGATAAAAATGTAGATAAAAACGTATATAAAAACGTAAATAAAAACATATATAAAACGTAAATAAAAATATAGATAAAAACGTAAATAAAAAACGTATATAAAAACATAGATAAAAACGTATATAAAAACGTAGATAAAAATGTAGATAAAAACGTAGATAAAAATGTAGATAAAAACATATATAAAAACGTATATAAAAATGTATATAAAAACGTATATAAAAGCGTAGATAAAAGTGTAGATTAAAACCTATATAAAAATGTATATAAAAATTTATATAAAAACTTGTTTAAAAATGTGTATATAAAATGTGCATAAAATTGTATATAAAAACGTATATAAAAACGTGTATAACAATGTGTGTACAAAAACGTGTATAAAAACATACATAAAAAGTTATATAAAAACGTGTATAAATCTTAAAAGTAATTAGAAACGATTTTTTGTTAAAGAAAATCAAAGATTTTTTTTATTTATTTATTTATTTTTTTTTAAGAAAATTAGTTTTCAAATTTCTTTCAACTTATAAGCAGTTTTTATAACTATTATAGATTTTATAAAAATTTTGGTATTTCATTAGTATTGTATATAGATTAAAAAGCAATTTTAGTTACTAAATCGCTAAAAATATTTTCGTAAGTTTTAAAATTCACTTTCTTTTTAAAAAGAAAATTAGTTCTTACTTAAGCTTAGCTGTGATAAAAATTTCAGAATTTATTTTGAATTTTTTAGATAGTTTTTAATTTATATATAAGTTTTTAGTTGTTAAAAGTTTATTTTTTAAGTTTTATAAATTTATGAGTTAACTATATTTTTGGTCCTTATGGTTTGTCGAATATAACACTTTTAGTCCATTAAGATGTGGGTATCTTAGTCATTTCACGTGTCTTAATTGGTCAAACTAACGATCAACAAAATATTGGATCAAACCCGTTACGGGTCGTCAGATTCTGGACAGAATCCGTTACTTTTTAAACTATTGGACCAAAACCGTTATACCCAGTAAACCACAAGGACCAAAAATGTAATTAACTCATACATTTAATAGGAAAAAAGTAGCTACACAACAAAGTAATTTTGGAGAACTTTAATTTATTTTCAATCAATTATCGTTTTCTTTTAAAAAAAGAATTTTTGTGTTAGCTTAAGGGTATGGCTAAACTAGCACTAGCAGTTAACACTAACAGTTAGCAGTAGCAGTTTTTCTTATAAAAAAATTTGGTAACGTAGATGTAGTTGTAATTATAAGATGTAAAATTACTTATAATGGTATATACACATTAAGAGATATAAACAATCACAATACAAATAGTAAAGTTAATATTTTAAGATTGTTATTATTTTTATATGCTTAGACACTATATAAATATTATGCATAAAATATGATATGTTTTTTTAAGAATGTTAAGAATATATTAACAAAAGACACGATAAGTTAATAAATTATCGATATTAATAAATTGTCAGCAATTTATGTTTTTTTTTAGAAATTACAAATTAAACGCTATACATTCCTTTTGAGTGATAATTACACATATCATATTAGCATATAAAATAATACGAGGGATACAAAGTTTTGATACTACAAAACCAGACCACATATAGCAAAATACATATTAACTAGAGGGTGGGTAGTATAGTAATTTAAATGCACAAACGCTAATTCATATATCAAATGCTTTTCGAATAAGCATTTCAAAAAGGAGCATTCAGACTAAAGTAAAACCGCTAAATGCTTGTTGCCAAACAAGCTTAAAACACTAAATGCTAAATGTTCAACGCTAAATGCTTCAAAATACTACAAAACGCTTGTTACCAAACACAACCTAAGACTCATACTTGGAAAAATGGTGTGGCGGTTTAAATGATGTTGAGGATGGCTCCTTTTAAGTTCCTGTACGGTAATTAGAGAGTTAGGTGCAGTGTGTACTAATAACGTTTTATTTGTATGTCACCTTAGCGTCACCTCATCAACTCATCAATAACATACCAATAACTAAAACACTCTCTCAAACAAAAAAACCAATAATACGTATTAGTTCTAATTATGGGTCCCATTTTTTTCCTTTTTATTTTATTAAAACAAACATATTTCATTTTGAGCTATGCTACAACAAAAAAAGTGTGGAGATCGTTTAGAGCTCGAGATTGGTTAGATCTCATCTAGGGATAAAAATAACAACGACAACAATGTATGCATCGGAATTAAACAAACAACAATGTTATTGTATAAGGTTTTTCTTCATCATCATCTCAACAATATACACGACAACTAATAGCCCCAATACTACTTGATCAAGTGTAGTACGGTTACTCAACAATAACAGGAATCATAAGATTCTTGAGGCTAAACAAAACTCTAACCCTAGGCCTTTTTTCCATACCATACGCTTAGGTTACACACACACATTTTACTGGTGTTTACATCTTGACACACTTTAAAACTAATAACCTGTATCTCTTTATATACTAGAGAATTAGGTTTACAAAGGACTAATAATTAAAATCTTCTTTGTCTTCTAAGTCCCTCGTGTTTTGCATTGTCTTCATTCTTCACTTATTATTTTGTATTTATCAACTCAAATATAAATCCCAACAATCTTCCCCTAGTTGATAATTACAAAACCTTCGTCTTGATCTTCCATGAATGAAACAATCTTCCCCTTAAGCTCAACTCGTGAACTTAAAATAACATGTACCACCAAGGATCTTCAAGTTGCAAAACATGTAAATACGTCTTCCCATTTTTGTCATTATCCACTAGGAGATGCTAAGTAGATGCAACTTTGATCTTGACAACCATGAACCAATATCACACTTCTAATTCAGCCTTCTAATGTCTCGAATTACCCTCCATGAAGTTTTTCGCACTAATAATGAATCCAAGACAATAGAAACTTAAACCATCAGTAGTAATAACGACTTACAGTTGTTAAAACCTTCCCCTCAAATGGTGCATGTAAATGGTTAAACATTTTAACATTAAGCTTCCCCTGAAACCCATATGTTAACCATTTCTTGAATCTTCAATTCTGTAAGCTCGATGTAATGATCACTGATGAAGAAAACTAATTATTACAAACTTGATGCTGAAGTAGAACAACCCAAACTTATGTCTTATGTCTTGCACTATCCAAATGACTTGGAACTTATACAAACACCATATAAGTAGACCGCAATCTCTTGACAAAATCCTCATCTTCAATGAGACACTGAGCACTGCAATGTAACTCCTTTAAGTGATAGCAAA
The DNA here is from genome assembly GCA_021014915.2 of Artemisia tridentata subsp. tridentata. Lineage (NCBI taxonomy): Eukaryota > Viridiplantae > Streptophyta > Magnoliopsida > Asterales > Asteraceae > Artemisia > Artemisia tridentata. The sequence goes on along the minus strand of CP139501.1, from coordinate 67,477,790 downwards.
GACCTATTCCTAGATTTGACAAGTCGTCGTCACAACAATTTAAGTACGAATAAGTTACCTTTAAACGTTGTAAGTCGTTTAAAAAATATGATAAGAACACGCATCCGTAAAACTCCACTTCAACTTCAAATAGGTGATAATCAATTGTCTTCGTAATCAAATATTCCAAGAAATACGAACCTTGAACCTTTTAAGAACAAATAAACCAAAAATCCAAAAATCCTTCTTGTGTGTATCGTTTGATATCAGAAATAAAACCAAGAACCTTAACCATGTGCTATCCGATATCAAACAATGCTAAAAACCATCTTATCTTCCCCTTACTGCTCATAACTCATGTTTAACTTAACAAATTTTGTAACCCTTATAACCTTCTCAAGCTACCTATTTATCTTATACAAATGCTCCGTTGATAACAAGCAGCTTTAACATGTTGGCAATACGAATATGAAGTAGTAGTAGAAACAAACAAACGAGCAGTACAAACCTCCTTCGAGCAGTACTAATGTCTATTACTAGCAGTACTAAAAAGCTTAGTAGCAGTACAAACAATTTGCAGCAGTACTAACGTATGAGATAGCAGTACTAACTGAGGAACAAAAATGTAACTGGTAGTACAAAGAAAGCTCAGCAGTACTAATTGGTGTACAACCAGCAGTAATAAGTCTCACTATGAATGAGCAGTACTAAAATCTTCAATATCGAACAGTATAAACATGAAAGTGTAGCAGTACTTGTAATGTAGGAGCAACAGTAACATAGTAGAAGTACTCCAACCATGCATTCATCAGTATCAGTAACCTTATTCCTACTTCCAGTCACGACATAACTAGAATAACCTTACCCAAATAGATTTAGCATTGCCAGTAACACAAGTGATTCCAGTTTGAACCATGAGAAGGTGTACACCCACGCAATCAATCTACTTCAGTACTCACAGAATCCAAACTAATAATCAACATTAAACCCTTCCTCAAACTCAAATCGTTTAGACTCAAATCACATTAGGTTTAATAATACAAATATGATCAGTTAGGGTTTGTGGTCTTTTTGTCGCCAAAGTTGAAGGCATAGAGTTTCGATTCGGGTTTATGGTTTTAGCCTTTTTTTCTCTCTTTAAATAAGCAGCATTCATGATCAGATAAATACGTAACCCTAAACCTTGAAAAACTATCGCAGTAACAATAAGCTTGAATGTGCATAAATTGAAACCCTAAAAAAATTTAGAAACCCTAAACACCAATTGTACATTGCTCCAAAGCTTATTTCTTCCATGAATTATAGACACCAAACAATGTATAACCAACTTCCATAATGAATTAAAACAAGTAAGCCCGAATTCAGAAAGTTCAATATTCCAAATACCCTAAAAATCGACATACTTCAATGTTTCTGCAGCAGATTTTGAGACATCATATCTTTCAATTGAAAGCTTAGATTGAAGATCCCTCCGGTCGAATATACCTTGATATATAGAGAACCTCCAGTAAAAAATTTGTTAAGATCCAACGGTTAACGAACCAGATACCACCTTTTAAAAACAACTCTGCAGAAAGTTACGAAAATAAAACCAAAGTTGATTTTGTTCTTCATTCTTCGATTAAAAACCTTGTGAATCCCTAGATCACGAGCCCCCTAGGCTCTGATACCAATTGTGGAGATCGTTTAGAGCTCGAGATTGGTTAGATCTCATTTAGGAATAACAATAACAAAGACAACAATGTATGCAGCGGAATTAAACAAACAATAATGTTATTGTATAAGGTTTTTCTTCATCATCATCTCAACAATATACACGACAACTAATAGCCCCAATACTACTTGATCAAGTGTAGTACGGTTACTCAACAATAACAGGAATCATAAGATTCTTGAGGCTAAACAAAACTCTAACCTTAGGCGTTTTTCCCATACCCTACGCCTAGGTTACATACACATATTTTACTGGTGTTTACATCTTGACACACATTAAAACTAATAGCCTGTATCTCTTTATATACTAGAGAATTAGGTTTACAAAGGACCAATAAGTAAAATCTTTTTTGTCTTCTATGTCCCTCGTATTTTGCATTGTCTTCATTCTTCACTTATTGTTTTATATTTATCAACTCAAATATAAATCTCAACAAAAAGGTTTACAAAAAATATTCACAAAAATGATGTGTTATGTTTTGATTGAGTTAATCAAAGAAAAGAGAGAGAAATTATTGCAAAAGTCACCAATCAAAACATAACACCTCATTTTGTGGATGTGTTTTTGTAAACCTTTTGTAGTTGTAGCATAGCTCTTTCATTTTATACATTTAAACCAAACTTTATATATTTAAAGGGATAAAAATATAAGAAAAATAACTTAAGGACTAACATTGCAAACATATTAGGGACAAACGGTGTAAGAAAAAGTATCAAATAGACTAACAATGTAAAAATACAAAACAAATTGGCTTAAAATAAAAAAGTAAAAAATATACATCTTCTTCTCTATTTGATTGGCAACAAAAAATAACATAAAAATAAATAAATAAATAAATAAATAAAAAGTAACCACAAACACAAAAAGTTACACAAACACAAAGCCAATTAAAAAAAGAAAGCCGTTACATTAGTAGGTTGGCTGAAAGGTGAACGACGCGATGAAGCGGTGCAGTTTGGTTCCAAATCGCCCAATAACGGGTTGCACCGTGCCCTTTTAGTACGGAGTATTAAAGTTTTATCTTCATGTATGAGTTTCGATTTTCATGTGTGGTGTAAGGGAAACTATAACACTTTTATTAATTAAATCAGATTACAATAAATAAATAACAAAAGTAAATAACAAAAAATTAAATACAGACAGAAAGGGTAAAATTTGAAGACAGACACTATATAACTATAAGTAAAAGAAAACAGTAAAAGGTCGAGGCACAAGGCTCGTGTTTTTCACGATTCCCTTAAAATATATTCGTCGTCTGCTTTCCAGGTTACAACGGCCAAAGCAGATGTACTGTTGGACGTGACAAACTTGCCTGAAAGAACACGGAAAGCTTGTGTGTTTCTGATCGAAAATCCTGCTGAAAAACTTTTGTAATGGAGTCATGGTTGTGCGTTTTTTGTTATTCAAAACCGAATAATACATGTAGCTTAATTTATAGTAAAAAACTAAAAAGTAATCATGTCCTCCAAGATAATGTTACTGCCATACTAAAAGCAAATTTGTTATTCCTAAAATTGATTCAAATGTCTTTTAATACACAAAACCGATCCCTATTTTGGCCCAAAAATTCAAAAATCTGCATACCCCTGCGCGCGCACGTAGGTATTGGAGTAAAACCAACCAAAGGAATTTGATAGCTAATACCAAGATTTCTATTTAAACAACCTTTCACTTCATGTTTTAGGCGATGTGGGATACTCTCTACTTTTCCAAAATTTGTGCTTAAAGTGCCTCTCTTTTAGACAAAATACCTGATTCATATTAACTCCATTTTTGACATACCTTAGCTCGTTGTGAAGCTCTCTTAAAGAAGAACGCAAAACTATAAACAAATATCTATTTTAACTAATAAAATAAGGTTTTGCACAAGTCCTCTGAAGCACGAGCATTAAAAAAATTCATTAATGGTGTGACTAAAATTCCATAATTAGAAGAGAAAGTACAAACACCCCAAAGCAATCTTTCTTTTAAACCCAGAGTTCCAAAGTCAAACTCATGCCCGCTCCTATGAAGCGCTATTTTAGTAAACTCATTAATATAATTCAAAAAAGTTGCACGCTCCTCCTTCTTTAGATTCAAATCGTAATTTCAAATTCACTATTCAGTTTCAATCTTCAATCTCCCTTTGCACGCTCCTCTTTGTCTTATTTTTGTAAAGTATTGAAGACCATTAAATTAAAATGATAACTATTTCTTCATAAACTCATTCAAAACGCAGTCTTTTGAATAATTGTGTATTTTTCGAACTGCATACACTTCGACATCGAACACCGGTATGTACCTATTTAATTTTAGTATTTAGGGTTTTGAATTATAAGTTGTAAATTACAACCTTTTTTGATCGATTATGTTAAAATTTATGTGTGTTTAATGAGAAGTTGAGAACCCTAAAAATAATCATGGAAATAACCTTGATGAATTATTTGGCTATATTGTATTCAATTTATCAATAATCATCCACATTGTAGTACTTTATGTCTAATTATATATTTCTTGCAGATCCGGATATGTTGATGAAAGTCATGAGAGGAGTCGATGTGTAGATGGCGGTGTTGGGTTGATTGAAAGTAATGAAGGTAAGAAGATTGTTTGGAGCAAAGAGGTGAAGCAGGAAGTATATGTGCTTAATGTGGTTTTTCTTTTCATTCGCAGATTTTTGGTTGAATTAATCTAAAGGAGGCTTCACAATATGAAAACAAAGGTTAGATGTTAAGATTTGTGTCTTGATTTTGTGAAGTTTAATTTTTAGTTTTCTTAATCTGTTAGTTTGTTTCAATGTTAATCATTTTTTTCCTTTGATATGGTTTATTAATATAATATTTGATGATTATGAAGGGCGTATGCAAGAATTAGAAGACCTTGGTTTTGAGGAACTTTACTCTTTGATATGGTATATTTATGTATCGAAGCTTTTCAATGTATTATTATCTTGAATGAACTATTATCAAATAGATGGAAATGTGATAACTTCTTAACTGGGGCATTTTAAGCCCAAAATGAAGAACTTATGATGGGAGTAACGATCCTTCTGCCAATAGGGTCAATACCAAACCAGAGAGTACAGTTCGAGGAATGCAGTTCCCAAGATAGAAACACCCTCAAAACCAGAAAAGCAGTCCAGTTCTTCCATGGCTACTTCTGCTTCTATTCCTCAAAGTGTAAGTTCCGCATCCAATATGTGTGTTGAATCCCCATAATAGTGGTTTAAGGTGATAACTATTCTATAATGACATCTAAGAGTAGCAATAAGATGACTTGAGTAACTATTCTATAAGCAAGTACGTTTGACAGGGTAATTGTTTACCTGTAATACTTAAGGGTGTTTGGATTTACGTTTTAACACTACTATCTAATTATTATTTTATTTTTTTTGAATAATTCGCCTTTCATGAACTGAAAAAAGATGTTGACTTGTAATTATATATATATACTTAATTGTAGAGACTTCCTTTTCACTTTCTCAACTTGATTTGTTTTTTACAGGATGGTTCATGCAATGGAATGCAACACTATGCTGCATTAGGATGAGACACTGTAAGTTGCATTGTGTAGTTAGTTGTTTCTTCCAAGGCTTATTAAATAGTTACAGTATTGGGTCCATATATGGTACTTACCTTAAATCTTTAACCCATAATATAAATTAGTTATCAAGAGGTTGGTCTTCATTATTCGTTCATTTCTCTTTAAAAATAGATTAATTGTTGTACTTATGCATGTTTTTAGATATTATCTTGATTAAGCATTCATATCTGCTATGTTTGTGTGTGAAAATACTAATTTTGATATATGTAATTTTTTGATAGTGATAGATTCAGATTTGCAAGCTCCATTACTATATTGTCAAGGAGAAAGGCATTAGTCGTACAAGTTTTCAGTTCACTTATAATATGGTTTCATTAAGTAAATTAGTTTAGGTTCCTAAACACCCCTTTATTACCTGTAGTAACTTTAGCCAAATAATATTGGTCGTACATGTTTTCTAAACAATCTATCAGCAATGAACATGTCATTCCATCCTCAGCAGTCTAAATTTATTTGCCCACATTGCATATTTTGGAGCTGGGTTATGATTTTCTTACATCTGGAATTTATTAATGGCAGTGTTCTTAGAGGTTGTGCTGGTCTAAAGAGTTTAACCGCAGGCCGGCAGGTTCACACCTATGCAGTCAAATCTGGCGTTGAAACCAATGTGGTTGTAGGAGTTCACTTGCTCACATGTATATCAAATCTGGAAGTCTAACGGAAGGAGATAAGATAATCAAATCCATGTCCGTTCATAGTGTGCCTGTTTACAATACCTTTATCATAGGTAGAACTCACATGAATGGTAACCTCTTATACCTAATAGGAATAATACAAGAGATAGCAATTTGACTCGTTTCCTTATGAATGGGTCAGTTTAAGTTGTGTCATATCTCAAACGGGTCAATTTGAAAGATTAATTTAAATGGGAATATTAGTTGAATGGATTGACAGTCACCGAGAGTTAACTTCAAATTGCAACTTTAAGGGCTGTTTGGCTATGCCTCATTCACTAGTTTAGCTGGTGTTTATGACTGCCTACTACAACAAAATCTAAAGGGCCGTTCGGGTCAACCTGCAACGGGTTATGTATTTTACTCAAACATGTAATCAAAGCAACGATGGGAAAACACAGTCAAGGAGAATCCAACACCGGTATATACAGGTCCAATGTCGAATATGTAAGTATAGTTTCTTTCAAATGGAAGGAGATGTCAAATATGCATGTCCTTGGAAAGATACCAGAAGTACAACATAAAGCTCAAAAAAGGCCGTGGATTTTCCTTTGATGAGATTAAGGTGTGTTTCTTTCGTCCTCATGTATCCTTCTTATCTGATGTCTAAATGAGAAAACTGAACTTTTAGAACAAACTATTTTCCTATAACTGTGTACACATCTACTAAGGTTTGTACACATCCACTAACAAATTTGTTTTTTTGTTGTTTTCAAGCCAGATAATGAAGCGACAAGTAAAAGTGTCCCAAATATCACACCATTTGTAAGCATTTTTTATTTGCGCAACATGTGTCAAGCATACAAAACCATATATGTTCACTAATACATGTATAATACTTTGCAGGAATTCGAGTCACAGAATAATGAGAACACAACACCTGTTCCTACGATGAAAAGTAGTGCCATGAGTACCAACACTAAGAAAAATTCAAACAAGAGACATTTTGATGATGAACCAGGAATTGAGTCATCAAATGGTAAGAAGCAACTTGTGGCACTGAAGATTGAGAAAGACCCATGAAAAAGGAGCAGCTGAAGCGTATGAGGAGTGGCAATAAAGATCATCCACCAGGTTGAGTATAAAATCTTCATATATAAAGTTATCTAATTTCTACAGCACACAAACAACTAATACAAGTAGACAATTGAATAATTGATCTTTTGCTGATACGGAGGCTTGTCTCTTTTTCAGGTTCCAAATTCGTTTCAAGAGAGGATGAGATTCATTTCCATTATGAGGTATTTGATGTATGAAAATTTGCACTTCTTATTGTTTGCATTTATGAATTAAGGCTATTAAATTATTGCTTTTTATGTAAATGTATTTTTTTTTATCTTAAATAAAGGGGTGTTTAGCTAAGCTTATTGGAGGAGTGTAATAGGTTATTGTAAATAAAGGGTTGTTTGGCTAAGCTTATTGGAGGAGTCTTTATTACTATTTTTTGTAGATACTAATTAAGGAGGCGTGTGCTTGAGTTTATTTTTTTTACTTGATTATTCATATATGACTGATTTAAGATGGGGACATTTTTTTTATCAAATGGGTTAAATAAAGGATGTCAAATTATTTATCATTTCAGATTCTCATTATTTTCCTACAAGTTACATGGTCTATTTTTAAACTAATCTTAAACTATTCTTTTGCCAAGAATATTAATGATGCTTTCTTTATTTATTATTACGTTTGTGTTTTCATGTTAACAATAGTTTGCTGTTTATTAAAAGGACTGGACAGCTGATTACGAAATTAGTTCAAATTATGATCTACTTGATAGATTGAAAAATCTTAAGGACTTTTGTAACTCAATGCTTAGACGGATAATCCATAAGGTACTTTTTATGTGGCTTATTGATGAACATGTTACTTCCGTGTGTGATTTTTTTCTTTTCTGCTTATGCTATTACTTACAAGGACAAGCAATCAAGTGTTTGGATTTGCTTATGCCATAGGAAATGTAAAAGAACACATTTTGCTTAGTATCAAATTATTTGAGCAATTTATAGTGTTTTGACCCGTTTCGTTTTGGGATTGTGAAATTACAATATTGTAAGGGTGTAACAAAGTTTATCTTAAAAATGCACTGATAATTCTCTATTGTTAACAATGATGGATTACTTGAGTGATGAAGGCTAGTGAAACTTAGAGTTGGCAAAACAGACGGGTCAAAATGCTTTGGATCAAAACAACATATTCGCATGTAAAAACGGGTTGGGTTTTGGTTGATATGAAACATTCTTAGTATGATACATAAATGTCACCCATTGACTTTTAAGGGGTGTTTGGGGCTGATTCCAAACAACAGTTTTGAAGGTGAGATTGGGTCGTTTTAAGTGGTGCTTGGATTTGCTTAAAAACTGTAGTTTAATGGTTGTTTAAGTCATCCGCAAGGCCACAAAATTGCAGTTTTATAGGGAATTTTTGGGTATGCCTTTTAAGGGGTGTTTGAAGCTGCTAAAAAATTATGTTTCAAAGGGATATTTGGGTCTTTTCAGGGGTGTTTGTGACTACTGCAAAACTGCAGTTTCAAACTCAAATCTAAGGTTATTTTATGGGGTCATTAACTACCATATCCGTAAAGGTAATAAGTGTTTATTTTAGGATTTTTGTTAATTATAGCTGCTGGATAAAACTTTTTGGTGTCAACAGGATGGTGGTGGCGCTTTCTTAACTTCAAGTGTTTATGGATAAAATGGTCATGCTTTACGGTTTAATAGAAATTCCAATACAAGAAACGAGGTCATCGTATACTAATACCGGGAAAAAAAATACGGAATAAAGGGTCTATGGTTCAATGATAACTCTAACTGCAAGGTAATATGGGTTCATTGATATTTATACGTGCATTAGTGTTATTGTGAATCGTTTTTCAATAGGTTATCGTGATTTTAGGATGTTTATAAACGGATGCTCCAACCACAAATAAAATACATTTGACTCAAATTAAATACCACTATAGACCATTCAAATTAAGCTTAAATATTGTACCGCTGCATAATTATAAAACCCAAGTTGAATCATATAAAACATACTTGGACTAAAAGTGAAAATTAGTGTTATATCCCATATTGATGCAGGACTGTATTGTTAGATGGAATGTGCTAATATATTAAATTTAGACCTAAAGATTTGAAAATGCGTACCTTATTACTAATGATGCAAAACATGTAACTTTTAAATATGCTGGCTTGGTATTTTAGTACTTTTATTATCAATGCATTTAATGGAAACTTATTATTGAAAATTGCAATTTGTTAGCAGGTTAGGCTTATCATTAATGCATAAAGTCATATGTGAGGTGGTGGTTACAACGGCGAACACAATTCAAGTGATAAGGGTCGGGGTATCGTAGAAACACTAAAGTCTTTGTGCTAGAGATTGAGTAGATGTCTAAAGACGCAAGCTCGTTATTTACATGATATATAATTTACTTGTGACTTTATTGGTGGTATATATCAAGCAATGTATTAATGATTGATATTGATAACATTATATTGAAGTTAAAAAGGGAACGGGTCAAATGGTATACAACTATATAAATGACATGTTTTATACCATTTTTTAAACGTATATGAATGGACATGGAAATAGGAAGTAATGGAACAGTGTTATAAATGACTGTATGGGTGTTTGGTTATCTCAGAATGAATGGTTGTTTAAAGGTTTGGGGTGTTGGAGCCTGGGATTATATGAGGTGTATGGGAGTTATAGATATTGATGGATATCAGAGGTATAAGGTGATGCCTTCTATGGATGCCATCTTTTGGAAACTTCTATAAGGTTGTTGCAGAAGGATTCAAAATGATGCCTTCATAAAGGAAATATAACCTTTTATCTCAAATAACAAGATCATTGCACATATGAATCCTTTCATGGATGCCAAAGTTATGTGTTCAACTGTGAGGTGGCAGCTACAGTGAGAAACATATGTTTGCCTTCATGAGAGAAATTAAGTGTGTGTACATGGTCTTAAGCAATCATGAAGCCCGTAAGCTTTTGTAGCTTTATTATTTTTCTTCACTTGGCTTATTAAATATTGAACTCGGATGGTAAGAATATGATATAGGATTGTTTGGTTTTCAACTGTTGTTAAGGTAGACACGACTGCACAAGTCTGAAGTGAATTAGGTTAATCTATCCATACTATCTATAATGAATTTAAACTTTTTCCTTAATCCCTTAAAGAAATGTTAAATTAATCAATGGTAATGGAATCCAAATTAATTATTGTTTAATCGCTAAACTTGCGTCATTTTTTGGCAATAGTTTCATCCTAATTTTGTTTCATAATGGTTGCATCAAGGGACACCAGGCGGAATGTCATCAGGTATATATACTTGAAACCATCAAACAAACAAAAGAAGAGAAGTCGTAAATAAATTACACGTTATTGTCCCATTGTGCATACCATGCTATTGTTATAAATGGAAGAAGTTAGGGCCAACGTTTGATTTGCTAAAGAATTAATTTACTTTTCTTCTGTGACATTAATTGTTAAATGGCAAGTGAAGCTCTTTCAATTCACAATTGTTTTTCACCGAACAAACATCAAGTGAAAAGGACACTTGAGCTCCATACAAGCTATGTTTCTAATTTTGCTACAAAAGATAACTACTGAATCAAGGATGGCCCAACAAAAACATGGGAGTCTATTAAGGTTGGAAATTAAAATTTCATGTATTGAGAAGACTTGGTAGATAGGCACATAATAGAACAAAATCCAAGTGTTTAATCATTGTGGAGCCTATGGTCACACATAAGCTGTTTCATCTTCATGTATTCGATAGATTGGAACTTCTTGAAGTTTGTAAAACCTTTTGTAAATTGTTGGTGTAGTTGTATTAGCATCTAAGCTTGGAAATTTGTTCATTATCGCATATGAGAAATTAATTTATTCATTATTCTATAAGAGATGGAATAAGTTGCATGGTCCTGTTGAAAAAGAGAAGGGAGTAAGCATGTAGTCAATGATCAAAGATAACATTGGAAAGGATAAGTTTGTCTTCCTGTCAATGAACCTATATATTCTCTGCAAAAATATTGAACTCGAATACCTTGAACAAGCACCATATGAGATGAGAGAAAAATGAAATCAGATGTCTCAGTATGTTTTTTTACCTGTAGTCTCATAATTTTTTTTAGCACATTATATTGAAATATTTGCTTAATAGATTTATTTAGTTAGTTTACTATTTGTGCATCTATCATCTTTAGAACTAATAGAGAAGCGCAAATAGCGTTTAACTTTATCTTACGGTACAATACTAACTAGAGTTATGTATTGTTGTACAATCATGTGAAGATACTAATTTAAAAGACACTTTAGCAAACATATATAGCATTTAAAGACGATTACGGTAATTCGGTATACATGAACCTTATTATGCTATTTCTTTGCTCCATAAGATACTAATTAAACACATCACATAACTTAAAAGTTGTGTCATATGGTCATCTCATAATTCCACACCAATTAAACCAATAAAAGATTAAACGTTGATGAAATACAGAGGAAGAAGTCTACATGTTGTTCATGGGTGTACAAGTTGGCTTCTCCGTTGAAGTTTACCATTTGAAAATTCGTATGAGGCACTAGCTAACTTACTTAGCACACAAGGTTTTGAAAGTTGGCTTCAATGACGGCGTTTGTAAAATGAATTCAAAGTGACAGTAGCATACAGTTATATATTTTGGCACAAGAAATGAGCCTCTAGTGTTATTGACATTGAACTTGCTTATGACTACCAAAAATAGATGGTTATGATCTCATGTTATTAGCTTGCCCAAGTCAAGTTGTAAATCGGTTATCACATTAGAATGAACATTGGCTATGGACTATTAGGTGTTTACGGAATAGACATCGGCTATTAAATTGATTAGTGTTCACATACGTCATTTGCTATTCAAGACAGTCAAATTTGGAGACGACAACGCATGGACGTATATTATTGACACTAAACTTTCATTCATATATTAGTGGAACTTGTTTACTTTCGTTGTTTTCTTATTATCTCATTTTCATATTTCTTTAAAAACCCCGTGAATCCACGGGTCTTTAAGCTAGTAAATATATATAACATATGCATATATTAAATAATGTCCAAAGTTTGCAAAAAAATCATTTTTGCAAAATCATTTTCCAACATGTGGGATATTCATTCTTGTCGTTTTAATGAATGAATATATTCATATGCAATTATTTGTTTCATTGTGATTGTTCAATTTTTATAAGAAAATCTTCTTTTTTTTCAAATAAAAAATATGACATGACGTTGCATATTTGCTAATATAAACAAAGGTAGTCAAATTATCGATTTTAAATATCTGCTGCTAGCCTTTCGTCGATTTCATAAGTTTAGTTGACTTGTTAATACCATTATTAAAACTAGACGTATACACGCAAAATGACGGTTTATAGTGGCAAATAATTATATTTGTGAAATCGTGATTTTAGTTTGACCTCTGATGCAAAGCGTGTGTCTTTTGTAATACAAAGCGTGTGTTTTTTTAAAATTAATATAGTGTTTGAGTAAAACCAACCAAAGGAATTTGATAGCAAATATCAAGATTTCTATTTAAACAACCTTTTAATTCATGTTTTGAGCGATATAGGATACTATTTTTTTTATTTTTTATTAGGGTCAAATGGTCAAATTTTGAGCTTCAAGCGCCTTTTTTTGAGACACGATATCTTATTAATATCTACTTCATTTTGCATTTATCTTAGCTTATTGCGAAGCTCTCTTCAGAGAGAATGCAAAGCTATTAACCAATATAAATATATATAACATATACATATATTAAAGTGTGTCCAAAGTTTGCAAAAAATCATTTTTGCAAAATCATTTTTCAGCATGTGGGGATATTCATTCTTGTCGTTTTAATGAGTGAATATATTCATATGCAATTATTTGTTTCATTGTGCTTGTTCAATTTTTATAAGAAAGTCTTCTTTTTTCAAATAAAAAATATGACATGACGTTGCATATTTACTAATATAAATTAAAGTAGTCGAATTATCGTTTTTAAATATCTGCTGCTAGCCTTTCGTTGATTTCATAAGCTTTGTTGACTTGTTAATACCATTATTAAAATTAGACGTATACGCGGGCAAATCGATGGTGTATAGTAAAAAATAATTATACTTGTGAAATCGTGATTTTGGTTCTACCTTTGATGCAAATCGTGTGTTTTTTAAAATAGAAAGCGCGTGTTTTCTAAAATTAATATGGCGTGTGTTTTTTTAAAAAGTTGTCAACTTTAGAATTGATCAAGCTTAAGGTGTATTAATGGATATTTAGTGATAATTTAAGCAAACTACATTAATTTAAGTTTTCAAGATTTCAAGAATAGACATTAACTTTTTATAAGTAGTATAAATATGTTGCATCTGTTCTAAAATAATTGTCTTTTAACAAAAAAAGAAAACTCAGTTTAAGAAAATTATAATTATTACTGTTTTCTTTTTTACTTTTAATGTGTCTAATAATAATTTCAAACAAGTGTAATATGTTAAACTCGATCATGTCTTTTATTTATTTTTAGTAATACACCAATTATATTAAGAAATCTCAAAAAATAACATGGACTAAAAGCAATTTGTACTCTCTTGTACCAACATCAATCTGTCTCAAAATAGATATTTATTTTAAAAATAATTTTGTTTTTCTTTTTATGGAACACATATATTTATTAGCACCGAAAAAAAGCCCAACACGGCGCGGGATAAACAGTAGAAGAAAAACTAAAAAAAAAGGACTAAAAGTTGCAAAGCCAAAACGAGAACTACCCCTACAAAAACACTAAATTACTCTACTATACATTAGGCGTGCAGACGACGCCGCTTTGGGTGGAAAAAAACCGAAATGACGTCGTTTTAGCTATACTATGTCGTTTTTTGTTTCGTGCATGTCGTTTGGTAGTTTGTTGGCCATGTTCATTTTTGGTTTGTGACTGGGTCATCGGATGTTATTTTCTTAGCCCGATATTGTTATGAACTAGGCAGTGTCGGGTGATAGTGTACTGATTGTGCAATAATCGGCACGACCAGGCTCCGATGGTGATCAAAGAGTTGTTGACGATGGTTGAGTTGCCAAGCTGTAGGTAACCTGTGTCAACAAAGATGAAAACACTTTGTTAAGTGAAGTGCAGGGGTTGGACCCTGCGAATCACCTCTGCGAATCACCTCTGGCGTGAGAGTAAGTAGGTGTTTATGATTATCAGTATAAAGTATGTGTGTGTAAAAGTCCGTCCATACCTGAGCGTTTTGCCCATTAGTTTATAGGTGGTAGAAATGGGTAGTTACACGTCTTTCTCTAAAACCGATGAACGTGCGGGAGTCTGGCGTTTTAAGGGGGATTGTAGGGGGTTGTATACCACGATCCCTGTCTTGGCAGGAAAGCTTTGACAGAGATTTGAACGTAGGTTTGACTTAGTCAGAGTGGTTATCTAGACTAGTCTTCACGAAGGGCACACCCCGAAGAGCGTTGTGCTTCGGTTGGCAGATTTCCATACTGGTAATCATCGTATGGATGATTTTACACCAAGAGGACCTTTTTGAAGGCCTTTGTATGTTTAGTGGGAGGAGATCCCAGCGAACTCGGAGGAGTAGCCTCCAAGCCAATTCGGAGGGTACGTCATCAAGCCCCCCAGTCGAAAGTGATATATGCACCTATGGATGTATTATTTTCGACTTCACAATACATTTTCAAAGCCCTCATATTGAAAGCTTCATCATCTTGTCACCTGATCGCCGTATTTCATTTGACTTTAAATGTTAATTTGGGACCTTAATCCCGAAAACCACTACGTTTTGCCAATTAATAGCCGCATTTAATGCAAATCCCACTTGCATCGAGGGTTAGCTTATCCATAATTACTGAAAACTCAATAGTCGTTCCTTGGTATCCAGGGTTGTCAAATCAAAAATTTTTCCTCATTTGAAATCCGGTGCACTTACCTTCCTTGCACGTGGACGATTGCGATTACATTCTCACCAAGATAAATACTCTGAGTCGTCCATGTATAAACAATTTTACCCCCTCGTCAGCGTATAGTCTTTCTTCAACAGTTTCTTCATCTCTAGGTAAAAACTTTTCACCAACATGCTATTATTTGAATCTTTAGTGCCAAATATATCCTTGTCTCGTCATTAATCGTATTGTACTTCCTAGGTATGGCTTTGAGAAACTTCCTCCATGATCACCCAATTACCTTTCCTGATTTTCCTGATGAAGCTCCGACGACCGTTAATGTTGAGAATCCGTCATCGTCTACAAGCCATGCTGATGGCGATAGGGTGATGATGTAAGCCATCAAGAGCATCAATAGAGTTGGTGGGGAAGAGATGAATTCTTCGTGTGCTGGTTCTCCTCATGGCACGTTTGGTTTGCACCAAAGGGCTTCCTGTAACACCCCCAAAATATCGCAGCGGAATGATAGTGTCAATGGGGTGCTACTTCTTAATATAAAGCACAAGGTATAGAAAACGACATCTAAATGAGACATTTTGAAAAGTTACCATTCGAATTATTTAAATCAGAGTTATAACAAGAGGTCCCAAAGGATATGATTACATAAATGTTTTCAAAATGTATCGAATGGTAGAGGATAAAAGCATAAGTCTCCCACGCATGTAAATGGCTCTATGATCCATGCATCCGCTATCGCCTTACTAACCTAAGATAAACATGCTAAAAAGTGTCAATACAAAGGTTGGTGAGTTCATAGAGTTTAGTTAAATTGTAAAGCCTTCAAATAATGTTCCCACAGCAAAGGTATTGTAAATCCATTCAGTTCCAAGTTTCGCCCATACAAAACATGCAACCTATGTGTTGTTCTCACAACACACTTAGAAGTAACTATAGAGTTAATCTAATCGTGTTTATGATTGAGATTAATGTAATGATTAATTAACACAGATAAGTAAAACGTAAATATGAAAACACAAAGTTTTTCAACGTTTAAATTCTTATTAGAAATCAATCAAAGAATCTATTACCCAAGTGTTTTGCGGAACAAACACTTGGGATTGAATAGAAAAGGTATGGTGTGTCTCCTATCTAAACTCAAGCTATGCTTGAGTGGTAACAATATTGACCCACTGAGCTATCTCAGGCATGTAGTTACTCTTTGTAGGAGAAAAGTGGTTTTGTGAAAGTCTAAGCTTTTAATGCACAAAACTTATCCCACTTTTCTCCATCTGAACCTATTTATACACAAGTATCAAAGAGTACTGAAGATTAAAATACAAAAAGAATAAGAAAGCGTGTCTGACAACTACAAAAGTATTTGTTATTTTCAAGAACCAATAGGAATGGGCCAAAAAGTCTTCGAGTGTCAGTTCTGACACTTCTTGACTTTTAGCCGCTTTAGGGAAGGTTTGTTTCATGCCCGACAAGACTTATCCTTATCTCTTCAAACTCTTCCCGCTCAATCCCGCCTTTCTTTCAGGCTTCAGGTTCTTCAGTCTTCGCCTTTAGTCTTCAGTCTTCAATCACTTATTGTTGTTGAGGAGAATGAGGTTCAGTGAGTGCTTGTCCAACACTCCCTGAACCCATTACCTTCTTCTTTGTCTCAAGTAACACTCAGGAAGTTTCACCTCACTGAGTGGTGAGTCTTTCTTCTTAGACTCGTCCTGAGCATCCTGAAGGTAACTCACTGAGTAACTGTTCCCTCAGTGAGTTAAGGGTTTTTTCGGTTGATTAACACTTAGCGTAATTTGTTTTTAAATCTTGTTTTCAGGATCCTTGGGTACTGATGGACCCAACAATCTCCCCCTATTTGGATATAAATTATGCCTAAGTGTTTTGATCAGTTATGAGTGAGCTAATGACTTCTTCTCATACTGAATAAACTAGAAAGCTATTAAGGACGCTGAAATAACAAAAACATGGACCATAATTTTATTAATATCATTACAAAGTCCTAATATCTAACATAATACTCAGGGTTCTCGTACTCAGCTTTCCAAGATACCCAAGAGTTCCAGTTTAGCTTTCTTCGACACTAACACTTCATTGTCAGGTCGCTCTTTCATCATCCTATCCAACAGCTTGACAAACTCTTCATTTTTACCACCCTTCACTTGAAGTGCCATTAGCTTGTACGCCAAAAGAGTTGTCGTTTCCACTAGCTTGATATCACTGACTCGTTGGAATGCTGGTTGGTTGAACTCATCGACAAAGAATATGCCATACTCAGGCTCCTTGATGACCAGGTTGGGAACAAACTTAACTCCTTGAGGAGGAGTCCTGCTGCAGTGAAGAGCAGGTATGAATTGTTCTGGCTCCTGACCCACAGCTTTTCTTTTCCTCCCG
This sequence comes from Artemisia tridentata subsp. tridentata, assembly GCA_021014915.2. NCBI lineage: Eukaryota > Viridiplantae > Streptophyta > Magnoliopsida > Asterales > Asteraceae > Artemisia > Artemisia tridentata. The sequence continues at coordinate 67,460,523 of CP139501.1, read as the reverse complement.
GTCTTCTGAGTAGGCTCAGGGATTGACAGTCCCTGAGAAGCAAGCGCTTTCTCATGATCTATTCCAAGACTCTTAGCCCCTTTTTCAAGTTCCTCATATTCGGCGTTCAGTGTCTTGAGAAGGCTAGGAACGATCTTGCCATGCTTCTTCCTGAGGATGGGCATCATCATGTCCCATTCCCTTAACCCATATTCTGATAATATGAAGGGTTTATTAACTTCATACTTTCTTGGTCCCTTGTGAACCGTAACGCTTATTGGGTTGGTGAGGTGAATGGTCATGTCAGTGATTGTGCCTTCTCCCTTGGTCTTTGTCATATGCTACATATTCCTCTCATAGGTTTTGTTCCTCCTTTCTTCTCTAAGCTTTTCCTGCTCATTGGCTTCCTTAATGATGTCAGCCTGAAGCTTGAGGAATTCTTCCCCCTTGATGTCCTTGTCAGTCTCTTAATAACCTCATTGGCAACCTCATAGATTATTGGTCTATTGAGTTGCTCAGCTTTTTCTTTGGCCCTTCTTAAGTCCTGTTCATGCAAGACTACAGCCACTTCTGTTGGAGTCCCAAAGAATATCTTTCCACCATCCAATTCAACTGTGAATGGTGCATCAGGGTCTGGACGCACTACAGTTGATGTTGGCACCAGTTTCTTTTGAGGAGGATCTTCAGTCACCATGATTCCCTTCCCTTTGTCAATGGGAGGGGGTTGACTGGTTGTGGTTTCAGGGACTTCTGTTGCTACTGCTTCAGGTTGTTCAGGGTTTGCAGCAACAATAAGTGCAGAAGATTAAGGTTGAGGAGTTGGATCATCAATTTTCTCCCCCTCAACAGGTGCTGGAACTTCAGTGGATGCACCTGTTGACTAAGGAGGTGGGGTAACCTGAGAGGCCTGAAGAATAAAGAGGATACTGGAGACCATTTGCTTTGTTTCAGAGGTCTCATTCTTCAGTGTGGTCATTTCGGCAGCCATTGCATTCTGAGTGGAAGTGAGTTCAGTGACCTTGGTGGTATAGTGGTTGATCAGCTCATTATGTTTTGTTGAGAGCTGATCAAAGGCTGAGGATATTTTGTTTAGGTGCTCCTTGGAATCAACGACTGACTGATGAAGAGAAGCTTGCTGAGATCTGATGGTTGTGAGATCCACCCCCTGAAGAAGCTTGAGAAGCTCAGTAATGTTGGTGGAGGTGGTCTTCTGAGTATCCATGTACTCCTTCAGCTTTGTGAGGAAAGTGGGATCATCTCCTAGTTCTTCCTGAATATTATCAAGAGCCTTCAAGATGTTTGTGAGCTGCTTTTCTTGTTCAGTGCCCATACAATCTAGAGACTCCCTTAGGTCACCGAGTTTTTTGTCAGTGAGTTTGGCGACCTGAAGCACTTTACCCTATGTCTCTTCAACAGTAGCCCTGAAGTCAGCATAGGAGACTGCTGCTTCAGTATGCTGGTTCCATTGTTCTTCAGTAAGCTCATTGAAGAGAGCTTGGTTGGCTTTTTGAAGAAACTTAACCAGCTGTCTTTCAGTAAGGGAAAGAACATGGTCATATTTCTGTAACCACTGAGGAGTAGCGGGAGCAGAAGAAGCACCTGATGATGATGATGATGTTGTTGGGTTGGTAAGGGTGAGGGGTTGTTCATCCTCAGGAGGAGGAGATGATTGTTGTTGTTTAGAGTGCTGGGGAGAGTTGTATGTTTCAGTCTCCATTTCCTCCTCAGCACCCAAAATGTCTTCATCGCCAAATTTGACCATTTCCTCCTCTGACCCATCATCCAGCAGTCTTTCAAGATCTGCCAGATTAGGAACTCTGCGGGAATCCGGCTCCCCTTCAGAAGAGGGCTCACCTTTGTTGTGGCTAGGTTCTGACCCCTCCAAGTGCACTGAGTGGGTTTGCTCAGCCTAGACCTTGGAGTCAGTTCCTGAGTGACGGGATCTGTCATGAGGGGTTTTGGGTTCCGTATCAGCGGGTGGTTTTAATCCCTCTGAGTCTTTCTCCCCCTGAGTGCCTTCAAGGAATGGCAGGTGTTCTCCAGTACTATCATGAGGCACTGATTATGATTGTTGGTGGACCCCCTTCCCATCAGGGTTGTACGGCCCTTCTGAGGATTTGGGGTCCTTTATTCCCTGAGATCCTGATTTTGATTTGTCAAGACCGTAAGCAGGATGTGATTGGGTGTGGGTCCCCTTCTCAGTAGAGTAGTGCTGCTCTATCGTGGATTCAGGACCCTGTACTCCCTCAGGCAAAGGTTGGGATTGACTAATGCCTTCATCGGGATGTGAGAGGGTGAAGGTTCCTGACCCTACTGACTTGTGTATGTCAGTAGAGCCATGAGGAAGGGTTTTGCCCGAGGATACTGAGGATGATTTCTCAGTACCCTCCATTGGCGTTTGTTTTAAGGTCAAGAGGGTCTCAATGATGGGTGTCCCTGAGGTCTTGGCCATTGTTTGCCCTTCTTTGGGCTCTGAGGAAGAAGTCTCAAGGACGAGTGATTTGGGTTTAACCACCTTCTTGGACCCTGCCTTCTTTTTCTTCTTCTCCTGCTTTGTAGGAGAAGGAATAGGTGAGACAGAATTTGCTCCCTGAATGACCAACAACATGTATGTGGTCAGGGAGACTGGTTGTACCTTAGTGAGGTCTCTGGAATAGTTGGCTTTACGAAGGAAGTCAGGTTTAGATCCCTCAACGTCAGGCCTAACATAATCAGAGCCTAGTAAGGCCTAAAGCGCACAAGAAATGAATCTAGGGTAAGACAAGTGTTTTTGCCTAGATTTTCCTGAGAGCTTGGCTACGAGGTCACGGAAGATTATTCCTCCGATGTCTATCTTTTTACCCTCCAGGAGGCTAAACACAATCATTTGTTGTGATGTGTTCAATTGCTCTGTGGAGGATTTATTGCCTCCAAGGACCTGAATGACAAAGGTCATCAGGAACCTCCAGGCAGGGGGAAACCGAGTCTTAATTATTGGTGCCTTGGCCAATAATGTTTCTGGGGCCACATCAGGTTGTTTTGGGTCATGTGGCCCTAGTAAAAGCAATTCAGCTTTTACTTCTTGGTCAGTGGGCTGAGGCTCAAAGTTCTCAGCGAAATCAAGGCCTGTGGCCTTGATGAAGGTTGAGTAATCAAGGGAGAGGGTCCTTCTCCCATTCATCACTGAGAAAGTAATTATTGAGTCTTTGGTGTCCTCAGGGCTTGTTGCCACTGCAGTACACCAGAATTCCCTCAGATAGTCATGATATATGACTGAGTGGGTTTTTATAAACGCCGTAGCAAGAAAGCAGTTTTGAAGGTATTTAACCACATTCTTGTACGCCCAAAATTGTTCGGGGTTGGCAAAATTTCCTACAACGTTATTTTTGGTCATGTCTACGCCCTCCATTGTGAATTCCACATTTGAGGCGTAGGTAATAGCCTTAGAAGTAGCCATTTTTGTTGGGAGGTCTTGGGTTTGCAAGAACAAAATGGTCTGATTTTCTAAAGATGGTAAACACACACACAAAAGTTTTTGGAAGAAAAAAGGGCAAGAATTTTCTTAAGATTTTCTAAAAAACGTGTGTGTGTTTAATTTGTGAGGGGGTATTTATAGGGAAGTTAAGAGGAGGGTGTTTTGGGCATTAAGCGGTTTATTTTCTTAAAAGATATTTTTTTTGAAAACCGTTTTGTATAAAACGTTTGGGATCCACATTTAATGTGCAAAAACTCCACTTTCCCTATTTTGCGCAACAGTCGAGGTGAACAGTTGTGCCGTCTGCAAAAAGTGTGATTTTCAGAGATTTCATCATCACATATTTTTTATGTGAGAGAAGAGGCATTAAATGCCAAGTGGGTAAGTGGGGGCCTAGAGGTGGATGCCAGAAGGCAAAAGAACAAATATTCTTATATTAAATAAGAATTCAGTTACCAACCTCGAACATTTACTAACTAGATACTCAGAGCATTTAAGTTAGCATTGAATGTCATTTTGAGGGCCCTGAATGACTATTCATTCAGTGAGGGGTTCAGGAAAGGTGATTCAGTGATCTTTTTCACTGAGGAACACATTGAGTCAGGGATCTGAGGTTTTCAGAATTTACACTTAGTTGGATGGATTCAATCAGTGGACTGATTTTCAATATCTAACATTCCTAATTCAGCTTTCAGTCTTGTGAAAGTTGGTTCATTCAATGGTTTGGTGAATATATCAGCTAGCTGATATTCAGTAGGAATGAAGTGTAATTCAATGTCACCATTCATGACATGGTCCCTGATGAAGTGATATCTAATATCAATGTGTTTTGTTCTCTGATGAAGAACAGGGTTGTTTGAGATGGCAATTGCACTTGTGTTATCACAAAAGATGGGAACCATCTTATATTGGATTCCATAGTCACTGAGTTGACTTTTCATCCAGAGTACATTTGCACAACAACTGGCTACTGCAACATATTCAGCTTCAGCTGAGGACATGGCAACTGATTGTTACTTCTTAGCACTCCAACAGACTATTTTTCCACCAAGGATTTGGCAGGAGCCTGAGGTGCTTTTTCTGTCCATGTTGCATCCAGCATAGTCAGAGTCTGAGTATCCTTTGAGATCAAAGCCTGAACATTTTGGATAGTATAATCCAAGGTTTGGAGTACCTTTCAGGTACCTGAGTATCCTTTTCACAACTGTGAGATGAGATTCTCTTGGGTCAGATTGATATCTGTCACACAAACAGACTGAGAATTGGATGTCAGGCCTTGAATCAAGTAGATACATCAGTGACCCAATCATTCCTCTGAAAAGAGTTTGATTCACTGGTTTTCCAGTAAGGTCAGGACCAAGGTTGTTTGGGGGTACCATGGGAGTTTTGACTGAGGCACAGTCACTGAGCTCATACTTCTTCAGTAGGATTCTGACATACTTCTCTTGGCTGATAGAGGTTCCTTTATCAGTCTGCTTGATTTGCAGTCCAAGGAAGTAAGTTAGTTCTCCCATCATGCTCATTTCAAATTTCTTTGCCATCAGTTTTTCAAACTGTTTGCAAAGTTTATAACTTGTTGAGCCAAAGATGATGTCATCAACATATACTTGTACAAGTATGACATCATTATTTGTCTTGTAGATAAACAATGTGTTGTCTATCTTGCCTCTGACAAATTTGTTTAGGATCAGGAAGGATGAGAGAGTTTCATACCATGCCCTAGGTGCTTGTTTCAGTCCATAAAGGGCTTTGTTAAGCTTGCAGACATAGTCAGGAAACTCACTGCTTTCAAATCCAGGAGGTTGCTGAACATAAACTTCTTCTTTCAGTGAGCCATTTAAGAATGCACTTTTAACATCCATTTGGTACACCTTGAAGTTCATGTAGGTTGCAAATGCAAGGAAGATCCTGATGGCTTCCATCCTTGCCACTGGTGTAAATGTTTCTTCATAGTCAATGCCTTCTTGTTGATTATAGCCTTTGGCTACAAGTCTGGCCTTGTTTTTAATGACTATGCCATTTTCATCAGATTTTTTTTTGAACACCCATTTCATGCCAATGACTGAAACATCTTCAGGACATTTGACCAAGGTCATTACTTTGTTTCTGTCAAATTGTTCCAGTTCATCATGCATGGCCTGAACCTAACTTGGATGTGTAAGTGCTTCTTTGAGACTTTTGGGTTCAATTGTGGAGATGAAGTCCACAAATAGGCATTCATTGGCAGAGGCTGCTCTTAATTGTGCAGCCATGCTTCTAGTGAGCATGCCTTCAGTAGGCTCTCCAATTATATTGACAAGTTCTATATCCTGAGACCTAGTCCAACTGTCCTGAGGTCTTGGAAACTGATTAGAACTTGAGGAGGCCTGATTGGTAGGATCTGCTGCAGACACATGATGATTTTTAGTATCTTGAGTGTCTGACTGGGTTGACTGATCACTGTGATTGTTTTGTTCCTGAGCACTGTGTTCAGACTGAATGATTGCGTCAGTACTTCTTTGTGCTTCAACAAACTCAGTGATTGTTGGGTAAGGAACGTTGTGAGGGATGATGTAATAGGAGATGTCAGCATTTGCTTGGTACTGAGTGGAAGGACCATTGTCAGGATGATGTTCATCAGGAGGGTATCTTGATGAATCACCAATGCCTATTTCTTCCATTGAGGTGTTAGAGACACTGATTGCATCAGTGCTCTCATCAAAGGTAACATGGAATGTTTCCTCAGTATGCTGTCTCCTAGTGTTGAACACCCTGAAGGCCTTTGAGACAAGTGAGTATCCTAGGAAGTATCCATCATCAGCTTTGGCATCAAATTTCCCTAAGTGATCCTTTTGATTATGAATAAACACAGGACACCCAAAGACATGGAAGTAGCCGATGTCAGGGATCCTTCCCTTGAATAGCTCATAAGGGGTTTTGCTATGTCTCTTGACAATGATGGATCTGTTTTGTGTATAACAGGCAGTTTTGACTGCTTCAGTCCAAAAGTGTTTGGAAAGGACTGATCCCTTTAGCATTGTCCTGGCAGCTTCAATGAGTGTTATATTCTTCATTTCAGCCACACCATTTTGTTCAGGTGTGTAAGGAGAGGAAAAATTTTGGGAAATTCCTTTCTCATCATAGAAACATTCAAGTTCATAGTTTTTGAACTCTGTCCCATTGTCAGTCCTAATCTGTTTGACTTTAATGTCATTTTGATTTTCAATGTTTCTGACAAAGGACATGATTGTTTCAGTTGCCTGACTCTTTTTGATCAGGAAGTAAACCCAAGTTTATCTTGAGTATTCATCCACAATGACCAGAGTATACTTCTCATGGTGAATGGATCTAGGACTGATGGGCCCAAAGAGATCCATATGGAGAAGATGAAGGCAGTTCCTGATGGAAAAGTTTGTTTTGGTTTTAAAGGATGCTCTATGATGTTTACCTTTTTCACAGGCAGAGCAAGGTTTATCCTTTGAAAACACAAGTGATGGTAAGCCAAGGACCTTGTTTTGTTTTACAAGATTGTTTATATTTTTGAAGTTCAGGTGGGAGAGTCTCTTATGCCAAAGCCAGTTGAGGGTTTTAGTAGCCTGAGCAAAGAGACAAGTTCCATTCTGAGTTAGACTGGTCATGTCTAACACATAAACATCTTGCCTTCTTGGAGCAATAAGGACAACTTCCTTATTTTCATTGAAGATGGTTCCTTGCTTATCATCAAACTGAACTATGTACTTTGCATCACATATTTGACTGACACTGATCAAATTGTACTTAAGACCATTTACATAAGCTATCCTAGTAAAGACTATACCACTACAGTTTACTGAACCATAACCTTCAGTGAGACATGATGAATTATCAGAAAATATCACCTTGGGTCCTGGTTCTTCTACATATTTGTGGAACGTTTTGTTTGTTCTTGATTGAGATATTTATGTATTGAATGTGTTTAGCATGCGGAATCTACTACAACACACTTTAAAAGAACACAAGATGGTGAGTTTGAGTAAATGAGAGAATGCAATGAACAAATAATCACAACTTTGGTTAACACAAAACGATTCAATATTATTGATGAAATAATACGGATGATCTAAATATCACCGGGATTACAAAGTAATCTTGAATCAAAGATTGTAAAAGGATTTGTGATTCGAAGTAACTAAGTTACTTGAGAGATAGTTTGTTTTTGGTTATTTTGTTCATGAAGATGCATGCATGAAGAAGTGACTAAGATATCCTTTTATAAGATAAGGATATCTTATTACATGTTGTCAAGTAGATGAATATAATACTATACTTTGACTATTATGGCGCCTACAATTAAATACAACTACCCATGTACACTCTGATATATTCTTCTGTCACCACAGAAGACTATTCTACTTCTACATAACGTATAACAATGTACAAAGACTAATAATTCAACTAAATATCTATTACAAAATATCTAATCGACAAAACAGAAGCTTGGCAGGCTCTTCATTAGCTAGCAGTACCTTCTACCCAGAAGGTACTGGTAGAACATCTTCGTACACTTCAAAATCAACTAGCATGCTCTTCTCATCATTGGCAGGCTCTTTGACTTTGATCATTTTATTCCCAACAATCCTCCCCTAAACTTGTTATTTCTAATAAAATACACAAGTTTCTGATGAATAAAATACATACCTTGAGGATTTGAGAACTCTTCCAAAAACCTTACTTTCTATCCTTCCTTTTTCTTTCATATTGCTCAGATATGCTTCTTAGCAAACTCTGAACAATCTCTGAGTTTTCTTCATCCTTGTCACACCTTAATCTCTTGGAGATCATAGTTGAGAGCACTTCATAGCTAAGTGGATACTCTTTCTCAGCTAACATAAAGAGTTCTATCCCACTCTGTGTGAAAAGATGATGAATATGACTATGGCTTAGAAACTCCCAAGTTGTTGTAGGATCATAATAGGGAAATTTCCAATGAACATCTTTGGGATCAGGATCAAACATTCTATTGAATTCCACCCAAAGCTCTTGTTCCTTAGCATCTGTACTAGAATTTGTGGCTAACCTAATCTGCACTAGATTCCACAATTCTTCCAAATCTGCTCTATCAGATGCTCTAACTAAATTTTCAAAATTCTTGAAGATAGCAGACTGTCCCCCAACCCTTAATATTTTCCATGACTTACCAAATCTATCATGGTGTATTTCCCAATCAATTATAGGGTGTCTAGACCTAATTGGATCAGCATGAATGATTGTAGGTAAAGTAATCAACATTTTACTTACTTGCCCTTGATCCAATTTTGCTACTTCTTTCTTCTGAGCATCTTCCTTCTTCTTTGAAGACCTTTCTTGTGTGTGTTCAGGAGGAGTGCAGTGGTTCTTTTTGTATGCTTCAATGTATAGATGCTGCAACTCTTCAAATGATTTTCTTTTGAGTTGATGATCCTTCCAATTTGCTGACCTTTTCAGATATAACTTGAAGAACTTCATCTGCTCTTTCTGATCATGTGGCAATTTAAACCCTTTCTCCTTATACTGCATGATCTGCTGAAATACATCATTTAAGGCTTCTTCTCTATACTTTTTGGTGATGAATTCTTCAAGCTTGGCTGTCTTTTCTTCTACACTGAGAGACTCATCATCCATATACACAGAGGCTTGACCTCTTACAATTGGATCAATAGAGATAATCCATTGTAGTTGTGCATCAAATATTTGTGCAGCTTGAGAATCAATAAGAGCTTGAGCAGCATCTTCAGCATCTTTCTGCTCTTTCATTACTTCAAGCATTCTTGAAGCTTCAAGTGCTTTTAGCTCTTCTTCATGAACCCTCTTGGCCTCTTCTTCTCCTAAAGCCATCTGAATTTGCTGAGTTCTTTTTAACTTCTTGGACTTTGGCTCATCTTCAATCAGAATACCTTTGCCCTTATCCTTTGGAGGTGAATCTTGTGATGGAGCAGAAGATTGCTCATCAGCAATTAAAACCCTCTTTCTCTTGTACACTCTCTCAGCAGACCCTTTATACCCCATAGCCAATAGCCTTTCTCTCCTAGCAGACTCTTCTTCTGCCCTAGCAGGCTCTTTCCCTGCTCCAACAGGCTCTTCATCATAAACTTGAGTTCCATCATGGAATTCAAATTGAGCCTGTTCCTCCTCTTCTTCCTCATCTTCAGACCTATCCTTCCTCCCCTTTTTGGAAGAGTGATCTATCCTATCAGCATCTGACTGTGAAGAACTAGATAAAACAAACCTGTGCAGACTTTCTACCTTTTAACTTCTTCACTTCACCCTCCAATCTCTTAACCCTCTTAACCAATTTGATGTTGATCTTAGAAAACTTTTCATTTTGACTTTTAAGAGCTTTCTCTAAGAACTTCACCTTGTCTTTCAACTCTTGCATTGTCTGAGGTGATTGGGTTTGTGATATATGATGTGGGGATGGTGGTGGTGTTGCTGATGGTACTGGAGATGGTGTTGGTGATTTTTGATGTGTTTGTGAAATGAAACCATGTGAAGAACTGGATGATGGTGTATCAGCAGATGGTGTTGGTTCTTCTGGATGTTGTGGTACCATTTCATCAAAAAGTGGAACTTCCTCCCCTCTAAAACCAATTCTCATATTTGAAAATACTTTTTGAGAAAGTTTTGGTGTTTCATAAACTGAGTCTGTGGGAAGCAACACATGTTGTAATTTTCCAATGATGCATCCAATGAATCTTGGATACATCAAAAATTTTGTTTTACTATCCACATTGTTTATCAATCCTTCAAAAATATATTTAGAAAAATTGTATTTTCTGTTTGTAGCTAAGCAAATGAGAGCAGAAGCCATGTTGCCACTAAATTGCTCCCAAGAGGTTTTCTTCTGGCTCAAACAGTGAAGGATTGTGTGAATCAAAAATCTCCATTGTGGAGTAAGATGCTTTTTCAGAAAAGTGAGTTTGTTGAACTCAGCATGATACCCCATTCTTGTTAAATTTTCAAAAATTTCAGTATCTGGTAACTGACTAATACCATCAGAATCATCCAAATGAAGATGTCTTCTTATGGATGACTCAGTAAGAGTCAAATGTTTACCATCCACTTTGGCTTTTATTCTTTGTTCCCCATTTTCAGAAGTTTTAATTTTAGCAGATTCCCAAAATTGTAAAATTTGATTTTCATAAATAGTGGGATTGACTAGCAAAGCAAACCTGATGTAGGAGTTGTTTAAAAAGTCCACTACTTGATGAAATGAGGCATTATCCTCTGACTTCTCCAAAAATGCTAACTGATTGTGACGTTGAACAAAGTTTAGATCAATTGTGGAAGTCATAATGAAAATTTTGAATATGATGGTGGGATTTGTTGGTAGTACTGGTAGAAGATGAAAGATGTATGTGAATTATGATAATGACTGATGAAAGAAGATATGAGAGAATTACTTTTAACCGACAATAATAAAGATTAAAATAAGTAAGTGAAAAGGCGGTTAAAAAGATCTTTTATATGTAAAATATAATATAATATATTCATCAGTGAATTACATAACTACCCCAACGGCTAATTTTAACTACCAGGCCTAAAGGCTAAAACTTTTTCTGACAGGCTCAACGGCTATCTAGCAGTACCTTTTTATACTAGCAGTACCAATTTTGAACTAGCAGTACCTTTGAAAGTTTTTTTTTTTTTAAAAAATCCCTTATAGTTTTTAGCAAACTACCAGCTATCAACGGATTTGAGTTGTCTTTACCAAAAGCCGTTTGCTTAAGGACTAGCTAACTATTTACAATTAAGTATGGTCAGTTAACAACCATATAGTTTTTGGTAAACTATCAACCATTAACGGATTTGATTTGTCTTTACCAAAAGCCGTTTGCTTAAGGACTAGTCAACTCTTAAGTTTGTGAAAACTTGGTGAGATGAATACCAAAAGCCATGATGGCCCAAAAGATGGTGCAATGTCCTTGGATGGAGGAAATTTGAATCAGGCATTGATGCTGTGTATCTTGGATGATTGGCTCAACAAGTGAAATCATCTAATAGCATGCCTTTGAGTTGAAAACATTTCTTAGTTTGATCTAGATAGAACTTTCTCCTTGAGAAATGCTTCATCCCTTCTAGATATGTGATCTAACTATCTCTTTTTCAACTCTGCATCATCTTGTATGCTCTTGTCTTTTCATAAATTGGTCTTTCTTCCATTCTGGGCTATTAATTCCTCCCCTGAGATTGTTATTTCTCCTGAAATGAATAAAACTTTTGTTGCCCCTTTTGTTTGAAAGAACTCTTGTTTTGTTATCAACCTGAAATGTGTTAGTTGCAAACCAAAAGAACAAAGTGTAGAACACTTGATCTATAACATTTTAAGTATTCAAGCCTTTAAATGAACAAAACATAGCAATTTTGTATCAGCAGGACCAATTTTGAACTAACAGGACCTTTTGACTAACTAGCAGTACCATGTTTAAAATCCAATACCAGTTATATTATGAACAAAAACATATGATTTTCAAAGATTTATCATTCCAATACCTCCTACAAGATATTTGAATCTACCTAAATCAAAAGCTTTGGTGAGAAGGTCTGCATAATTCTTTTCAGAATCAATTTTAACAACTTGAATTAACCTTTTCTCATTGCAATCCCTTATGAAATGGTGTCTGATTTCAATATGTTTTGTTTTTGAGTGTTGAACTGGGTTTTTAATGATACAAATAGTACTGCTATTGTCAATATAAATAATGGTGTTAAGAAAATTGTACCCATAGTCAAGCATTTGATTTTGGATCCAAAGAACTTGCCCACAACAACTTGCACCAGCAACATATTCTGCTTCAGTTGTAGAGTTGGCCACCATTGTTTGTTTCTTGCATTGCCAGGAGATTAGTCTGCAACCAAGAAATTGACATCCACCAGTTGTGGATTTTCTGTCTAGTGTTGCACCAGCATAGTCACTATCCGAATAAGCCACCAATTCAAAAGATGATTCCCTTGGATACCAAAGACCCAACCTAGGTTGACCCTTAAGATATCTAAAGATTCTTTTGACTGCTGTGAGATGAGAGATCTTGGGATGTATTTGAAACCTTGCACATACACATACTGAGAACATGATATCTGGTCTTGATGATGTAAGATACATCAAAGACCCAATCATTGATCTATAATTGTGCAAATCCATATCTTCTCCATCAGCATCTTTGATTAGCCCTTTGTCTGGATCCATTGGTGTACTTGCAACCTTAGAATCAGCAAAATTGAATTTTCTTAGGATCTCTGCTACATACTTATCTTGGCTGATAAATATGCCTTCTTTGGTTTGTTTCACTTGGAGACCTAAAAAGAAAGTAAGTTCCCCCATGGAACTCATCTCAAACTTACTGTGCATAAGTTTTTCAAATTCTACACACAAGCCTTGGTTTGTTGATCCAAAGATTATGTCATCAACATAAATCTGCACTAACAAGATGTCTTTCTTTGTCCTTTTGATGAACAAAGTTGGATCAATCCTGCCTCTTTGGAATCCACTTTCTAGTAGAAAACAAGCCAATGTTTCATACCATGCCCTTGGAGCTTGATGTAGGCCATACAAAGCCTTGGTAACTTTGTAAACTTTATCTGGATACTCAGCATCAATGAAGCCTGGAGGTTGAGATACATATACTGGTTCTTCAATTTCACCATACAAAAATGCACTCTTAACATCCATTTGATAGACAGTGAAGCCTATGAATGAAGCATAGGCTAAGAAAAGCCTAATTGCTTCAAGTCTTGCAACTGGAGCAAACACTTCTTCATAATCTACCCCTTCCTCTTGAGTATATCCTTGTGCTACCAATCTAGCCTTGTTCCTGATCACTATACCCCTTTCATCCTTCTTGTTTCTGAACACCCATTTGGTTCCAATTGCCCTATGACCTCTGGGTAAATCAACCAATATCCAACCTTCTGAATCTTGAATTGGAGAAGCTCTTCTTGCATAGCTTCCACCCAACTTGCATCATCTAAAGCTTTGTTTATGTTTTTGGGTTCAGCCTGAGATAGAAAACATGAAAACAGGCATATATTGGAATTATCATTATTCTTTTCTTCATAAAGAGAGGAGATTAACCCTTCTTCATCTGAGGATAAGACTTGAGATAAACCAACTTGAGATCTTGTTCTAACACCAGAAGTTATGCTTCCAATCACATCATCAGTTGAGTGATCTTTGAGAATTCTAGTGTTTGGTGTTTTAGGAACTTCATATGTAGTTGGAAGATTGCTAATCCCAACTTCTTCTTGAAAAGAATCATCTATTTGAACATTCAATGTCTCAGCAGTACCAATACTTGTACTAGCAGGACCATCTGAAGAACTGGCAGTACCATTGTCATTAGCACCACTCTCTTGATTCTCTTGATTCTGAGTTCCTTGATCTTCTTCATTGCCTTCTTTTGTTGTGTTTGAAGGTCCTTCTTCATTTGAAGATAGATCCATACTTTTCCAAATTGGCATCCAGATGAAATCTTGATTTTTAGGAATTTCAACATTTTCTTCAGAACCTGCATTTTCATTAGCATTTGTACCTGTAACAGGCACATAATTCATAGATTCTGAAAGCCTATCAACATCAAACATCCAATCTGGTCCAACTCCTTTCACATTTGTAAGTTTCTCTTGAAACTCTATGTGAAGATTCTCTTCAACTAGCCTAGTGCATGTGTTAAACACTCTATAGGCCTTACTTTGCAAGGAATACCCTATCAAAAAGCCAACATCTGCTTTTCCATCAAATTTGCCTAAATGATCTTTGGTATTGAGAATAGTAACCTGACAACCAAAAGGTCTCATAAAACTTAAAGATGGTTTTCTACCAAAGAAAAGTTCATAAGGTGTTTTTCTATGTGGTTTTGTCACAAGAACCCTGTTTTGTACATAACAAGCAGTACCAACTGCTTCAGCCCAAAATGAAATAGGCAACTTAGAGTCTACTAACATAGTTCTAGCAGCCTCTATAAGTGTTCTATTCTTTCTTTCTGCTACTCCATTTTGCTGAGGTGTTCTAGCTACACTAAACTCTCTTTTTATGCCTTTTTCCTTGCAAAAGTCATCCATAACTCTATTCTTGAACTCTGTCCCATTGTCACATCTTATGACCTTAACCTTCTTATCAGATTGGTTTTCTACCTCAGTGATATAGGATTTAAGTGTCTCACTAGTTTCATGTTTGGATCTTAAGAAGAAAACCCATGAAAATCTACTATAGTCATCAGTAACAACCAGACAATATTTCTTTCCATTCAAGCTGCACACATTAGTAGGACCAAAGAGATCCATATGAAGCATATGTAAAGCCTGAGTAATAGAGTTTTGGGTCTTGGGCTTACAAGAAGCTCTATGTTGTTTGCCTTTTAGACAGTCAACACAAGTTTGGTCGTTTTGGAAAATCTTTTTGGGTAAACCTCTTACTAAATCATATTTTGCAATAGTGTTGATTGTTTTAAAGTTTACATGACCAAGCCTTCTATGCCAAAGCATAGATTCATCCAATGAGGCCTTTGCTATCAAACAAGTTAAACCTTCTTTGGGATCAATGTTCTTTAAATTGACACTATACATATTGTTCCTTTTTGGAATTTTAAGAAGGATCTGACTTTCATCAGCGATCTTAAAATCAGAAGAAAGAACCATACATCCATTGTCAGTAAATAGAACATTGTTCTTTTTGTCACACATTTGTGAGACACTAAGAAGATTAAACTGAAGTTCTTTCACAAAATACACATTTTCAAAATCTATTTTACTGGTTTTAATAGTACCTTTACCAGTAATCTTTCCTTTAATTCCTCCCCCAAAGGTAACATATCCTCCATCAAATGTTTTGAAATCTGAGAGGAATGACATGTTGCCTGTCATGTGCCTGGAACACCCACTATCAACATACCCTTGATCTTCACTATCAGTTGAATGTTCCTGCACATGAATAAACACATTAGTTTCCTTGGGGTACCCAAGCCATGACAGACTTGGGTTTGCCTCTTGCATCAATGAAGTCAAACCTTTTCAGGATTGTTGATGCACCTTTTGATTGGATTGGTTTCCAAATCCAACATGCTGAGGCCTTAACAGCACTTTCCCTTCTAATCCATTGTGTGGTCTTTGGTCTATCAGTACCAATTTTGGCAATACCAATTTTGGCAGTACCATGTGGTCTAGCAGGACCTTTTGGTCTAGCAGGACCTTTGGTTTTTGGACTCCAAACTTTTGTTTTGACCACATTTATCTTTTGAATAGGATTCTTCTCAACTTTTGGTACACTTTTGAAAGTGTTTCTTGTACCCTTTTCAGTTGATTTTGTAATAACAGGCTTATGTTGTCTAACAGTATGATTATCTTTTGTAGTGTTAGACTTAACAAAACTTTTTCTGGGTTGAGTAACATTTGTTTTAGCTTTTGATTTACTCCCAGAAACCCATTTATTACAATAAGCATGAAGATGATTAAAGCTACCACAATAATAACAAGCTTTATTAAACATAACAAAGTCATCACCTAATTGTTGTGATTTAAGGTTGTTCCAATTTCTTTGGCTTCCCCTAGGTTTGTTATTACATTTTTTACAACTTTCAACTGTCTTCAAAACAGTTTTGGCTTTAGCTTTAACTTCTACTTTCTTAGGACTGGATGGTCCTACTTTGATTCCTTTAATAGGAATAGTCTCATCTTCATCATCATCAGATACCCAATCCTCAATAATTAGGACATCTGGTCTCTTCTCAGTGAGCACCTTGGAGAGTGAGATATTCTTAGCACTCTCAGAAGGTTCACCTATCACTACAGGTTTAGCTAATGGTTTTGCAACAAATTCATGTAAACCTGATGCAGCAAGATCACTACCTTGTGGACAAGGAATTCCTCTATAAGGTGGAGGACAATTATTATATCCTATCCCTGATTTTATTCTCTTATTCAACTGAGTCTCAACTATGCTCTTAGTACACTCAGAAGCATTTTCCAATTTAGTAACAGTCAGTTGAATATTGTCTCTAGCTAATGTCACTTTAGTGCACTCTGTCCTTACCATTTCTATTTCTCTATCTTTCAAAAATATTTGTCTTTGAAGAGCATTTTTAGCATCAGTAAAGGTAAGTTCATTTTCTCTATAGTGAGTGATTTGTTTTTCTAGCTTGGACATACCACACTTATGGTCAAATAAGGTTTGAATGGTTTTTCTGTGTTCTAATACTTCTGTATCATAAGCTTTACTTATGATTTTTAATTCTTTAAAAGATTCACAATCATTAGGACATTTGATAATTTGTACCTCAGGGGTGGAGAATGCCATCAAAGCCAATTCATCAGAAGTT
Organism: Artemisia tridentata subsp. tridentata; assembly: GCA_021014915.2. Classification (NCBI taxonomy): domain Eukaryota; kingdom Viridiplantae; phylum Streptophyta; class Magnoliopsida; order Asterales; family Asteraceae; genus Artemisia; species Artemisia tridentata. The sequence continues at coordinate 67,443,786 of CP139501.1, read as the reverse complement.
GACTCATCTTCACCCATGAAACTCCAGTCAAAACCCATGCCATCTATAGCAACCATTGCTTTTGGCTCAGCAACTTCAACAACCTTACTCTTGCTTTCAAAGCTTCCTTTGTTTCTGTTGTCAAACCCTCTACCTCTGTCATCTTGCCTCTTAGGTCTTCTACACTCTCTAGAGTAGTGACCTTTCATGTGGCAGTTGTAACACTCCACCTTTGACTTATCATAGCCAGCAGGCTCACTTCCATCTATCAGTATCTTCTTGCCAGTCCTCATCATCAACTGCTTAGCTCTAATGCTTAAAAGTGAAAGTTGCCACTTTAGGTCCATTACTTCAAGATCATCAGGATGAATCTCTTGAAGGTCTTCAAATGTTAATACAGACCCATTGTGTTGAGATGTAAGAAAAGCACACCCAATTGTTTCATCCAAAATGGATTTAGTGCTACTAGAAGTACTAGCAGTACCAAAGGTTGTGTTAGCAGTACCTTCTTCTCTGCCACCTTTGTCTTTATGATCAACCTTTGAGATGTTTGGGGATGAAACAAATGCCATATTTCCTGAGCTTGACCCAGTAGTCTTCTTGACTTCATGTTCTACAATCTTGAAATTGTTGTAGAGATCATTGAGACTCATCTGGTCAATATCTGACTTGTTCTTCCATACAATGACATGCATAGACCATTCTGAAGGTAAACTCCTAAGAAATTTAGAGTTTAGGTCTTCTTGAGTTATCATCACTTCATGGATGGCTAACTGACTTGCAAGCTTCTGAAGTCTATTGAACATACTGTCCAAAGACTCATTGGTTGTGGCTGTGAAGTTCTCAAATTGTTGTTTGAGAAGGGTTTTCTGTGTTTTCTTGGTAGCATCATTACCACCAAACCTAGCCACAATAGCTTTAAAGAGGGTTTTGGCATCTTTGTATTTGTTAAAAATCAGAAGTTGATCATTTGGAATAGTCATCAGTAACATACTCCTTGCCTTGAGATCATTTTTCTTCTGAATTCTTTCATCTGCATTCGATGGTTGGGTTTGTATTGTTGTTACAAGAGCATCATTTACTGTTGTTGTGGTGGTTTGGGGTTTAAATGAATTGCCTTGTTCAATAATCTCCCAAAGTGCATAATCCTGCACTTGAAAGTATTGTTCAACCCTGAGTCGCCACATTTCAAACTCATTTTGTTTCAGTAATGGAAGTTTAGCTGCAACATTTGTCTGAATATGTTCAACATCCATTTTTCTTTTAAATTAGTAAATATCAAGCCTAGCTCTGATACCACTTGTGGAACGTTTTGTTTGTTCTTGATTGAGATATTTATGTATTGAATGTGTTTAGCATGCGGAATCTACTACAACACACTTTAAAAGAACACAAGATGGTGAGTTTGAGTAAATGAGAGAATGCAATGAACAAATAATCACAACTTTGGTTAACACAAAACGATTCAATATTATTGATGAAATAATACGGATGATCTAAATATCACCGGGATTACAAAGTAATCTTGAATCAAAGATTGTAAAAGGATTTGTGATTCGAAGTAACTAAGTTACTTGAGAGATAGTTTGTTTTTGGTTATTTTGTTCATGAAGATGCATGCATGAAGAAGTGACTAAGATATCCTTTTATAAGATAAGGATATCTTATTACATGTTGTCAAGTAGATGAATATAATACTATACTTTGACTATTATGGCGCCTACAATTAAATACAACTACCCATGTACACTCTGATATATTCTTCTGTCACCACAGAAGACTATTCTACTTCTACATAACGTATAACAATGTACAAAGACTAATAATTCAACTAAATATCTATTACAAAATATCTAATCGACAAAACAGAAGCTTGGCAGGCTCTTCATTAGCTAGCAGTACCTTCTACCCAGAAGGTACTGGTAGAACATCTTCGTACACTTCAAAATCAACTAGCAGGCTCTTCTCATCATTGGCAGGCTCTTTGACTTTGATCATTTTATTCCCAACAATCCTCCCCTAAACTTGTTATTTCTAATAAAATACACAAGTTTCTGATGAATAAAATACATACCTTGAGGATTTGAGAACTCTTCCAAAAACCTTACTTTCTATCCTTCCTTTTTCTTTCATATTGCTCAGATATGCTTCTTAGCAAACTCTGAACAATCTCTGAGTTTTCTTCATCCTTGTCACACCTTAATCTCTTGGAGATCATAGTTGAGAGCACTTCATAGCTAAGTGGATACTCTTTCTCAGCTAACATAAAGAGTTCTATCCCACTCTGTGTGAAAAGATGATGAATATGACTATGGCTTAGAAACTCCCAAGTTGTTGTAGGATCATAATAGGGAAATTTCCAATGAACATCTTTGGGATCAGGATCAAACATTCTATTGAATTCCACCCAAAGCTCTTGTTCCTTAGCATCTGTACTAGAATTTGTGGCTAACCTAATCTGCACTAGATTCCACAATTCTTCCAAATCTGCTCTATCAGATGCTCTAACTAAATTTTCAAAATTCTTGAAGATAGCAGACTGTCCCCCAACCCTTAATATTTTCCATGACTTACCAAATCTATCATGGTGTATTTCCCAATCAATTATAGGGTGTCTAGACCTAATTGGATCAGCATGAATGATTGTAGGTAAAGTAATCAACATTTTACTTACTTGCCCTTGATCCAATTTTGCTACTTCTTTCTTCTGAGCATCTTCCTTCTTCTTTGAAGACCTTTCTTGTGTGTGTTCAGGAGGAGTGCAGTGGTTCTTTTTGTATGCTTCAATGTATAGATGCTGCAACTCTTCAAATGATTTTCTTTTGAGTTGATGATCCTTCCAATTTGCTGACCTTTTCAGATATAACTTGAAGAACTTCATCTGCTCTTTCTGATCATGTGGCAATTTAAACCCTTTCTCCTTATACTGCATGATCTGCTGAAATACATCATTTAAGGCTTCTTCTCTATACTTTTTGGTGATGAATTCTTCAAGCTTGGCTGTCTTTTCTTCTACACTGAGAGACTCATCATCCATATACACAGAGGCTTGACCTCTTACAATTGGATCAATAGAGATAATCCATTGTAGTTGTGCATCAAATATTTGTGCAGCTTGAGAATCAATAAGAGCTTGAGCAGCATCTTCAGCATCTTTCTGCTCTTTCATTACTTCAAGCATTCTTGAAGCTTCAAGTGCTTTTAGCTCTTCTTCATGAACCCTCTTGGCCTCTTCTTCTCCTAAAGCCATCTGAATTTGCTGAGTTCTTTTTAACTTCTTGGACTTTGGCTCATCTTCAATCAGAATACCTTTGCCCTTATCCTTTGGAGGTGAATCTTGTGATGGAGCAGAAGATTGCTCATCAGCAATTAAAACCCTCTTTCTCTTGTACACTCTCTCAGCAGACCCTTTATACCCCATAGCCAATAGCCTTTCTCTCCTAGCAGACTCTTCTTCTGCCCTAGCAGGCTCTTTCCCTGCTCCAACAGGCTCTTCATCATAAACTTGAGTTCCATCATGGAATTCAAATTGAGCCTGTTCCTCCTCTTCTTCCTCATCTTCAGACCTATCCTTCCTCCCCTTTTTGGAAGAGTGATCTATCCTATCAGCATCTGACTGTGAAGAACTAGATAAAACAAACCTGTGCAGACTTTCTACCTTTTAACTTCTTCACTTCACCCTCCAATCTCTTAACCCTCTTAACCAATTTGATGTTGATCTTAGAAAACTTTTCATTTTGACTTTTAAGAGCTTTCTCTAAGAACTTCACCTTGTCTTTCAACTCTTGCATTGTCTGAGGTGATTGGGTTTGTGATATATGATGTGGGGATGGTGGTGGTGTTGCTGATGGTACTGGAGATGGTGTTGGTGATTTTTGATGTGTTTGTGAAATGAAACCATGTGAAGAACTGGATGATGGTGTATCAGCAGATGGTGTTGGTTCTTCTGGATGTTGTGGTACCATTTCATCAAAAAGTGGAACTTCCTCCCCTCTAAAACCAATTCTCATATTTGAAAATACTTTTTGAGAAAGTTTTGGTGTTTCATAAACTGAGTCTGTGGGAAGCAACACATGTTGTAATTTTCCAATGATGCATCCAATGAATCTTGGATACATCAAAAATTTTGTTTTACTATCCACATTGTTTATCAATCCTTCAAAAATATATTTAGAAAAATTGTATTTTCTGTTTGTAGCTAAGCAAATGAGAGCAGAAGCCATGTTGCCACTAAATTGCTCCCAAGAGGTTTTCTTCTGGCTCAAACAGTGAAGGATTGTGTGAATCAAAAATCTCCATTGTGGAGTAAGATGCTTTTTCAGAAAAGTGAGTTTGTTGAACTCAGCATGATACCCCATTCTTGTTAAATTTTCAAAAATTTCAGTATCTGGTAACTGACTAATACCATCAGAATCATCCAAATGAAGATGTCTTCTTATGGATGACTCAGTAAGAGTCAAATGTTTACCATCCACTTTGGCTTTTATTCTTTGTTCCCCATTTTCAGAAGTTTTAATTTTAGCAGATTCCCAAAATTGTAAAATTTGATTTTCATAAATAGTGGGATTGACTAGCAAAGCAAACCTGATGTAGGAGTTGTTTAAAAAGTCCACTACTTGATGAAATGAGGCATTATCCTCTGACTTCTCCAAAAATGCTAACTGATTGTGACGTTGAACAAAGTTTAGATCAATTGTGGAAGTCATAATGAAAATTTTGAATATGATGGTGGGATTTGTTGGTAGTACTGGTAGAAGATGAAAGATGTATGTGAATTATGATAATGACTGATGAAAGAAGATATGAGAGAATTACTTTTAACCGACAATAATAAAGATTAAAATAAGTAAGTGAAAAGGCGGTTAAAAAGATCTTTTATATGTAAAATATAATATAATATATTCATCAGTGAATTACATAACTACCCCAACGGCTAATTTTAACTACCAGGCCTAAAGGCTAAAACTTTTTCTGACAGGCTCAACGGCTATCTAGCAGTACCTTTTTATACTAGCAGTACCAATTTTGAACTAGCAGTACCTTTGAAAGTTTTTTTTTTTTTAAAAAATCCCTTATAGTTTTTAGCAAACTACCAGCTATCAACGGATTTGAGTTGTCTTTACCAAAAGCCGTTTGCTTAAGGACTAGCTAACTATTTACAATTAAGTATGGTCAGTTAACAACCATATAGTTTTTGGTAAACTATCAACCATTAACGGATTTGATTTGTCTTTACCAAAAGCCGTTTGCTTAAGGACTAGTCAACTCTTAAGTTTGTGAAAACTTGGTGAGATGAATACCAAAAGCCATGATGGCCCAAAAGATGGTGCAATGTCCTTGGATGGAGGAAATTTGAATCAGGCATTGATGCTGTGTATCTTGGATGATTGGCTCAACAAGTGAAATCATCTAATAGCATGCCTTTGAGTTGAAAACATTTCTTAGTTTGATCTAGATAGAACTTTCTCCTTGAGAAATGCTTCATCCCTTCTAGATATGTGATCTAACTATCTCTTTTTCAACTCTGCATCATCTTGTATGCTCTTGTCTTTTCATAAATTGGTCTTTCTTCCATTCTGGGCTATTAATTCCTCCCCTGAGATTGTTATTTCTCCTGAAATGAATAAAACTTTTGTTGCCCCTTTTGTTTGAAAGAACTCTTGTTTTGTTATCAACCTGAAATGTGTTAGTTGCAAACCAAAAGAACAAAGTGTAGAACACTTGATCTATAACATTTTAAGTATTCAAGCCTTTAAATGAACAAAACATAGCAATTTTGTATCAGCAGGACCAATTTTGAACTAACAGGACCTTTTGACTAACTAGCAGTACCATGTTTAAAATCCAATACCAGTTATATTATGAACAAAAACATATGATTTTCAAAGATTTATCATTCCAATACCTCCTACAAGATATTTGAATCTACCTAAATCAAAAGCTTTGGTGAGAAGGTCTGCATAATTCTTTTCAGAATCAATTTTAACAACTTGAATTAACCTTTTCTCATTGCAATCCCTTATGAAATGGTGTCTGATTTCAATATGTTTTGTTTTTGAGTGTTGAACTGGGTTTTTAATGATACAAATAGTACTGCTATTGTCAATATAAATAATGGTGTTAAGAAAATTGTACCCATAGTCAAGCATTTGATTTTGGATCCAAAGAACTTGCCCACAACAACTTGCACCAGCAACATATTCTGCTTCAGTTGTAGAGTTGGCCACCATTGTTTGTTTCTTGCATTGCCAGGAGATTAGTCTGCAACCAAGAAATTGACATCCACCAGTTGTGGATTTTCTGTCTAGTGTTGCACCAGCATAGTCACTATCCGAATAAGCCACCAATTCAAAAGATGATTCCCTTGGATACCAAAGACCCAACCTAGGTTGACCCTTAAGATATCTAAAGATTCTTTTGACTGCTGTGAGATGAGAGATCTTGGGATGTATTTGAAACCTTGCACATACACATACTGAGAACATGATATCTGGTCTTGATGATGTAAGATACATCAAAGACCCAATCATTGATCTATAATTGTGCAAATCCATATCTTCTCCATCAGCATCTTTGATTAGCCCTTTGTCTGGATCCATTGGTGTACTTGCAACCTTAGAATCAGCAAAATTGAATTTTCTTAGGATCTCTGCTACATACTTATCTTGGCTGATAAATATGCCTTCTTTGGTTTGTTTCACTTGGAGACCTAAAAAGAAAGTAAGTTCCCCCATGGAACTCATCTCAAACTTACTGTGCATAAGTTTTTCAAATTCTACACACAAGCCTTGGTTTGTTGATCCAAAGATTATGTCATCAACATAAATCTGCACTAACAAGATGTCTTTCTTTGTCCTTTTGATGAACAAAGTTGGATCAATCCTGCCTCTTTGGAATCCACTTTCTAGTAGAAAACAAGCCAATGTTTCATACCATGCCCTTGGAGCTTGATGTAGGCCATACAAAGCCTTGGTAACTTTGTAAACTTTATCTGGATACTCAGCATCAATGAAGCCTGGAGGTTGAGATACATATACTGGTTCTTCAATTTCACCATACAAAAATGCACTCTTAACATCCATTTGATAGACAGTGAAGCCTATGAATGAAGCATAGGCTAAGAAAAGCCTAATTGCTTCAAGTCTTGCAACTGGAGCAAACACTTCTTCATAATCTACCCCTTCCTCTTGAGTATATCCTTGTGCTACCAATCTAGCCTTGTTCCTGATCACTATACCCCTTTCATCCTTCTTGTTTCTGAACACCCATTTGGTTCCAATTGCCCTATGACCTCTGGGTAAATCAACCAATATCCAACCTTCTGAATCTTGAATTGGAGAAGCTCTTCTTGCATAGCTTCCACCCAACTTGCATCATCTAAAGCTTTGTTTATGTTTTTGGGTTCAGCCTGAGATAGAAAACATGAAAACAGGCATATATTGGAATTATCATTATTCTTTTCTTCATAAAGAGAGGAGATTAACCCTTCTTCATCTGAGGATAAGACTTGAGATAAACCAACTTGAGATCTTGTTCTAACACCAGAAGTTATGCTTCCAATCACATCATCAGTTGAGTGATCTTTGAGAATTCTAGTGTTTGGTGTTTTAGGAACTTCATATGTAGTTGGAAGATTGCTAATCCCAACTTCTTCTTGAAAAGAATCATCTATTTGAACATTCAATGTCTCAGCAGTACCAATACTTGTACTAGCAGGACCATCTGAAGAACTGGCAGTACCATTGTCATTAGCACCACTCTCTTGATTCTCTTGATTCTGAGTTCCTTGATCTTCTTCATTGCCTTCTTTTGTTGTGTTTGAAGGTCCTTCTTCATTTGAAGATAGATCCATACTTTTCCAAATTGGCATCCAGATGAAATCTTGATTTTTAGGAATTTCAACATTTTCTTCAGAACCTGCATTTTCATTAGCATTTGTACCTGTAACAGGCACATAATTCATAGATTCTGAAAGCCTATCAACATCAAACATCCAATCTGGTCCAACTCCTTTCACATTTGTAAGTTTCTCTTGAAACTCTATGTGAAGATTCTCTTCAACTAGCCTAGTGCATGTGTTAAACACTCTATAGGCCTTACTTTGCAAGGAATACCCTATCAAAAAGCCAACATCTGCTTTTCCATCAAATTTGCCTAAATGATCTTTGGTATTGAGAATAGTAACCTGACAACCAAAAGGTCTCATAAAACTTAAAGATGGTTTTCTACCAAAGAAAAGTTCATAAGGTGTTTTTCTATGTGGTTTTGTCACAAGAACCCTGTTTTGTACATAACAAGCAGTACCAACTGCTTCAGCCCAAAATGAAATAGGCAACTTAGAGTCTACTAACATAGTTCTAGCAGCCTCTATAAGTGTTCTATTCTTTCTTTCTGCTACTCCATTTTGCTGAGGTGTTCTAGCTACACTAAACTCTCTTTTTATGCCTTTTTCCTTGCAAAAGTCATCCATAACTCTATTCTTGAACTCTGTCCCATTGTCACATCTTATGACCTTAACCTTCTTATCAGATTGGTTTTCTACCTCAGTGATATAGGATTTAAGTGTCTCACTAGTTTCATGTTTGGATCTTAAGAAGAAAACCCATGAAAATCTACTATAGTCATCAGTAACAACCAGACAATATTTCTTTCCATTCAAGCTGCACACATTAGTAGGACCAAAGAGATCCATATGAAGCATATGTAAAGCCTGAGTAATAGAGTTTTGGGTCTTGGGCTTACAAGAAGCTCTATGTTGTTTGCCTTTTAGACAGTCAACACAAGTTTGGTCGTTTTGGAAAATCTTTTTGGGTAAACCTCTTACTAAATCATATTTTGCAATAGTGTTGATTGTTTTAAAGTTTACATGACCAAGCCTTCTATGCCAAAGCATAGATTCATCCAATGAGGCCTTTGCTATCAAACAAGTTAAACCTTCTTTGGGATCAATGTTCTTTAAATTGACACTATACATATTGTTCCTTTTTGGAATTTTAAGAAGGATCTGACTTTCATCAGCGATCTTAAAATCAGAAGAAAGAACCATACATCCATTGTCAGTAAATAGAACATTGTTCTTTTTGTCACACATTTGTGAGACACTAAGAAGATTAAACTGAAGTTCTTTCACAAAATACACATTTTCAAAATCTATTTTACTGGTTTTAATAGTACCTTTACCAGTAATCTTTCCTTTAATTCCTCCCCCAAAGGTAACATATCCTCCATCAAATGTTTTGAAATCTGAGAGGAATGACATGTTGCCTGTCATGTGCCTGGAACACCCACTATCAACATACCCTTGATCTTCACTATCAGTTGAATGTTCCTGCACATGAATAAACACATTAGTTTCCTTGGGGTACCCAAGCCATGACAGACTTGGGTTTGCCTCTTGCATCAATGAAGTCAAACCTTTTCAGGATTGTTGATGCACCTTTTGATTGGATTGGTTTCCAAATCCAACATGCTGAGGCCTTAACAGCACTTTCCCTTCTAATCCATTGTGTGGTCTTTGGTCTATCAGTACCAATTTTGGCAATACCAATTTTGGCAGTACCATGTGGTCTAGCAGGACCTTTTGGTCTAGCAGGACCTTTGGTTTTTGGACTCCAAACTTTTGTTTTGACCACATTTATCTTTTGAATAGGATTCTTCTCAACTTTTGGTACACTTTTGAAAGTGTTTCTTGTACCCTTTTCAGTTGATTTTGTAATAACAGGCTTATGTTGTCTAACAGTATGATTATCTTTTGTAGTGTTAGACTTAACAAAACTTTTTCTGGGTTGAGTAACATTTGTTTTAGCTTTTGATTTACTCCCAGAAACCCATTTATTACAATAAGCATGAAGATGATTAAAGCTACCACAATAATAACAAGCTTTATTAAACATAACAAAGTCATCACCTAATTGTTGTGATTTAAGGTTGTTCCAATTTCTTTGGCTTCCCCTAGGTTTGTTATTACATTTTTTACAACTTTCAACTGTCTTCAAAACAGTTTTGGCTTTAGCTTTAACTTCTACTTTCTTAGGACTGGATGGTCCTACTTTGATTCCTTTAATAGGAATAGTCTCATCTTCATCATCATCAGATACCCAATCCTCAATAATTAGGACATCTGGTCTCTTCTCAGTGAGCACCTTGGAGAGTGAGATATTCTTAGCACTCTCAGAAGGTTCACCTATCACTACAGGTTTAGCTAATGGTTTTGCAACAAATTCATGTAAACCTGATGCAGCAAGATCACTACCTTGTGGACAAGGAATTCCTCTATAAGGTGGAGGACAATTATTATATCCTATCCCTGATTTTATTCTCTTATTCAACTGAGTCTCAACTATGCTCTTAGTACACTCAGAAGCATTTTCCAATTTAGTAACAGTCAGTTGAATATTGTCTCTAGCTAATGTCACTTTAGTGCACTCTGTCCTTACCATTTCTATTTCTCTATCTTTCAAAAATATTTGTCTTTGAAGAGCATTTTTAGCATCAGTAAAGGTAAGTTCATTTTCTCTATAGTGAGTGATTTGTTTTTCTAGCTTGGACATACCACACTTATGGTCAAATAAGGTTTGAATGGTTTTTCTGTGTTCTAATACTTCTGTATCATAAGCTTTACTTATGATTTTTAATTCTTTAAAAGATTCACAATCATTAGGACATTTGATAATTTGTACCTCAGGGGTGGAGAATGCCATCAAAGCCAATTCATCAGAAGTTGACTCATCTTCACCCATGAAACTCCAGTCAAAACCCATGCCATCTATAGCAACCATTGCTTTTGGCTCAGCAACTTCAACAACCTTACTCTTGCTTTCAAAGCTTCCTTTCTTCTCAAAGCTTCCTTGGTTTCTGTTGTCAAACCCTCTACCTCTGTCATCTTGCCTCTTAGGTCTTCTACACTCTCTAGAGTAGTGACCTTTCATGTGGCAGTTGTAACACTCCACCTTTGACTTATCATAGCCAGCAGGCTCACTTCCATCTATCAGTATCTTCTTGCCAGTCCTCATCATCAACTGCTTAGCTCTAATGCTTAAAAGTGAAAGTTGCCACTTTAGGTCCATTACTTCAAGATCATCAGGATGAATCTCTTGAAGGTCTTCAAATGTTAATACAGACCCATTGTGTTGAGATGTAAGAAAAGCACACCCAATTGTTTCATCCAAAATGGATTTAGTGCTACTAGAAGTACTAGCAGTACCAAAGGTTGTGTTAGCAGTACCTTCTTCTCTGCCACCTTTGTCTTTATGATCAACCTTTGAGATGTTTGGGGATGAAACAAATGCCATATTTCCTGAGCTTGAACCAGTAGTCTTCTTGACTTCATGTTCTACAATCTTGAAATTGTTGTAGAGATCATTGAGACTCATCTGGTCAATATCTGACTTGTTCTTCCATACAATGACATGCATAGACCATTCTGAAGGTAAACTCCTAAGAAATTTAGAGTTTAGGTCTTCTTGAGTTATCATCACTTCATGGATGGCTAACTGACTTGCAAGCTTCTGAAGTCTATTGAACATACTGTCCAAAGACTCATTGGTTGTGGCTGTGAAGTTCTCAAATTGTTGTTTGAGAAGGGTTTTCTGTGTTTTCTTGGTAGCATCATTACCACCAAACCTAGCCACAATAGCTTTAAAGAGGGTTTTGGCATCTTTGTATTTGTTAAAAATCAGAAGTTGATCATTTGGAATAGTCATCAGTAACATACTCCTTGCCTTGAGATCATTTTTCTTCTGAATTCTTTCATCTGCATTCGATGGTTGGGTTTGTATTGTTGTTACAAGAGATCATTTACTGTTGTTGTGGTGGTTTGGGGTTTAAATGAATTGCCTTGTTCAATAATCTCCCAAAGTGCATAATCCTGCACTTGAAAGTATTGTTCAACCCTGAGTCGCCACATTTCAAACTCATTTTGTTTCAGTAATGGAAGTTTAGCTGCAACATTTGTCTGAATATGTTCAACATCCATTTTTCTTTTAAATTAGTAAATATCAAGCCTAGCTCTGATACCACTTGTGGAACGTTTTGTTTGTTCTTGATTGAGATATTTATGTATTGAATGTGTTTAGCATGCGGAATCTACTACAACACACTTTAAAAGAACACAAGATGGTGAGTTTGAGTAAATGAGAGAATGCAATGAACAAATAATCACAACTTTGGTTAACACAAAACGATTCAATATTATTGATGAAATAATACGGATGATCTAAATATCACCGGGATTACAAAGTAATCTTGAATCAAAGATTGTAAAAGGATTTGTGATTCGAAGTAACTAAGTTACTTGAGAGATAGTTTGTTTTTGGTTATTTTGTTCATGAAGATGCATGCATGAAGAAGTGACTAAGATATCCTTTTATAAGATAAGGATATCTTATTACATGTTGTCAAGTAGATGAATATAATACTATACTTTGACTATTATGGCGCCTACAATTAAATACAACTACCCATGTACACTCTGATATATTCTTCTGTCACCACAGAAGACTATTCTACTTCTACATAACGTATAACAATGTACAAAGACTAATAATTCAACTAAATATCTATTACAAAATATCTAATCGACAAAACAGAAGCTTGGCAGGCTCTTCATTAGCTAGCAGTACCTTCTACCCAGAAGGTACTGGTAGAACATCTTCGTACACTTCAAAATCAACTAGCAGGCTCTTCTCATCATTGGCAGGCTCTTTGACTTTGATCATTTTATTCCCAACAATATTTGTGCAGATATTCTTTCACACCAGTCATGCTCCTTGAACATCCACTATCTAGATGCCAAACAGGTTCCCTGGCATGCCTCTACACAAATGGTAAACTGAGTTAGTTCTTTCTAGGACCCCTCATCTTGGAGGGCTTGACTTTAGTAGTCTTCTTAAAAGTATTAATTGATTCATGGTCAGTAGTTGAGTGGACTGAGCTACCACAAGTTTTGCATTTGATTTTAGAGGTAGACTCAGTAGACTGAGAGGATGACATGGTCATGCCTATTCTGGTCTGAATGACCTTCTCATGTCCTGAGGTGTTGTGAGTGGGATCTCCACAAATTTCACAACAGTTGTCCATTAGACAATCCTTAGGATGGTGATCATTGAAGCCACAGTGAGGGCAAGGTGCAAAAGGCTTGGCTTTTTGTTTCTGTTTAGAATCAGAAGGGTATTTTAAAGCCTGTGCTTTAAAGTTTGCCATCTTTGATGTGGCTGTGTATGGTTGGTGATCAGAGGTCCTATGATCTTCCTTTTTGCATATCATGCAGTAAATGATTCTATAACAATCATCAGTGAAATGATTGGTATAGTGACACAACTCACACCTTTTCAGGGGTTTGGAGGGTTTTGGTTTGGTGCTTGAGGAAGCTGATTTGGGTTCCTTCATCTTGGAATGAGAAGGTTTCTCAGAAGATTCAATTTTCTCACTCAGCTTCCTGACAAGCTCAGCCAACTGATCAATTTTTGAGTCAGGGCTTTCTGTTTTTACTTCAGGAGGGACTGAAGTTGATGAGTCATCAGAATGAACTGAGACTTCAGGGGTTTGCCTTTTCAGGATGGTTTTTCCCATTCCTGGATTCTCCTTTGGAGAATACTGAGAGTAGACCAATGGTGGGAGGTCTGAGCTTGGTGCAGCACCCTGAAGGATATTCAGAGGTGGGAGTGGTGTGAATGATTCTGATTCAGACTCATTGACTGACTCAGTACTACTGGGTTGGTCAGTGAGTCCAAGCATATTTTTCAGAGCCTGACTTTCAGGAAGCAAGATTTTTCCAGTCTCAAAGTTTGGTATCTTACTGACTGGGTTGTCCCTGACAATCCAGTCATTTGACTTGGGTTGCATTTCCTGCTCAAAAGATATGCCAGCTGGAATAAAGGTCTTTTCTCTATGACTATCACTGGGGGTTTCAGTGAGTTGGTCTATTCCTATAATTTTCTTTTTATTATAAGGAATTAGACTCACAGTTTCATAGACTTTGGGGTTCTTTTTAGTCCGGCCTTCAATGACAGCCTTTTCTTTGTTAAGTTCATTTTGAAGGGCTTGATTTTGTTTCAAAATCTCAGTGTTTTGAATTTGTAGTGTAATAGTTTCTAACTTGGCTTGTTTTAATACAAGCAATTCATCTCTACACTTATTCAATTCTAACACAAGATTGTTATATTTTGAAAGCAAGTTAAGCCTTTGTTCTTCTACAAACTTAAGATCTACACAAATATAATTCATATAGGACTGCCAGTCAGAATCATCATCCATTGAAAGTAAAATATTTACCTTCTTCATGGTTATGTTCACCCATTCTCCATTCCTTGCATGGCTTTTTCCAACAGCCACCTGATCACCTTCATAAAGTGCCATCAGTGCACTCACTCTAATTTCCTCATCTTCTGAGGAGACCTGTTCTTCATCCCAGTCATAAGCTTCTGCTACAAGGACCTTGTTCTTTGTCTGAACAGGTTTGGAAGTGTGAGCAGCCTGAAACATTGAGGGATTAGTTTCAAGACGAGCAAGTTTAGCCTTAGCTTTCCTATACTTAGCCTCAAAGTCTTTTTGACCCTTTTGAACATTATTGTTTTGAAAATGTTGGGTTGACTGAAGCATTCTAGGTTGAAACTTGGTAGTTCCTGAGGAACTGTTTCCAGAAAATTTGTAAGAGGGTTCTGAGATGGTTTTTGAATAACAGTCTCTAGCAAAGTGGCCCTTTTTACCACATTTGAAACACTCAGTGGTTTCATTTGCTTTAGCTTTTGAAAAGTTTTACTGATTTCTTTTGATGAAACGTTTTGAATTGGCAAGGAGTGCCCTTTCTTGAAGTTCCAAGTTTAAGTCACTTAGGTACTCATCACCAGTTCTTTCATCAATCTCATCTTCAGAATCCTCTTGAAAATCCTGCACAACACCATTAGAATAAAAGGCAGTTGATATGGGTGAGGAGGTCAGGGCCTTTTTGGACTCAAGAGCTTTCGAGTCTGGGTATCTCCTAGAGATTAAGTTGTCTTCATAGACAAACTTCCTATAGATCTCAGGGAGCTCAAGGGTCTGAATGTGATTAGCATTCCTGAGGCCCTGTGAGAAGTTTAGCCACTTCTCAGGGAGACTGTTGACAAAGCCAACATTTGTCTCATGCTTAGACAAAACTACACCATCATTTGATAATTCGTTTATCAGGGTCTTGTATCTGGTATATGTCTGAGAGAGACTTTCAGAGTCCTTTGCCCTGAAAGTATTGTACTCAAGTTTCAGGTCCATGATCCTGTTTTCCTTGGTATCTAAGGGACCTTCAAAGCTATTAATCAAGTCATCCCAAGTTTGCTTGGCTGTTGAACAGTTGATGACTGATTCCATTATATCGTCAGGAAGACAAGATATAATTATACTTTTCAGGCGTTGGTCTTGATTGACCACCCTTCTCTCATCAATGGACGAATGAGCTTCAGGCTTGTTTAGCCCCTCAGCAGTCTTAGGGACATAAGGACCTTCTTTGACACAAGTGATGTAGTATGGTTCCATACCAGTCAAGTAGCAAAGCATTCGCTTTTTCCACTTGCTAAATTTTCCAGCTTCGAGTCTGGGGGCAACAGCTGAAAAGCTACCACCCTTTTTAACGACGAGCTGGGGCACATTAATATCAGCCATAGTAGGATCTTGGTTTTAAAAACCTTGAGCACTCTTAGTTTTTGAAAAGATTTTATAAACCAGAGGCACTGATACCACTTGTTGTTCCCTCAACACACTTAGAAGTAACTATAGAGTTAATCTAATCGTGTTTATGACTGAGATTAATGTAATGATTAATTAACATAGATAAGTAAAACGTAAATATGAAAACACAAAGTTTTTCAACGTTTAAATTCTTATTAGAAATCAATCAAAGAATCTATTACCTAAGTGTTTTGCGGAACAAACACTTGGGATTGAATAGACAAGGTATGGTGTGTCTCCTATCTAAACTCAAGCTATGCTTGAGTGGTAACAATATTGACCCAATGAGCTATCTCAGGGATGTAGTTACTCTTTGTAGGAGAAAAGTGGTTTTGTGAAAGTCTATGCTTTTAATGCACAAAACTTATCCCACTTTTCTCCATCTGAACCTATTTATACACAAGTATCAAAGAGTACTGAAGATTAAAATACAAAAAGAATAAGAAAGTGTGTCTGACAACTACAACAGTATTTGCCATTTCCAAGAACCAATAGGAATTGTCCAAAAAGTATTCGAGTGTCAGTTCTGACACTTCTTGACTTTTAGCCGCTTTAGGGAAGGTTTGTTTCTGGCCCGATAAGACTTATCCTTATCTCTTCAAACTCTTCCCGCTCAATCCCGCCTTTCTTTCGGGCTTCAGGTTCTTCAGTCTTCGCCTTCAGTCTTCAGTCTTCAATCACTTATTATTGTTGAGGAGACTGGGGTTCAGTGAGTGCTTGTCCAACACTCCCTGAACCCATTACCTTCTTCTTTGTCTCAAGTAACACTCAGGGAGTTTCGCCTCACTGAGTGGTGAGTCTTTCTTCTTAGACTCGTCCTGAGCATCTTGAAGGTAGTTCAACTCACTGAGTGACTGTTCACTCAGTGACTTAAGGGTGTTTTCGGTTGATTAACACTTAGCGTAATTTGTATTTAAATCTTGTTTTCAGGATCCTTAGGTACTGACGGACCCAACACTATATGTTCACAACCCACTGCTAGAATATAGTATGAGTAGGACATATGTGTATACGATATATGTGAGTACTCAATGTAATGAATAACAGCCTACTAAACCTCATGACAAGTTTACGTATGTTTTCACAAGAATACAGGATTATATTCACCCAATGCCATGAATCTGGGACCAAGGGTGGGCGCGTCAGCCCGATAGTACTATCAATACCTCTCCAACGGCTCCATCCAGGAGTTAAACAGTTGCTAAAGAATAAGGCGTATAAGAATAAGTGTAACACATTAAGGCACATATCGCAACTACACTTCATGTCCAAAAGTATAAAAAAGTATAGTGTAGCATAAGAGTATAAATGTTTTGAGTACTTGTGGATGTCAAAGCAAGTATTTGAGCATGTATCTCGCCCAAAGAGTTTATAAAGTAATTAAACGAGTAAAAGTGGGGTTATGACTCACCTTGGTGATAGAGTAGTCTGAATAAGTCTAGTAGTGTAAATAAACGGCTCCGACACGTGATCTAGGTTGATATGTCAAGTTTTAGTATGTTTGTTTATATTCAAAACTTTATTAATGTGTAATATTTATAATAGTTGTACGATAGTGTATTGTCGATAATTATATGTAAACTTTTAGGCGTATTTGGTATAACGCGTATGGTTAAACGAGAAAAGTACAAATGATAATTTTTGTAATTTTGAAGTCTCTTCAAAAGTTTATGGATGATAAGATTTTTCATATTTCATTTTTAGGGTTCGATCGATCGTTAACGAAATAGAAATATCTCGTATATAACTTTTATCAAAAACCGAGTCTATATGTGTTAAATGTATATTTCCGTGATTATATAAAATGTTACACTTTATATCCTTATAGTTTCAAGTATTGACAGTTTATACCCTTGAACTTTCATAAAATAACTATTTATACCCCTCAATTTTAGTGAAGTGATAATTTTTACCCTGCAGTTTCAAAAGTAACACTTTATACCCTTAAAGCATTAAATAGTTTTTAAGTTAATTCCTTATTATATATATAGGTTTAGAGTTTTTTCAAAATAGGCCCTCCAAGCATTTTACCCATTTTATTAATAGTCCTAGAGTTTTGACACTTTCCACCCTCCAAGCATTTTGCGATTTGCAAAGATAGTCCTTGTTTTATTTTTGTTGCGTTTTAATTTAGAAAAGAGATGTGGCACATTATGACTTATCATTATAAGATGTTTTAAGTTGGGAATAAGCTTTTGAGAGCTTATTAGCTTTTCAAATGGTTTATGGGCCTTTAAAGCCTAATAAGGGTGCGTTTTGTTTTTAGGTCGCGACACAAGAAAAGAAGAAGAAAATAAGTGAGGCCTTGGGGGTTTTTGGCCAGGGCTTTGTGGTTTTGTAAAGTTGACTAGGAGCTTATTTAAGTGGCTTAATTGTTTGGCTTCTAGCATATAGCTTATGGCTTAAAAATCCGATCAAAGTGGGGTGTTTGGGATGGTTTGCGATAAAGAAGCAAAAGAAAACTAAATAGGGCCGAAACTTTAAAAGACTCATGGCTCGTTTTAGTAACTTATTAACATGTTGATTAGACTATCTAAAGGACTTATGGTGTAGCTTATAGCTTTAAGTTTTAAAAACCAAAAATACATAAAATAGAGGGTGTTTGTATGCTCTCGGTAAAAAGGAAAAAGAAAAGAAAATTTATTTTTTGAACTTGTTCTCCACTTGGTACTTTATTATTATCATCTATAAGTGTTATTAATAAGTATAAAAGAGGTTGAAAAGGGTTTGGGAGATTTACAACTTACTAAACTGGATCTTAAGAAAAAGTGGCCAAAGGGACTTCAAATTTGGAACAAAGCTATCCAAGGCTCCTAGATTCTAGTACAAGCTTCCCTCCTCCTTACTTACACTTGAATTATAGTAGGTAAATGTGTGTGTGGGTGTGGTGTGTTAGAGAACAAGGGATGAATGAAAAGGGTGCTTATTTGATCGATAAATATAGGAAAGTTTCTAGTGTTTGCATTTAATGATCCTTGCCATTTTTAGGGTGTTGTCAAGAGGTTAAGGGACATGGTGATGTGTTTGCAAGATGTCCATGTGAGCTGTATTGTGTTTGAATGGATGAAATGGGAACACATAGAAAGCTTGAGATATTAGACTAACTTTGTTGAAAATCTAGGAGACATGGTTGCTTGTTCGATTTATAGCCACAAGGGTGTGAATATTAAGGAGACAAGATGATGTGTTTACAAGGTTTCCATTAAATTGCTAGCTAGATCGAATGGATTACATGATGTATACTTGTTTAATTTATAGCCTTTTGATTTGAATTATTTTAAAAGAAACACATAGAGAGCTTGAAATATTTGACCATGGTGTTGAAGGTAATAAGGGACATGATGATGTGGTTAAATTTGTGCCTTGCTAGGGTTTAGTTGGCTTAAGGATTAGTTAGAAACTATTTAGGGTTTATTTAGTTTAGTTTTGGTTCGATTTGGACTTGGAAGGACAAGGGGTCACGAATTGGCCTAGGGTACTTGTACCTTGGGCTAGTTGATGTTGTACATAAGTGTAAGATGATAGGAAACTTGATTTGAGTCCTTAGTTAAGTTTCTTAGTCTTTAGTTAAATTTAGGTTACGCTTAGAATTATAAAAGTATAGTTTTTAATTCCATGCATTAATTACTTGTACCACAAGAGTTTGAGAGTTGTACTTTAGACTTATAAATTATAAGAAAATCAAATTTAAAGCTTGTGCATTAAGGTCTTGTATTATGTGATTTAAAGTAGGTAAACTAACATATATAATAAGATTTACCTTAATATTAAGTTTCTATGCATTAAGGAATTGTACGTGCGCATGAAAGACTTGTACCTTGGTATTTTATAAACATAATGTATATATTAATTAGGGTTTGTGATTTTTATTTACATAAAATTATTAGAGTTGTAAACTAGGGCTTGTAACAGGAAATAAGGTAAAGTTAGGTTTCATTGCTTTAAAGACTTGTACATTAGCTTTGGTGTGTTGTACATTAGGGTTTATGATTTAGTTACGTAAAATCATAGTTATAATAAATAAGGGTTTTGTGAAAACTCTAATAGGTAGCAAACGTTTAATTCGAATATTTAATATTCGTATGTTAACGAAATATCGTAAAGTGGTAAATAAAAGTTGAAAACTTTTATACTTGACATATTAGGATGTTTATTTGAAATAAACATTAAGGCATGTTGGTGTCGGTCCGCGTGTGAGCATGTTTATTGAGAATGTGAGTTACGTCACATTAGTTGGTTGTTGTGATCAGATAAACTGATAACGTTTAATCTTTAAAATAAAAATTAGATGTAGAAAGTGGATAAGTATTCTTTATTTAAAAATATTATATTAACTTAATACAAGGTGAAATTTACCAGTTGGTAAACAGTTGCTGAAGAATAAGGCGTATAAGAATAAGTGTAACACATTAAGGCACATATCGTAACTACATTTCATGTCCAAAAGTATAAAAAGTATAGTGTAGCTTAAGAGTATAAATGTTTTGAGTACTTGTGGAAGTCAAAGCAAATATTTGAGCACGTATCTCCCTCAAAGAGTTTATAAAGTAATTAAAAGAGTAGAAGTGAGGCTATGACTCACCTTGGTTGATATGTCATTTCAGTATGTTTGTTTATGTTCAAAACTTTGTTAATCTGTAATATTTACAATAGTTGTATGATGGTGTATTGTCGATAATTATATGTAAACTTTTAGGCGTATTTGGTATAACGCGTATGGTTAAACGAGAAAAGTACAATTGATAATTTTTGTAATTTTGAAGTCTCTTCAAAAGTTAGTGGATGATAAGATTTTTCATATTTCATTTTTAGGGTTCGATCAATCGTTAACGAAATAGAAATATCTCGTATACAAATTTTATCAAAAACCGAGTCTATATGTGTTAAATGTATATTTCCGTGATTATATAAAATGTTTCACTTTATATCCCTAGAGTTTCAATTATTGACAGTTTACACCCTTGAACTTTCATAAAATGACTATTTATACCCCTCAATTTTAGTGAAGTGACAATTTTTACCCTGCAGTTTCAAAAGTAACACTTTGTACCCTTAAAGCATTAAATAGTTTTTAAGTTAATTCCTTATTATATATATAGGTTTAGAGTTTTTGCAAAACAGGCCCTCCAAGCATTTTACCCATTTTATTAATAGTCCTAGAGTTTTGACACTTTTCTACTTGACATATAAGGATGTTTATGTGAAATAAACATTAAGGCATGTTGGTGTCGGTCCGCGTGTGAGCACGTTTATTGAGAATGTGAGTTACGTCACATTAGTTGGTTGTTGTGATCAGATAAACTAATAACGTTTAATCTTTTAAAAAAATATAGACGTAGAAAGTGGATAATTATTCTTTATTTAAAAATATTATATTAACTTAGTACAAGGTGAAATTTACCAGTGGTTACACTTCCTTCTTTAGGGGAAAAGTAGTTGCTGGTTCATCAACTCCTCTATCTTTAACTGGCTCCAAAAGGCCAAGGAATGATGTTGAAGGTGAGCCCCAATTGGGGAGAGCATCGACCTCAGCAACTGTTGAAGAAACTGATCCTCTAGCCAAAGCTAACGACCTCTTTGCACCAAGTAGGTGGCTTTATGTATTCCACTTTCCATTATTTCCCAATCTTAAAATATGTCTACCTTACTTACATTGATTATTCAGGACCTGCAGAAGTGATGACTACCAGATATGCGTTGTCAGGTTTATCCATGCCAGGTGTTCATAGAAAAATCAATGATTGTCCCAGAAGGTTTAGCCAACTCTTTCGACGTCCAGGCACTTCATTTAGCCATGACGGGCAGTTGATGAAGCGAAAAGTGTACCGCTTTTAAGGGGTCATTTAAGCCCTAAATCGTATTTATTTGATCAAATATTGCCCTAAATCGTTCCTTTTGTCATTTTAGGTACTTTTGAGGAGAAATCTGGAAAAGGAGGCATTTTGGACGTTTTTGGAGCATAAAAGTGAAGAAAACGACAAAGTCTCAAAATCATGCTGGAAATTACCTTTGACGGCGTCAGGATTATGCCTGGACGGCGTCATGGCTTGGCAAAAGTGGTGGATGTGAAATTTACTCATGATAAGCCAGTGAAAATTGCATGGGAATTCTGACGGCGTCACCCTTTAATTTGATCAAGGTCGTCACGTTATAATTTAGAGAGGGACGGCGTCACGCATAATCCTGACGGCGTCAAGCCTTGATAGGCCAGAACGGATTTTGGAGAGCTAAAGAGGGACGGCGTCAAGAAGGTCATCCGGGAACCCTAAAAGCGGCGAGGTGAAGGCGTCACACTCCATAACGTGACGCCGTCAGATCTGAAAGTCTATATATAGTTTTGCAATTTTTTGTCATTAGTGTGGAACTTATTATGGAACTTATTGGGGAACTTTGTGTGTGAAAACCCTAGGACGAATTTGGCAGCTTTTTCAAGGCTTTTTGCCTTGAGATCTTCCATGTTACATTGAGGATAAGTTATCAATTAATCATTCAATATGTCTATGTTTTGTTTGATTCTATCTTGTTCTTGTCTTTTGTTTAACATGCTAGGCTAGATTTATCTTGTGTTTGCTTAGATCTAATGAAACCTAGCTATTGATTATTGGTTATTAGTGTGTTGTTAGTTGTATTGGATGATTGTTCATCTATGTTAGGCTTAAGAAAACTGGCTAACTTCCTATTCGGTAACTTGCTTGAACGTCTTAAGAAACATGAACCAATGTGTACTAAAGGTTTTTATGGTTGTATTTAATGCACAAGCGAATTCTAGTGATCCCATGTTAAGAGCTTCCTAGCCGGCTCGACATAGGAGTGAAGTAGGAGCTTGTAGAGTTGGGGAAGTACGTACGCCACCCCACGAATGGTATTAAGGAATACACCCGTCATCCACGCAACTAATACACACTAATCAACCGGTAAAAGATAGTTAGGGAGTAAGGAAATCTAAGTAAACACATTTTCCTCCACATAAGTTTTCACCAACCTTTTCATTTTTGTTATTTTATTTTATTTACATTCGTAGTAATTTGGGTTAGTTGACTAGCAACTAATTCCGCCCACTCTTTCAAACCCGAGATTTTACTTGCTTTCATAAAATTATAAAAAACATAAAAAGAATCTTCTCTCACCCTTAGACCTATTAGAGTAGTTTTGCATACCTAACGAACACTATTCCCTGCGGAGAACGATCAATCCCCCGTACTTACCACTACACTATACTACATCGGTCAGGTACACTGCCTGGTGGGGTTGTAAGCCTCTTGAGATCCCTCGAGAGGTAAAACCTGTTGTAAGGTTGCAAAACCACGCATCAAGTTTTTGGCGCCGCTGCCGGGGAATAGTTATTGTTTAGGTTTGAATTTTTATTTTATTAGGTCTACTCGCTAGATTCCTTTCTAGTGAGATTTTTATTTTCTTTTTCTAGGATTTTCTTTAGTCTATCTTTTTCTTTGTGTCTTTGTTCGTAAAAGAAATTTCCATTGACTCTTCCGTTCACCATTATGGAGAACGTGAATCCACTACATAATCTACCCCTTCCACTCCAAAATGACATCTTTATGTTCCGTCGACATAATGGTGAATCTTTTTCCGATACATGGACTCGTTTCAAATACTTATTAAAAAAGGTCTTTCATCATGGTCTTGACTTATTGTTTCCACTTCAAATCTTTTACACTCGTATCGACCGCCAAACCCAGCAGGAGATTGAAAATATGAAAGATGGGAAAATGTGGGATTATGGTGATGAAGAGGCATGGGAAATCTTTGAGATTCTCGCCCAAAAAAGAAGTGGAACATGTGACCCAAAAAATGCAAGCTTAGACCTATTTGGTATTTGGATAAATCAATCGGAAGGTTTGTTTAGGAATGAGGTGGGTAGAGTTGAGGTACCTAAGTGCATGTCATGGTTAGGCCCTACCATAATACAAGATGAACACATTGGTGATCTTAATGTGATGGAGGATATAGTAGAGAACCCAAGCCCACCAAGTACCCCACAAGTCCTACCATCATTTGAGGCATACACACCGCCCGTGACTTACCCGGAAGAAGTAGAAGGGACTATAGGAACCCCAATTGAAGTAGAACCTTTGGAAGAAACAAAACTAGAAGAAATAGGTTTGAATACTTGTAGTCATAACCTTTCTTTTAGTTCTATGGAAGTTCCTAGTTTTGATGAACCGGAGCCTAAACCAAAACCGTTACCTAATCTTCCATCCTTAGATGTGAACTTAGGAATTGAATTAGGTCCCGATCCACCCATCAAACCATGTAGTCCGGGTAATGTTAAGATTAAGGTAGTAGACATTAAGCCTTGTAGTGAGGAAGACAATATAGGAGTGAAAAATGACCTTACATGTCTACATCACCCATTCATGATTGATCACAAGAAACATTATGGGTTTAAACCGGGTCTATGGGTCAAAATGGATTCCCAATTAGGAGTCTCTCGAAGTTGTTAGAAAATGATCCCTTTTTAGGAGAAAACTTTAATTCACCCATTGACCAAATTGAACTAGGTAAGGTTATGATGAAAGGAGCACACCCCTTTGAGCATATAATTCATCCACCACTCTTTCCTCACGTGGCATACTCCTACCGAGCTGGTGTGTATCTGATGCGCGTGATGTGTCGTTGCGGTTTAGCAGTTTTAATGCCTACTCAAGTTTTAAATTTATATTTAGCCGACTTATCAATAACACACACACTTAACGAGCAGTGTACCCGGTCAGTATGAAGATAATGGTAAGTAGAGTGTCGATCACTAAGAGTGGAACGTATTATCTCGTTAATCTAATCAGTATTTTAATATCCTAACGCAAGGGGGTTTCAGCCTGAGAGACTGGCACGATTTGTTTGCAATTAAATAATAAAATAAACCAATAGGCACGAATCAGCAAGTGGCACACACGTACACAGATAAATACTTGAGACAATAAGAGGGCTGTCCTTATGATTAAGTAGATTGTCACTTGTTTTATTGATAGCTTTATATGAAGTGTATGTAGTTAACCCTTTCTCGTTGGTCCTAATCTTATCGGCGAGTAAACCCTTAATGATTACTTATGTCTAAAAGTTATTCCTAAGTGATCAATTTAGTAATAACCGTGGGAGCCACATTATGTCCCGCAGTCAAATGCCCGCAAGCCACTAATAAACACAGAGGTTATCAATGCACTAATAAGTAGTAACCAAAGACATCAACATATAAACTTTAATTGATGGGAAAGCAAGTATTAAAGGGAGTGCAATCTTTCGTTGTCACATTACACAAGCCACCAATCCTGATGAATTAAAGTTTGCTAACACAATAAAACAAAACTACTTAATGAATTAAACACATGCAGCACCTTCTTACAGCTCTTGTATCTTTGATTTGGGTGTGTCTTGTGCTGCCTCCTTGACTGAATTCGTCCTTTGTTTCTCCTGTTCGAACTTCGGTTTTAGGTTTTCCGGAACTTGTAATTCGTCTGGTCTACGGGGTATTTATAGTTTCTGTCTGAGGGAAGATGCGGCGCATCTACTAAGTAGATGCGGCGCATGTACTTAACTTCGCGTGGGGTCCAAGATTATAATATTCAGGAATATTCGTACACCGCCAGAAGATGCGGCGCATGTCCTCTTGTATCTTGGATCGTATCTGGTGATATCTTGATAGAGATGCGGCGCATGTCGAGAGTGAGATGCGGCGCATCTGGAGCAGAATTGACTTGATCTTGTCCATGTCAGTAGACTTTCAACTTTATGCACGTTTTGCTCCATAATTAGTCCAAAATCGCTAAGTTTCACCAAATGCTTGTTTTTACCTGAGAATTACAAAAGTAAACGATTAAGTATCAATCCTCATACATAATATAGTAAAACAAGTCAAATTAATAGGATAAATGATAGTAATAAAATGTACTTATTTGAGTTCATCAAATATCCCCCCACTTGAACTTTACTTGTCCCCAAGTAAACCTTAGAATTTCTTTTATGAAAATGTATCCTAAAAGATGTTAGGATTTATTTTTATATTTAAGCATGTATTCGTTCATTTCATAATCACACAACTAAACACTTTAACGAATTAGAAGTAAAATAAAATAAGTCGATAAAAGCAAATCTAATCGTTTAACTGTCCAGTCGCGACGAATATTCTATCATAAGCTTGGCAAGTATACACATCTCCACCACTAAAGCTAAGGAGTAACAAGTCTAAAGCGGTAAAAAAGGGTTTTTAGGCTTAAGGGTTAATTATTCTCTTTCACTATCGATCTCAAATTCCAGAAAAGGCGACAAAATCACAAATACATGATCGAATCCACGAACACGATACTTGCAATTGCTCAAATCCTTAACTCGAATAGGCTAAAGATAGGTCCAAACTTCACCAATAATAATATATCAAAAAGGGCGACAAAATCATAAATACATAGTCGAATCCACGACTACGATACTTAAGATTGCTCAAATCCCTAATCTCAATAAATCAAAGGTTTGGTTGGATAAAGAATAATAAAGGGCATGGATAACATTTGGGATATAAATTGGTG
The DNA here is from genome assembly GCA_021014915.2 of Artemisia tridentata subsp. tridentata. Classification (NCBI taxonomy): domain Eukaryota; kingdom Viridiplantae; phylum Streptophyta; class Magnoliopsida; order Asterales; family Asteraceae; genus Artemisia; species Artemisia tridentata. The sequence goes on along the minus strand of CP139501.1, from coordinate 67,417,573 downwards.
TAAAAATAAAAATAAACAAAACAAATAAATTAAAATCCTAAGTGTGGTTAATCACTATCCCAACCATCCCATGAATAAGACTCATATCATCGAATAACTCACGCTTTAACACTTGAAACACACGCTTTAGGTAGACACGAATTATACTCAACAAGATCTTAATCAAAGAATAAACCTTAATTGGCGTTCCCATAACTGCCAATTCCCATTCAATCCATAGATATAGTACAACAAATAGTGGTGATATCGACCACTTACATAACTTTACATCGTTAGCTTAAAATAAACATCCAACTTTTCTTTCTTTCTTTTTCTTTTCTCATTTTTTTGATTTTTTTTTTTTTTTTTTTTTTTTTTTTTTTTTTTTTTTTTAACATAAAGATAGATGTGTAAAATTTCACCACATCACTATAATGATAATTCTGGATAAATGTTCCATACTTTTCATAACTTCAGAAATAATGGTAATAGTGAAATTAGTAAACACACGAAAAATAAACTCCAAAATATACAATATTTACTTTCACTCCAATTGCATTGTGCAATTTCCCGACCTAACCATAGATAATGAATTACGCACACGAACACAGGTAATGTAAGGAAACACACTTTGCCTATAGCAATTAACCAACCACGGATTCTAATCTACAGGGTAGGCTAAGGTGTAAAGGTGTAACGAAACATTTTAAACATAGGTGTAAGAAACGAAAGGAATGGCTCTGAGTGTTTTTCTAGGGGTATCTTACTCTAAAAATGAGAGTAACAAAAGGTTTTATACGGGGGTTAACTAACCAGTGTAGTTAGTTAATAACACATAACAAATAATAGGCTATTTGGGTGTAATCCTAGAATTTTACCAATTTAGACAAGTCATTCCAATTATATAAATAATACTCATTATGGTGGTCTCGAATAGTATACAAGCCAAGTTCTAAAGTTTACAAGTCACCGGCACACTCATAGATTTGTGAATTTTGGAAAATCACAATTTTTGAAAATAACGTCATGTGTGCAGTTATGCAACTTAGATCTTAAACAAAAACATGCTAAAATTTTTTAAGTTTGATATATTAAGCACATTTTAAGCATAATTTTTGAAAAAGTTTAGGACAAGTAATTGTTAAGTGTTCTAATTCTCCAATCCCCCCACTTAAGTTAAACAACGTCCTCGTTGTTTGTATAAAAGGTTAAAAACTGGAAAATAAAAGAATTAGAACAGAAAAACTCCCCTGAGATTTGCTCGGTATGATCCTCCATTAGTATAAGAGCAAAAATCAACTTCTTGTGGATTAGAACGTTAAAGCTTCATACTTGATGTATCCACAGGAAATCCAGGAAACTATAATACCACCAACACTTTAAAACACACCTAAGATAAGAAAGGTTCAAACTTGCATAATACATTAGTAGTTAGATAAAAATAAAACTTAAAAATTAAAACTGAAAATCATCAGGTCAGTCGATGCGCCGTATCTTATGGAAGAAGATACGCCGTATCGAGCCTGGAATAAATACGGATCAGAATAAAGATGCGCCGCATCCTTAACCAGGGATGCGCCGCATTAAAATAAACTGATAAATAGTTTTAAAGTCGAAAATAAAAATGCAGAAAAATAAAATAAGATATGACCATTGCAGGAGATGCGTCGCATCTCAGAATGGAGATGCGCCGTATCCTCATGCGGGCCTGACTGACTCGACACAGAAAACAGAATAATAAAAGATAATTTCGGGTTGTCTCCCGGTAAGCACTTGTCTTTATTCCAGAGTCTTCAAGTTAGACTCACGTTCAGCTCAGCAATAAGTCCTTGTCACGGTCCATCCTTCGTCCTTCATCCGAAAGATTTTCCCGTATATCTCTGCGACGTTTTCTTCCGTTCGACTTAGTCTAGTATAACTCTTTGTTTTCACCGCAGTATATTCTTCATTAGGACTCAAAGAATATTTGATGATTTTAAATTTTTCAGAAATAATCATGGGTGGCTCATTGTAAGGAATCCCAAGTAGTTGACACTTTCTTTTGGTGAACTCTTCCTCGTCTTTATCAACAAACTTAAAATAAGGATCCTTAATCAAATAATCATCTAGTTCTTCAATCAATGACTCATTATTATTATCATCTTGAATCGCCTCCCATTCTCTTTCCAAATCATATTGTAACCGTCGACTAAGCTTTGTGAAATCATCAAACTGTTTATGCACCCATTCCCAGAAAGTAGTATCCGATGTTCCCTTAAGTCCTTTCAAGCGTTCAATTCTGCCCTTTTCTTTTAAAGCCTCCGCCTTTTGTGGGCAGTCTTCAACATTATCGTACCACTCATAATCTTCAAAGGTTACATCGTTTCCAACCCGTCTCATCCCAATTATACTTCCCCCATTACAGGTTCCGTCACTTTTATAATCACAGGTCGGCCAAACACTACTCCCGTCCTTGAAAACGAAGGGTGTACAGGTGTGATTAATGTGCGCAAATCCCCATGGTTTATCCCAAACCCATGGTACTTGATCATTCCATTCATAGTACCAGGTGTTTTTGAAATCGTCATAAGTCTTAAATCCTGGTAGTTCTCCAGTAAGCACATCATCGTCGACTTGAAGAAGGTAGTTAAATTCCTTGAACTGCTTGCACAAGGGTGTCTCATAATCGAACACATCAATGTCTATTCTGAATAACTCTTCAATGCCTTCATTGATTGTTGAATCATGAAGTGACGACCCATAATCGCTTTCTACTTCTTCATCTTCTCCTCTCATCCAATATACCCATAATGCATCCTTAGTAGCACGATCCATGCACTTATGGTTATTAAACTTACTAGCCAACCATTCTGAAAAATCAACATCGTGAGGATCGTGGTTAACGTCAAAGCAAACCTTTCCAATCATATTCTTTTTTATCTCCATGAACTCGTTAAATTGCTTCTTAAAACTCCGAGTCAACCATGAAGTCATAATCTCCTTGACTTCATTTGCAGGGGCAAATTCCGGACTACCATATTTGAGTTCTAGCCAATCATTGAGGGAGAGGTCTATCAATCTTACCAACCTGCCATGAAATAGTAACTCCGCCAAAGCATAATTCATGTCATTATCCTGATAGTTCTCATTCAATCCCCAGTACTGTTCGGAATAAGGCATGTAAGAGATTTGGGCATTGCCTCCACCACAGCTGTTGTTGCTTGAGTCCATGTATGCAAGATAGAATTTCCCATCATCTTCTTCGATAGTAGTCCAGTTCAATCCTTCGGCTTCAATGATAGGCCATAAGAGCGACAATTCTTCTCCAGTGTACCTCACAAATACATCATAAGAGAATACCTCTTTGTCAATGTTGCATAAACGCATGAATTCCTTAAAAGCAGCTTCAAGAGGAGTCTCCCAAGAGAATAAATCTGCATCGATCATGAGTACATTGAATGAATCTGAAAACAAGCATTCCTTAGCAAGATATCCGTTAACTGACATGTCTTCCATAGCAAAATCTGTCATCCAAGGTAAAATCATCAGTAGGATTTGTTCGCTAGAAGAGAAATTAATGAATATAGAAACGGATATAAGAATAAAAATAGCTGATATCTGCAGACGATGCGCCGTATCCAAAGAGTTGGATACGCCGTATCTTATAATCGTTAAAATTTAATCAGACTTTATCCAGAAAATAGATACGCCGCTTAGAATTTAAGAATGCGCCGTATCGAATTAATTAATCAAAAATCAGCTTTTCTAATTAAAATTAAATCCGTCGTATTAACGAAAGTTAATGCGCCGTATTTTCGTTACGTTTAAAAATAAATATCGATTTTTGATTCAGAAAGATGCGCCGTATCGACAGAGATCGATACGCCGTATCTGTTTAATAATTCGCAAACTGTTTTTAATTAAAATAATAGATACGCCGTGTCTGCGAAAGCAGATGCGTCGTATGGCGTTAACGTTTAGAAAAAAAATTTTATTAAAAACAGATACGCCGTATCTGCAAAAGCAGATGCGTCGTATTACTTTATCGCTTAGAAAAATTTTCTTATTAAAAACAGATACGCCGTATCTTGGGGAAAAGATGCGTCGTATCGAATTAATTAAACGCGTTGTATTAAAAAAAAATTAAACGCAATACGCCGTATCTGAGAGATCAGATGCGCCGTATCGTTTGATTTAGCACAGTACAACGATAGCAGAACAGAAAAATACGAAAAATAAAAACAAAAATTAAACACACAAACGAAAATAAAAGAAAACAATTAACACACAATACAACAAATATGCAAAATAGTACAATGATGCAATTAATCTAATAAAAAGAAAAACCTAATTAAAATACTAATCAAATTAACAGATAATAACAATTCACTCCCCGGCAGCGGCGCCAAAAACTTGATGCGCGTGATGTGTCGTTGCGGTTTAGCAGTTTTAATGCCTACTCAAGTTTTAAATTTATATTTAGCCGACTTATCAATAACACACACACTTAACGAGCAGTGTACCCGGTCAGTATGAAGATAATGGTAAGTAGAGTGTCGATCACTAAGAGTGGAACGTATTATCTCGTTATTCTAATCAGTATTTTAATATCCTAACGCAAGGGGGTTTCAGCCTGAGAGACTGGCACGATTTGTTTGCAATTAAATAATAAAATAAACCAATAGGCACGAATCAGCAAGTGGCACACACGTACACAGATAAATACTTGAGACAATAAGAGGGCTGTCCTTATGATTAAGTAGATTGTCACTTGTTTTATTGATAGCTTTATATGAAGTGTATGTAGTTAACCTTTTCTCGTTGGTCCTAATCTTATCGGCGAGTAAACCCTTAATGATTACTTATGTCTAAAAGTTATTCCTAAGTGATCAATTTAGTAATAACCGTGGGAGCCACATTATGTCCCGCAGTCAAATGCCCGCAAGCCACTAATAAACACAGAGGTTATCAATGCACTAATAAGTAGTAACCAAAGACATCAACATATAAACTTTAATTGATGGGAAAGCAAGTATTAAAGGGAGTGCAATCTTTCGTTGTCACATTACACAAGCCACCAATCCTGATGAATTAAAGTTTGCTAACACAATAAAACAAAACTACTTAATGAATTAAACACATGCAGCACCTTCTTACAGCTCTTGTATCTTTGATTTGGGTGTGTCTTGTGCTGCCTCCTTGACTGAATTCGTCCTTTGTTTCTCCTGTTCGGACTTCGGTTTTAGGTTTTCCGGAACTTGTAATTCGTCTGGTCTACGGGGTATTTATAGTTTCTGTCTGAGGGAAGATGCGGCGCATCTACTAAGTAGATGCGGCGCATGTACTTAACTTCGCGTGGGGTCCAAGATTATAATATTCAGGAATATTCGTACACCGCCAGAAGATGCGGCGTAACTCCATGATTAGATGCGGCGCATGTCCTCTTGTATCTTGGATCGTATCTGGTGATATCTTGATAGAGATGCGGCGCATGTCGAGAGTGAGATGCGGCGCATCTGGAGCAGAATTGACTTGATCTTGTCCATGTCAGTAGACTTTCAACTTTATGCACGTTTTGCTCCATAATTAGTCCAAAATCGCTAAGTTTCACCAAATGCTTGTTTTTACCTGAGAATTACAAAAGTAAACGATTAAGTATCAATCCTCATACATAATATAGTAAAACAAGTCAAATTAATAGGATAAATGATAGTAATAAAATGTACTTATTTGAGTTCATCAGTATCGCTACTATCACCCGCACTTAATCCTAAGTGTAGGGAAAACCTCTCCTTTATCCATTAAATAAGGGTAGAGTCAGGCTCATGACTCGAACAAAAACAAGCGCTTCTTGGGAGGCAACCCAAGCGTTACTTGCTTTATTTGCTTTATTTGTTTGATTGTTTGTTTATTTAATTTTATTTGTTTCCGTATGCATTTCTTATTCTTTTTGTTTACTGTTCATGTCTCAAATATAAATTGTGAAAATGCTTTATTTTGTTTTTAACTTCGTCTTAACTACATATAAAGGTATTTTGCAAAAGATAAGTGTAAGGGAAATTTAAATCTGTTTTAAAGAACAAGATTGAACATGAACGATAACAATGAGATATAAGCATGCATATTAGTATTTGTTTGAGTCAAATGCTTGTATCGAGTCATAATGAAGTTTTGCAGGAATTCCAGGAAGTAAGGTATAGGTTTTTCCAAAAATTTTTCCGGAAACGTAACATGAGAATTCTGTCAGATCATTTCTGACGGCGTCAGGAGTTACAACCTGACGGCGTCAGGTTTAATTTTCTGAAAATTTTTGAAAGTTTTGTTATTCATAAAAAGTTTTTATCTCTAACTTATAATCTCCAGGAATCTGCAAAATTATCATTCCACAAGCATTATATCCTTATATATAGAGTTTATCCCGCCGATGTTATGCAGGTTTTCGTGTTTGTTTTCTCAGGTTTAACAGGTTATTTTGGACAAGGAAATGTTTTTGGATCAAGCTTATGGCGATGCATTAGTCATGAAGCTTTTACATTCTCTTTGGAAGAAGATCTAACCGTGTTACTTCATTATCCACCGAGCGAATCAGGGGAGTATTTGATTTCATTCTTTTACTTTATGCTTTTACATTTGTTATTTGAACATTGGGGACAATGTTCATCTTAAGTGTAAGGGGGGGGGGGGTAAAAGTACGATTTTAGAGAATGCTATTACGCTTGATTTTTGTTTGTTTAATGGTAGATGTGTAATAAAACTAGATAAATACCTGTTAGGGCAATTTTAGTGCCAAATTTAAAATTTTTTACAACATTTAGGAGTGAAACTTTGATCTTAATGAGCGTCTCATGGATAGGAATTATATGACTAGCACAAAAAACCGTACCACTAAAAAAATTTTCCACCCCCAAATATGTGAGGTTCGCCCCTAGAATTGGTAGGAAAAGCATTTATGCTATGATGTGTGTACCGGTAGCACTTAGATTCTAGAACTTGCGTTAGGACCATTCCAAGGCCACAAGTGAGACTACATTCGTGTAGTTAGATTTACTACATGATAAGAGGCATTAGGATTAACCCATTGTTTTACACCTGTGTTTTTGTTATAATTACGTTGGCTACATTGGTCAAGTAATTCTCCCACACCCTTTGCGTTGTACTCATTTTTAGTACACGATACCCCTAGTACACCCCTCAGAGCCTATCTTTTCGTTTCGACCTTTAGGCATTTTACTTAAAGGAAGAATTTGTTTACACCCCACTTAAATGTATACCCAAATCGCCTTAGCCTACCTTGTATGCACTCATTTTTAGTGCATTATTGTTACAACATTTGTTTAAACCCAAGTTAATTATCTAGTTGATTACATGGTTGCTAAGTCGAGTCATATCCTTGTACATATTGTTTTAGGACGATTGGGACTCATGGGTAAAGTACTAGTGTAATGGAATAATGGGGAAGAACATCATTTATTACCCCCATATGTGCTAAATATTTTAAAAGTACTCCAAGTTTTTCAATTATCTTAATTCGAGTCATAAGAATAGTTATTTGTAAAGTTATGTAAAAGTTCAAGTGTAAGGGGAATGCAATGCCCCTATGATGTATTATTTTGGATAGTAGGGCAAAAGTGTATAAAAAAAAAAAAAAAAAAAAAAAAAAAAAAAAAAAAAAAAAAAAATCAATCAAGAAAAATACAAAAAAAATGAGAAAAAGAAAAGTAGAAAAAACATACGGACTACCATCCCGTTTCATTTTATGTTTATTTTATGTTTTTTTTATTTTGTTTTTAGCTTAAGATTGAGTCGAGTCTTGGCTTAGCAACATTGTATAGTACATGTAATTGATCAAGATCTTTAACTCGCCACCAGTAAAATATCCTTTATCCAACAAAACCGTGTTTTCCTTTTCCCTACACCTAACGTTATAACCCATGTAAAAGCCCTCTTTGATAGTTTATCTTAGGTGCTTACGCCTAGTGGAGGAGGTTTTCAATCCTTTCCCAAGCCTATGGTAATCTATTTGCTATGACAGGTAGTGAGAGATATTATCCGTTTTCATTTATGAGATTTATTTTGATGACACTTGAGAGATGTGAGTATCTAAACACTACTTGTGAGGTGCTAGTATGTAATCTCCGTGCTTATTATGATTAAAGAGGAACGAATATTTGTTGTAATTACTTTTATGTTAGCATTAAATGACCCATAACTTGTATTTTGATTAGAATAAAAGCACATTTGCTTGAGGACAAGCAAATCTCAAGTGTAAGGGTATTTGATGAAGCGAAAAGTGTACCGCTTTTAAGGGGTCATTTAAGCCCTAAATCGTATTTATTTGATCAAATATTGCCCTAAATCGTTCCTTTTGTCATTTTAGGTACTTTTGAGGAGAAATCTGGAAAAGGAGGCATTTTGGACGTTTTTGGAGCATAAAAGTGAAGAAAACGACAAAGTCTCAAAATCATGCTGGAAATTACCTTTGACGGCGTCAGGATTATGCCTGGACGGCGTCATGGCTTGGCAAAAGTGGTGGATGTGAAATTTACTCATGATAAGCCAGTGAAAATTGCATGGGAATTCTGACGGCGTCACCCTTTAATTTGATCAAGGTCGTCACGTTATAATTTAGAGAGGGACGGCGTCACGCATAATCCTGACGGCGTCAAGCCTTGATAGGCCAGAACGGATTTTGGAGAGCTAAAGAGGGACGGCGTCAAGAAGGTCATCCGGGAACCCTAAAAGCAGCGAGGTGACGGCGTCACACTCCATAACGTGACGCCGTCAGATCTAAAAGTCTATATATAGTTTTGCAATTTTTTGTCATTAGTGTGGAACTTATTGTGGAACTTATTGGGGAACTTTGTGTGTGAAAACCCTAGGACGAATTTGGCAGCTTTTTCAAGGCTTTTTGCCTTGAGATCTTCCATGTTACATTGAAGATAAGTTATTAATTAATCATTCAATATGTCTATGTGTTGTTTGATTCTATCTTGTTCTTGTCTTTTGTTTAACATGCTAGGCTAGATTTATCTTGTGTTTGCTTAGATCTAATGAAACCTAGCTATTGATTATTGGTTATTAGTGTGTTGTTAGTTGTATTGGATGATTGTTCATCTATGTTAGGCTTAAGAAAACTGGCTAACTTCCTATTCGGTAACTTGCTTGAACGTCTTAAGAAACATGAACCAATGTGTACTAAAGGTTTTTATGGTTGTATTTAATGCACAAGCGAATTCTAGTGATCCCATGTTAGAGCTTCCTAGCCGGCTCGACATAGGAGTGAAGTAGGAGCTTGTAGAGTTGGGGAAGTACGTACGCCACCCCACGAATGGTATTAAGGAATACACCCGTCATCCACGCAACTAATACACACTAATCAACCGGTAAAAGATAGTTAGGGAGTAAGGAAATCTAAGTAAACACATTTTCCTCCACATAAGTTTTCACCAACCTTTTCATTTTTGTTATTTTATTTTATTTACATTCGTAGTAATTTGGGTTAGTTGACTAGCAACTAATTCCGCCCACTCTTTCAAACCCGAGATTTTACTTGCTTTCATAAAATTATAAAAAACATAAAAAGAATCTTCTCTCACCCTTAGACCTATTAGAGTAGTTTTGCATACCTAACGAACACTATTCCCTGCGGAGAACGATCAATCCCCCGTACTTACCACTACACTATACTACATCGGTCAGGTACACTGCCTGGTGGGGTTGTAAGCCTCTTGAGATCCCTCGAGAGGTAAAACCTGTTGTAAGGTTGCAAAACCACGCATCACGGGCAGTCTTCTAACTACCCGCATTCGGAGCTTGCAAGCTGAGGTCTTTTCATTGTCGTGCGATCATTCAGAGATGGATCGTTTGAAGTAGGAGCTGGCGGAAGCTCATCTGTATTGTCGATCTTACGATGAGAAAGAAGCTACACACTTTGTTGTTGCTGCCAGCCATCGAGAAGAAATTGAAGTTTTAACTGACAGGGCTGAAACTGCAGAGTCGGAACGAGCAACAGTAATCAAATAGCTAATTCGAAATGCTGTGGAGAAGTATGTTGCATCTGATCATTTCAATGCGGTACTTGCAAATTTACAACGGAAAGCTTGGCTTGCTGGCAGAGCATACACTTTGGAAGAGACTGCGAAGCTCGGAGCCTCCTGGACGCCCGAAGAGATGAGGGATTATAACCCGATGGTAGGGTGTAACAATTCACAATTTTGAGGTCATTATTTAACTATTTAATTTACTTTTTATTTTTATTTTAAGTAACTTCACTCTTGCAAGTAACTAAATACGTTATTCCGCATACGTCGTTAAACTTTTTTTTAACTTAAACCGACACCTGACAATATACAATATAACTATTTTTTTGCATTTTGGTATCTTACAATCATAATTTAAGTATCCCGTTTTTACTTTTGCATTTTTAATTAAACTTTGCACATTTTGCGTTTTGCGCGTTTTCAGTCTACGGTTTCGATTTTTAAACATCAAGTAATCACCCAACAAGCTCAAAGATTATCTAAAATATCAAAATAGGTTTTGTTGTCAAGTTTTAATATTTTTGTAAGTTTGATATTTTTATGTTACCCGGTTTTAAGTTTCGCGTCTTAAAAACTCCACGTTTGCAATTACCAGGATCAAACTATACACTAAATGGTACATTTTATACAAAAATTCACCAAATATAACTACCTCCTCATGAGGTGGCATTTAAATGGTTGTGTCTTATGAAACTTGTGTCAAAAATTCCTACACATGTTTCCATTATAACTAAAACCACTTGCTACAAACCAAAACACATGCAAACCACCATTTTTGGATCTCAAAACTAGACACAAACTTTGCTCTCCTCCCTCTTCACCCTATGAACGAAATAAATCAGCCCAAGACACCAAATTCATCAAGGTTTTACTAAGTTTATTGATCATAAGTTGAAGATCATAAGTCCTTTTAGCTAGTTCATGGTTTATTTCACTCAAAACAACAATCAATCTCATCAAATCTTGGGTTTCTTGGAAGTTTTAGCAAGGATTTCTTAGAAGCATTTTTACTAGTAGATCTTAGTCTATAAACTTAAAGGGTGATGGCTTTTGGTGATTGTTTTGGAAGCTTTGGGTATCTTGGTTACTAGATCTAGTGTTCTTGATATTGTTCTTGTGTTTTTCATCAAATCCTTGTAAGAAACCACACAATATTTTCCATTTCACTAGTGATGTATATTTCATTATATGTATTTTTCATGTTTCATATAGTTATTGTATTAATTCATGCATTGTACATAGCTTAAATTACCAAAAACTATCATTGGGACCATGTTTGCAAAGACCATTTGGACCAGGGACTGTTTTCATAATTATTGCACTAAATAAGTACACTTTGAGACTTAGTTAAAAATATAGACCTGTAGATCTATCTCTTAACTTTGATTTTCCGGGAGGTTGGTCGTCAGACGATACCCGATGAATTAATTAGAAAATAAACGGAAAAGGTCGTCGGAAAATACACACCAGATTTGAATGGCTAAATAGTCTAACAATTTGTGTTGAACCCTCTATTGCACAAAACATATAAGTTGTAGGTAACACATTAACTTGAACGTAGCTGAAAACCCCACATAAAAAGGATTTACGGAACTCAACTTATCTAAAAAATGGTGGGACTGTTAGGTGCTGTCCCGATCAGACTTGACATATTCGGGTAAAAAGGTAATTTCACTTAAGTTATACAATTTTTAGAGCAGTGGGACCCATAATACTGATTAGAAAACATAAATACCTTTTCGGAAATATAAAATTTGAAGCTTAACTCCTTACGGTTTGGGAGAAACGATATTTTTAATATCAAATATAAACTTTTTATCGAAAACTGTACTTTATACAAAAACTAGTTAATTCATCAAAACTAGTTTGAAAATGGTCTCACATATTTTATAAAACTTATAAACATTAAAAATAATGATTATAATTATTTTGTATCTTAAAAATTTATAAATTATAAATTTCTACAAACACTTAATCATTTATTTTACACTTACCCAAAGTGATAGGACCCACTTTCAGGAATAAATCCGATAACTCATTTTTGGACAATCTAACCACATATCGACACAATAGGATTTTTGGACTATAAAATATCATAAAACCCGAACCTCGAACAACTTATATATTAGTGCTCGTAACACTTTCCTAACTTGCCAATTTTAGTCCCTATCACTTTATAAACCTTAAAAACTCTATGTAAAATTGCATGATTGATATAATAAATATATAAAACTTTCTTGCATCTATATTCTATTATTTTAAAAACCTAAGACGCAACATATTATGTCTTGGTTGCTCGTAGGACTTCTCGGCTTACTCGTCACTTTATTTGCATCTTGCTATTCACTGTTGCTTACGGTGAGTTCATAGCCCCACTTAAACTCTTTAAATTGTTTATAAACCCATTGGGGGAGATACATGCTATTTTACAATTTGGACACAAGTGCTTTAAACTGTATGCTTACCAGAAAGTATTATTGCCTAGGTACCTTTGTTGCTAGAAATAAGTCCCTAACATCATAAACCATTAATTACATACTGAGTAAACGCTAATAAACTTTTAAAAACGTCTTATTTAGAGTTGTTTTCTATGATTATGACTGTTGTACTAATAAGTAGCACCCCAATGATATTACATTCCGCTGCGATATTTGGGCGGTGTTACAGATTGGTACCAGAGCCATGGTTATAGAGAAGCAGGTCGCATTTTTTTTAGACCTAGACTATAACCGCTCTTTATATTTTAACTACTTTGCATTGCCTGACACTCTCCGTGCGCTTACACTTCACGAACAATTATTCTGTACACTATCACACTTGTCTATATATAAGATATTTATATACACATGTATTTATAAAAAGGACATTTATATATACTTGATTTACTTTCAATCACCATTTCTTTATATAAAAGATTATTTTTATAAACTTTTTTACTAATTTTGACCTCATATGCCAATTGTAGGGCATTATGTCACTACCAGCTTCCCCAGTTCACTTACTCGATCCCTTACCAGAGATTCCTGACCTTGCACCACCCGTTCCCGAACAGGGATTTAACCCTGATGATGCCTTCCACCCAGAGGAGCACCAGGAAACTCCTAGACTAGACTAATATCATCAATAGCTTCTTATATCCTAGCCATGGGATGTTTGGCCATAATAATGACACTTGTGGTATTTTGTTGTATGATAAACCATAACAAGTTATTTTAGGACATTTGGCATGGTTATGCTATAATATGATATCGGTTTATGTAAGCCAAAATTTTCCATCTTATATTCATGTGTGTTGTGATTGTATCTACACATGTTGTGATTATATATTATGGTTGTCATGATTCACCCTTATTATGATTGACTCTTGTCGTGACTGATGAACTCAAATAAGTACATTTTATTATCATTTATCCTATTTATTTGACTTGTTTTATTATATTATATATGAGAATTGATACGTTAATGTTTACTTTTGTAATTCTCAGGTAAAAACAAGTATTATGTGAAACTTTGCGATTTTGGACTAATTATGGAGCAAAACAAGCAAGATGTTAAGAGTCTACTGAAATGTACAAGATCAAGATCATTCTGCTCCAGATACGCCGCAACATACTTCTTACATACGGCGTATCACTATCAAGATTTCACAAGTTACATTCCAAGACAGCAAAGGACATGCGCCGCATAGAGAAATGGAGTTACGCCGCATCTTAAGGCGGTGTACGAATATTCCTGAATATATTAATCTTGGACCCCACGCGAAGTTAAGTCAATGCGCCGCATCTACTTATCCTATGCGCCGCATCTAACCCTCAGACAGAAACTATAAATACCCCAAAGTCAGACGAATTAAAGAGGTTGGACAGTGCAAGATACCATACGTACGAGTACCAAACCAGAGACGAATTCAGACGTATTAGCAGCACAAGACACACCCTGAACGAAGATACAAGAGCTGTAAGAAGGTCCTGCATGTATTCAATTCATTAAGTAGTTTTGTTTTATTGTATTAGTACACCTTAATTCATCAGGATTGATGGGCTGATGTCATGTGACTACGGAATATCATGTCAACCCCTTAAAATTGCTTTCCCATTAATTAAAGTTTATATGTTGATGTCTTTGGTGACTTTTATTAGTGCATTGATAACCTCTGTGTCTAGCTGAGCATTGCTTGGGTCGCCATGCCCCTTCCTCGCCTATTTATTCTATCGTTTCTAGGATAGTGGGATAGACATAAGTGATCATTAAGGGTTTACTCGCCGATAAGATTAGAGCCAACGAGAAAGGGTTAATTATATACACTTCATATAAAACTAGCAATAAAACAAGTGACAAGCTACTTAATTATCAGGACAGGTCTTCTTATTTTCTCAAGTATCTATCTGTGTACGTGTGTGCTAATCGCTGATTCGTGCTCATTAGTTTAGTTTACTATTTAATCATAACCAAACCGTGCCAGTCTCTCAGGCTGAACCCCCTTGCGTTAGATTAGGTTGTATAGCTAACTTAGGATATTAAAATACTGATTAGAATAACTAGATAATACGTTCCACTCTTAGTGATCGACACTCTACTTACCATTATATTCATACTGACCGGGTACACTGCTCGTTAAGTGTGTGTGTTATTGATAAGTCGGCTAAATATAAATTTAAAACTTGAGTAGGCATTAATACTGCTAAACCGCAACGACACATCACGCGCATCAAGTTTTTGGCGCCGCTGCCGGGGAGTGAATTGTTATTATCTGTTAATTTGATTAGTATTTTAATTAGGTTTTTTTTTTTCTTTTTAATTTTTAGATTCTAACCGCTAACCCCGTTGTATATTAGATAAATTGCATTCATTGTATTATTTGCATATTTTCTGTTTTTGTGTGTTTTTTTTTTTTTATTTTCTTTAATTTTCGTTTCTTTTTGTTTGTTTTTATTTTTTGTTTTTCTTTTTCTATTTTTCTGCATTCTGCTATCGTTTTACTGTGTTGATACAAACGATACGGCGCATCTGTTTTCACTGATACGGCGTATTGCGTTTAATTTTTATAAAATACAACGCGTTTAATAAATTCGAGTACGACGCATCTTTCCCCAAGATACGGCGTATTCTGTTTTTTTTAATAAGAAATTTTTCTGAACCCTAAAGCCATACGACGCATCTGTTTTAACAGATACGGCGTATTTTCGATTTAAATTAAAAACAGTTTTTGAATTATTAAACAGATACGACGCATCGATTTCTATCGATACGGCGCATCTTCTAAATAAAAAATCTTGTATTTTGAAACGTAACGAAAATACGGCGCATTAGCTTCTGTTAATACGACGCATTTAATTTTAATAAATATAATCGATTTTTGATAATTTAAACCTGATACGGCGCATTCTAATTTATAAGCTGTGTATCTGTTTTCTGAATAAAAGTCTGATTAAATTTTAACGAAATAAGATACGGCGTATCTAACTTTTTGGATACGGCGCCTCGTCTACAAATATCAGCAACTTTTATTTTACTTTGATTGTTTCACTCTTCTTTTGCACGAGTAAGTTTTATTCCAGGAAGATGGACGATCCGGATATTACAATGGAAGAATATGTTAGGTTTGAAGAGGAAAGAGCCTTGAGCAATAATCAGGTGTATGATTGAAAAAGAGCAAGATATGGTGCACAAGTCATTGAGACGAAAGAAATCACTATGGAAGAATACTTGATTTTAGGACAAGAAAAGTCAAGGAAAGAAAGAAACAAATTGCCATTTCAACACACTTGGTGTATGTCAAATGATGATGAAGAAGATTCATATACCGTGAAACCAATTCCGGCAATTGTTATTGATAGTACTTTTTCTCCGGAGATTGCACAAGATGATGTGTATACGGAACCCTACGTTGAAGAATATTCCGCAATCGTATTACCACCATTAGACAATCCAACGGATGAAGATAAAAAGTATTCTAATTTTGATTTCGAACCATTTGACGCAATTGTATATGATGACATATCTCAACCAGATTTTGACCCAACGAGGGATTTTGAAGAAATCTGGGATTACTTATTTAAGGATGAAATTCGGGACGATTATGAAATTGCAAGACCACTAGTTAAAGATGGAGATTCACAAGATGAATTGGAGTCACTTACAACACAAAGTGGTACAAATTTATTTAATGTTATTAATCCCGTTACTAATAATCTTGCTAGTTTTCCTAAACAGGTTGCAAAACAAAAAAATGATGAGGTGAAATTTATTACACTACCTATTGAAGCACATGAAGCACCTGTGATAAACCCGTTTTTGGTGGAACTCGAGGAAGAGTTTGGTGATGAGCTCTTAAACATTGCTATGATTGATGAAGATGATGATTTCGACCCTATGAAGGATATAGAGGAACTCGAACTTTTACTTGCTAAAGACCCTTTCTCATCTTCTGCGGAAGTCAAGGGACGCCTTACTACCAAAGAGACTAACCAAGAAGAAAGGAGACTCATTTTTCCTCAACATACTACTCTTTCAGATGAAGTGGTCAAGTCATCCAATTCATCAACCAAACCGGGTAAGAATAGGAAAGATGTACATATATTGCCAAGGTATGATCTTTATTTATTTCTTCCATCTTTAATAGCAAATTTACACTCTTTTCGTGTTTATTGCTACTATCACCCGCACTTGATCCCAAGTGGGCGAAACAACACCCTATTACACAGTAAATAAGGGTGGAGTCAGGCTCGTGACTCGAACAAAAACAAGCGCTTCGTGGGAGGCAACCCATGCTTATCTTTTATTTTATTTTCTGATTTTGTATCGAGTCTGTCAGACCTGTAGAAGATACGGCGCATCTCCATCCTAAGATGCGACGCATCGCCTGCACTGGTCATATCTTATTTTATTTTCTGCATTTTTATTTTTAACTTTAAAACTTTCTGTCAGTATTTTAATGCGGCGCATCCCTGGTTAAGGATGCGACGCATCTTTTATTCTGATTCGTATTTATTCCAGGCTCGATACGGCGTATCTTCTTCCATAAGATACGGCGTATCGACTGACCTGATGATTTTCATTTTAATTTTTTATGTTTTATTTTTACTAACTACTAATGTATTATGCAAGTTTGAACCTTCTTAATTCAGGTGTGTTAAAGTCTTAATGGTATTATAGATTCCTGCATTCTTGTGGATACATCATTTTTGAAGCTTAAACATTCTCATCCACAAGAAAGTTAATTTTTGCTCTTATACGAATAATGGAGGATCATACCGAGCAAATCTCAGGGGAGTTTTTCTGTTCTAATTCTTTTATTTTCCAGTTTTTGATCTTTGATACAAACAACGAGGATATTGTTTAACTTAAGTGGGGGGATTGGAGAATTAGAACACTTACTTGTCCTAAACTTTTTCAAAATATGCTTAAAATGCGCTTAATATATCAAAATTTAAAATTTTTTTTAGCATATTTTTGTTTAAAGTCTAAATTACATAGCTGCACACATAACCTTATTTTCAAAAATTGTGAACTTATAAAAATTCACAAATCTATGAGTGTGCCGGTGACTTGTAAACTTTAGAACTTGGCTTGCATACTATTCTAGACCACCATAATAAGTATTATCTATATAATTGGAGTGACTTGTCTAAATTGGTAAATTTCTAGGATTACACCCAAATAGCATTTATATGTTATGTGATATTAACTAACTACACTGGTTAGTTAACCCCCGTATAACCTCTTTGTTACTCTCACTTTTAGAGTAAGATACCCCTAGAAAAACACTCAGAGCCATTCCTTTCGTTTCTTACACCTTTGTTATAATGTTTCGTTACACCCTTACACCTTAGCCTACCCTGTAGATTAAAATCCGTGGTTAATTGCTTTAGGCAAAGTGTGTTTCCTTACATTACCTGTGTTCGCGTGCATAATTCATTATCTTTGGTTAGGTCGGGAAATTGCACAATGCAATTGGTATGAAAGTAAATATTGTATATCTTTGAGTTTATTTTTCGTGTGTTTACTACTTTCACTATTACAGTTATTTCTGAAAGTATGAAGAGTATGGAAAAATTATCCGGAAAGATAGTGATAGAAAAGTTGTGAAATTTTACACATATGTTGATGTCAAAAAAAAAAAAAAAAAAAAAAAAAAAAAAAAAAAAAAAAAAAAAAAAAATTGAAAAAATAGAAAAGAAAAAAAAAAAGAAAAAGTTGGAAGTTTGTTTTAACTAACTTATGTAAAGTTTTGTATTAAGTGGGCGATATCACCACTAATTGTTGTATATTATATTTATGGATTAAATGGGAGTTGGCCGTTATGGGAACGCCAACTAGGGTTATTCTTTGATTGAGATTTTGTTGAGTATAATTCGTGTCTACCTAAAGCGTGTGTTTCAAGTGTTAAAGCATGAGTTATTCAATGATACGAGTCTTATTCATGGGATGGTTGGGAAAGTAATTTACCACACTTAGGATTTTAATTTAACTGTTTTGTTTATTTTTCATTTTACACCAATTTGTATCCCAAATATTATCCATACCCTACATCATTCTTTATCCAAACCTTTGATTTATTGAGATTAGGGATTTGAGCAATCTTAAGTATCGTAGTCGTGGATTCGGCTATGTATTTATGATTTTGTCGCCCTTTTTGATATAATATTATTGGTGAAGATTACTTGGTCCTATCTTTAGCCCATTCGAGTTAAGGATTAGAGCAATTGCAAATATCATGGTCGTGGATTCGATCATGTATTTGTGATTTTGTCGCCTTTTCTGGAATTTGAGATCGATAGAGATTAAGAAGAATGATTAACCCTTAACCAACAAACCCTTTTTACCGCTTTAGACTTGTCATTCCTTGGCTTTAGCGGGGGAGATGCGTATACTTGCCAAGCTTATGATAGAATATTCGTCACGACTGGACAGTTAAACGATTAGATTTGCTTTTATCGAAATATTTTATTTTAATTCTAATTCGTTAAGTGTTTGGTTGTGCAATTATGACAAAACGAATACATGCTTAAATATAAAAATAAATCCTAATATCTTTTAGGATACATTTTCATAAGATTTATTCTAAGGTTTACTTGGGGACAAGTAAATTTCAAGAGGGGGGATATTTGATGAACTCAAATAAGTACATTTTATTATCATCATTTATCCTATTTATTTGACTTGTTTTATTATATTATATATGAGAATTGATACGTTAATGTTTACTTTTGTAATTCTCAGGTAAAAACATGTATTATGTGAAACTTGGCGATTTTGGACTAATTATGGAGCAAAACAAGCAAGATGTTAAAAGTCTACTGAAATGTACAAGATCAAGATCATTCTGCTCCAGATACGCCGCAACATACTTCATACATACGGCGTATCACTATCAAGATTTCACAAGTTACATTCCAAGACAGCAAAGGACATGCGCCGCATAGAGAAATGGAGTTACGCCGCATCTTAAGGCGGTGTACGAATATTCCTGTATATATTAATCTTGGACCCCACGCGAAGTTAAGTCAATGCGCCGCATCTACTTATCCTATGCGCCGCATCTAACCCTCAGACAGAAACTATAAATACCCCAAAGTCAGACGAATTAAAGAGGTTGGACAGTGCAAGATACCATACGTACGAGTACCAAACCAGAGACGAATTCAGACGTATTAGCAGCACAAGACACACCCTGAACGAAGATACAAGAGCTGTAAGAAGGTCCTGCATGTATTCAATTCATTAAGTAGTTTTGTTTTATTGTACTAGTACACTTTAATTCATCAGGATTGATGGGCTGATGTCATGTGACTACGGAATATCATGTCCACCCCTTAAAATTGCTTTCCCATTAATTAAAGTTTATATGTTGATGTCTTTGGTGACTTTTATTAGTGCATTGATAACCTCTGTGTCTAGCTGAGCATTGCTTGGGTCGCCATGCCCCTTCCTCGCCTATTTATTCTATCGTTTCTAGGATAGTCGGATAGACATAAGTGATCAATAAGGGTTTACTCGCCGATAAGATTAGAGCCAACGAGAAAGGGTTAATTATATACACTTCATATAAAACTAGCAATAAAACAAGTGACAAGCTACTTAATTATCAGGACAGGTCTTCTTATTGTCTCAAGTATCTATCTGTGTACGTGTGTGCTAATCGCTGATTCGTGCTCATTAGTTTAGTTTACTATTTAATCATAACCAAACCGTGTCAGTCTCTCAGGCTGAACCCCCTTGCGTTAGATTAGGTTGTATAGCTAACTTAGGATATTAAAATACTGATTAGAATAACTAGATAATACGTTCCACTCTTAGTGATCGACACTCTACTTACCATTATATTCATACTGACCGGGTACACTGCTCGTTAAGTGTGTGTGTTATTGATAAGTCGGCTAAATATAAATTTAAAACTTGAGTAGGCATTAATACTGCTAAACCGCAACGACACATCACGCGCATCAGTGACTTATTTCGATCTCATCATGGTTGAGTTAATCTCGTTGTATTATGTACTTCTCCATCCAATGAATTCTCTATCTTTTGTTGCTGCCATGTTATTATAACTTTTGTCTATTTCACTCCCCATTTCTTCGCCATCTTTTCAACCGCTTTACGAAAATACATTACTACCCTATTCTAAATTAATTTACTTATAACATGTAAAATATTTGGGTGATACCCTATAGACTCCTACATCCTATAAAATGGTTTGCTAAGTACCATATAAATCTGTTTTGTTACCACCTAGTTCATAACTATTCTACAACAATTTTTAGTCATCGTCTTATAAACTGTATTACCCATTAAAAAAAAACTGTTTTGGCCACCATTTTGTAAACACCTTACAGACGGTTTTGCTATTATCTTGTGAAACCATTACTATCACCTTATAAACCATTTCGCTAAAAAAAAAGGTTTACACACTGTTTGTCACTATCCCATTAATCATTTTGTCACTCTCTTAAAAACTACTTTACCACCTAATAAACTGCTTTGTCATCATTTTTTAACTATTTGTATTCATATTATAAACCAGTTGGTTACCTTGCTACCCCCTAATAAAATAATAAACTGTGTCGCTATGAACACACAAACTGTTTTCAAATATCCTACAAACCATTTTGCCATTGTCCTATGAACTGTCCTACCACTATATCATAAAAATCAAATTTGTAACCTTCCTACAATCTTATAAACAATGAATTGTTTTCCTATTGCCCTATAAGCTAATTCACAAATTAATTTACAAACTATATTATTAGCATAAACCGATTCGCTACCTGACTACTATTTCATAAACCAATAAATGTCTTCACTAGTATTTTTTAAACTATGTTACAACTATCCTACAAGTTTTACTAACACCTCATAAACTATTTTACTTCCCTGTGGACTGCGTTAGCCACTGTCTGTTAAAGCAATAAGACTGCGTTACTATTACTCTACAAACTATTTCACCTTTATTTCACAAATTTTTTTACTGTCACCCTATGAACTACTTTGGTACTATTTTGCAAAAAAATTATTAAAAAAAAAAAAAAAAAAAAAAAAAAAATCCTTATTACCCTACAACTTATTTCACAAACCGTTTTACAAAGTATTCTGTGATCACCCCCTGAACTATTTACTTCCTTGAAAAGTATTTTATGTTGTAACCTCCGAAACAGAAGGACCGATATTTTTTCTAATAACTAAACTCAACATTGCATCGTTGGACCTTAATTATACAAAGCCTGATCACCTATGTATAATTCAGGTAGGACCACGCTATGCTAAGAATGGTTGCCTTAATTTTATTAAAGTCAAATTTTCTATTTCCATTCTCGAGAAATCACAAACTCACGTGAGTAGACAAAAGAAGTGAAACTTATGGGTATTCATACTAGTAAACACAGTAACCAGATAGACTTCTACCTAACCTTGTCACATAAATTCAGCCTTGTCTCGCATCACATTCCAATTCGAGAGGTCAAGTTACACCACTAACCATCAGAGGGCAACCTACCAACGGGATAACCTACGATTATGACCATAAGAATTCATATGAAACTTAACCTTATGACATCTCGCTTTACTTCACATCTTCCAAATTCAAAAATTCCACTATCAAACAGACAACCTCTAAATTTGATTACTACCAAATGACTCATAACCCCAAGGGTGACTAAGACATACTTTCACTTTAAAAATCGGTGTCAATCGTGATGACAATTACATTCAGTCCCTTAATCGAAATCGTACCTTCCGCATTGAACACTAAGTACGCTACTGAATCAACCAACTGATTGCTAGTAGCAATCAACAGCATTCTTTAAGACTTTACCCTCCACGTTAAGTACTAAGTGTACCACCGAACTAGCCATCTGACTGCTAATAGGAACCGACGTCATCTTTCGAGGTTGCACCCTAAACCTACTAGATACCCATAAGTCATCAACCTAGTGCCCACCGAACTTGAGGCATAGACATTCTTTTTCTTAGTATGGTTTGGTTGCTGAAATACCACAATCATCTACGATGAGAAACTCGTCCGCGTACCTTATGGTAATAAGATCTTAACAATATGAGGAGGACCCCTCGATGGAAGTAAGAAATGAAGGGACCAATCAAACTTTTTACAAGGGATAGGAACATACAATGGGCAGACTTATAACCTAACGAAATTCTTAAGACCTTACGGAGCAACCCGAGCAACTATCTTTGGGACAATTGCCAAATCCTTCAACTAATTCTTTGAGAGTATTAGCCTGACTGGGACGTAAGAGTGATCCAAAACACCGTTGCTCACTAAACCAAACCTTAGAGGTGAATCAAGCATCTCTATCCACGACTAGGAGTAACAATATACCATGACTTGACATTGTTTCGTCAATATACAATTCACCCTCCCCACACCATATAATGAGATCTTCCCTTGTAAGTAATGGATACCTTGGATTAAACTATCAATGTACAATCACCCTTATAATGTTGTGTCCTCTAGGAATTCTAAATTATTCCGCTTCAAAAATCCATTTTGATATGACCTCACTCCCACACTAAGATGCCAAGAAGTCTCAACATGTTGAACGGCCATTGTACACAACTTTCACTTGTGACCAAGGAAAACACCTCATAACTAAATTTCAGACCACTAGCACAATAATATAAGTCATGATACATACCAATACTGCCCAAGTGAATTAAGTATTGTATAAAACTAGAAATCATAACACAAGCACAAGATTAAAGATGGCTTGAATTTAGAGAGAGAGAGTGTGAGAGAATGGGAGTTCTGAAGAGAGAAAGTGAAGAGAAAATATGTTGAATGGTTAGAAGCTCCAACCCTTCCCACACTTGGGAAGGGGTATTTATACTACTAGCTAAGTTGCCCCTAGTGGGCTGTGGAGTGAGCTGACAGTGGGTAAAGACCCGACCCAACTCCACAAATATTACTATGACTAAACTAATATAACTATAACTAAACTTGTATTAATAAGTCTACGAGCTAACTTAATGCTAATGAATACTCGGGGTGACCGAGTCTTTCATATGAATATTTATATTCCTAACAATCTCCCCCTAAGGGAGGTCACCCCGAAAATTACAATTTGAATTCTAGCATTCTGATGAACTTCATTTCTTTAGCTCGTAGTCTTTGATTCTTCATGATTGGTAAACTTTGTACTTTAAGTCGTGATCTTGTGAGTATATTTCCTTTGGCTCGTGTGATCTTTGAGCTTGTTATGAGATCATCAGCCATCATAAATCTCCAAGTTCATCCTTTGTAGTATCGTCTTCATGTGATGTAGTGACTATTGGACTGGCATGCTCACACTTTTCTGGATCATGATAATTATCATCAGAGTTGCGGAAGCTTGTTGTAGGTCATTCTGTTATCATGATTTCTTTGAACGTGAGCGTGAAGTGTGAGCATGAGGTTACGGATTGACAAGTCTCTGCTGGAATTGGGTACCACCATCACCATCTTTATATAAATCTGAAATAAAACAGTTAGCAATAAAGTTGGTGAACGAATATGGCTTTGTCATTCGTTTGGTGTGGTTGGATTAACCTTCGGTTCCGTGAGGACCGATCTGTGATCAGGTAGAATCCTCTTAAAAGAAGATTCTCCTTGACAGGACTTTCCAACTTGTAGTAATGAGTCTTCCAACAAATTAATGTCAGAATCATCGTACTAAGCATGTTCTCATACCGGAACGTCTCAAAGCAGACAGCACGGTAGAGTGAATCAGTGAATTAAATGCCCACTGATTGATAAGAAATTGATTAGAAAAATCACTCGCGTGTCACTGGATAAACATTTTATGCAACACGATGAGGGTTTTATAATTTGAATCACATTTGTATCATAAACACTTTTGTTTGAAAATTTTCACAATCAATGTGCTCGAAACTCAGTTGGTGAGCACATTGAAAGGTTTTCCAAAAGCATCCGTCAATCCATTTCCTGGAACAAGATTGATTCAAATGTGAATCGCCCCATCGTTTCTTTCCAGTTGTCACTAGTTTGATCCATGAAGGATCTCACATGTCACCCACCAAGAGCTTGTTTGATGTTGGCTCTAGAAGGATTTCCATCTTCATTGTGAATACTTTACGTATCACTCGGATGTTCTGGCAATACCACATAGATAATGCGTAGGACTCTTAATATATGTTTTCTTACTTTTCACGGTGTATGAAACAACAAGCATATTTGAGATGTGTCCTAAGAGATTTATGGATGAACACTTGGCTCTAGACTCAATAGTGCGTTTTGATTTAGTGATCGGAGGCTGGAGAGGACTGCCACCTTTTCAATATCATCTAACTGGGAGTGAGAGAGACGATAGGAATGTATTGATCTCCGTGACAAATGAAACAAGAGTCCTTTGAGGGACCTTGAGTGGCTGGGGAGGGTTGTGCAGCTGATGCGCGTGATGTGTCGTTGCGGTTTAGCAGAATTAATGCCTACTCAAGTTTTAAATTTATATTTAGCCGACTTATCAATAACACACACACACTTAACGAGCAGTGTACCCGGTCAGTATGAATATAATGGTAAGTAGAGTGTCGATCACTAAGAGTGGAACGTACTATCTAGTTATTCTAATCAGTATTTTAATATCTTAAGTCAATTATACAACCTAATCTAATGCAAGGGGGTTCAGCCTGAGAGACTGGCACGTTTTGGTTGCAATTAAATAATAAACTAAACTAATGAGCACGAATCAGCGATAGGCACGCACGTACACAGATAAATACTTGAGACAATAAGAAGACCTGTCCTGATAATTAAGTAGCTTGTCACTTGTTTTATTGCTAGTTTTATATGAAGTGTATGTAATTAACCCTTTCTCGTTGGCTCTAATCTTATCGGCGAGTAAACCCTTAATGATTACTTATGTCTAAAAGTTATTCCTAAGTGATCAAGTTAGTTATAACCGTGGGAGCAATATGATCTTCCGTAGTCACATACGACAAGCCACTAATAGACACAGAGGTTATCAATGCACTAATAAAAGTCACCAAAGACATCAACATATAAACTTTAATTAATGGGAAAGCAGTTTTAAGGGAGTGCAACCTTTCCGTTGTCACATTACACAAGCCACCAATCCTGATGAATTAAAGTGTACTAATACAATGAAACAAAACTACTTAATGAATTAAACACATGCAGGACCTTCTTACAGCTCTTGTATCTTCGTTCGGGTGTGTCTTGTGCTGCCTATTCGTCTGAATTCGTTCGCTCGTCTAGGGATATATGGCACGTACGTAAAGGTCTAAAAGTCTCTTTTAATTCGTCTGGCCTTGGGGTATTTATAGTTTCTGTCTGAGGTAAGATGCGGCGCATTGAATAAGTAGATGCGGCGCATTGACTTAACTTCACGTGGGGTCCAAGGTTATTATATTCCAGAATATTCGTACACCGCCTTGAGATGCGGCGTATCTTCATAACTGTATGCGGCGCATGTCTTCTTGTATCTTGGATCGAAACTGGTGAAATCTTGATAGTGATGCGCCGTATGTAAGAAGTATAATGCGGCGCATCTGGAGTAGAACAAGTTGGTTCTTCTTCGCTGACCAAAGTTTAAGTCAGGCAATGGTCTTCAATCTCTTCATTTCAGCAGCCTTTTCCAATCTTGATCATTTTTCTCCATTTTTAGTCCATAATAGCTAAGTTTCACCAAATGCTTGTTTTTAACTGAGAATTACAAAAGTAAACGATTAAGTATCAATTCTCATACATAATATAATAAAACAAGTCAAATAAATAGGATAAATGATGATAATAAAATGTACTTATTTGAGTTCATCAAATATCCCCCCACTTGAACTTTACTTGTCCCCAAGTAAACCTTAGAATTAATCTTATGAAAATATATCCTAAAAGATATTAGGATTTATTTTTATATTTAAGCATGCATTCGTTTTATCATAATCACACAACCAAACACTTAACGAATTAGGAATAAAATAAAATATTTCGATATAAGCAAATCTAATCGTTTAACTGTCCAGTCGTGACGAATATTCTATCATAAGCTTGGCAAGTATACACATCTCCCCCACTAAATCCAAGGAATAACAAGTCTAAAGCGGTAAAAAGGGTTTTGAGGTTTAAGGGTTAATCATTCTTCTTAATCTCTATCGATCTCAAATTCCAGAAAAGGCGACAAAATCACAAATACATGATCGAATCCACGAACACGATACTTGCAATTGCTCAAATCCTTAACTCGAATAGGCTAAAGATAGGACCAAGTAATCTTCACCAATAATATTATATCAAAAAAGGGCGACAAAATCATAAATACATAGCCGAATCCACGACTACGATACTTAAGATTGCTCAAATCCCTAATCTCAATAAATCAAAGGTTTGGATAAAGAATAATATAGGGTATGGATAATATTTGGGATACAAATTGGTGTAAAATGAAAAATAAACAAAACAGATAAATTAAAATCCTAAGTGTGGTTAATCACTATCCCAACCATCCCATGAATAAGACTCATATCATTGAATAACTCACGCTTTAACACTTGAAACACACGCTTTAGGTAGACACGAATTATACTCAACAAGATCTTAATCAAAGAATAAACCTTAGTTGGCGTTCCCATAACGTTCAACTCCCATTCAATCCATAAATGTAATATCTAACAAATAGTGGTGATATCGACCACTTAATACAAAACTTTACATAAGTTGGTTAAAACAAACATCCAACTTTTCCTTTTTCTTTTCCTTTTCTTATTTTTTCGATTTTTTTTTTTTTTTTTTTTTTTTTTTTTTTTTTTTTTTTTAACTTGAAACATAAACATAGATGTGTAAAATTTCACCACATCACTATAACGATAACTCTGGATAATTTTTCCATACTTTTCATGACTTTCAGAAATAACAGTAATAGTGAAAGTAGTAAACACACGAAAAATAAACTCAAAGATATACAATATTTACTTTCACTCCAATTGCATTGTGCAATTTCCCGACTCAACCAAAGATAATGAATTACGCACGCGAACACAGGTAATGTAAGGAAACACACTTTGCCTAAAGCAATTAACCAACCACGGATTTTAATCTACATGGTAGGCTAAGGTGTAAGGGTGTAACGAAACATTATAACAAAGGTGTAAGAAACGAAAGGAATGGCTCGGAGTGTTTTTCTAGGGGTATCTTACTCTAAAAATGAGAGTAACAAAGGGTTTATACGGGGGTTAACTAACCAGTGTAGTTAGCTAATATCACAAAACATATAAAGGCTATTTGGGTGTAATCCTAGAAATTTACCAATTTAGACAAGTCATTCCAATTATATAAATAATACTTATTATGGTGGTCTCGAATAGTATACAAGCCAAGTTCTAAAGTTTACAAGTCACCGGCACACTCATAGATTTGTGAATTTTGAAAAATCACAATTTTTGAAATTATGTTATGTGTGCAGCTATGTAATTTAGACTTTAAACAAAAACATGCTAAAAATTTTTAATTTTGATATATTAAGCGCATTTTAAGCATAATTTTTGAAAAAGTTTAGGACAAGTAAGTGTTCTAATTCTCCAATCCCCCCACTTAAGTTAAACAACGTCCTCGTTGTTTGTATCAAAGGTTAAAAACTGGAAAATAAAAGAATTAGAACAGAAAAACTCCCCTGAGTTTTGCTCGGTATGATCCTCCATTAGTATAAGAGCACAAATCGACTTTCTTGTGGATTAGAACGTTTAAGCTTCATAATTGATGTATCCACAGGAAATGCAGGAATCTATAATACCACCAAGACTTTAACACACCTAAGTTAAGAAAGTTCAAACTTGCATAATACATTAGTAGTTAGTAAAAATAAAATGTAAAAATTAAAACTGAAAATCATCAGGTCAGTCGATGCGCCGTATCTTATGGAAGAAGATACGCCGTATCGAGCCTGGAATAAATACGAATCAGAATAAAAGATGCGTCGCATCCTTAACCAGGGATGCGCCGCATTAAATAAACTGACAAAAAGTTTTAAAGTTAAAAATAAAAATGCAGAAAATAAAATAAGATATGACCAGTGCAGGAGATGCGTCGCATCTTAGGATGGAGATGCGCCGTATCTTCTGCGGGCCTGTCTGACTCGACACAGAACAGAATAGTAAAAATTCTCCAGGTTGTCTCCCGTTCAGCACTTGTCTTTATTCCAGAGTCTTCAAGTTAGACTCACGTTCGGCTCCTTAATAGCCATCATTGAAAGAGTCGGAAGCATCGCGCTCCCTCATCGCCAGTCCATTAATATTGAACACTCCTTGCTCGTCCTTAATTTCCACGCCATTCTTTTTTAATATCTTTATAAACAAAGTTATGTCCCTTTCGGGCAGAGATGACAAAATGATAGACGGGAAATTCTTATTATTAAATAGGCACAGATATGCAAGGTGGGGTGGTAGTTCAATAAACACATCATTATTCAAATTTTTATCCTCAACTATCCTCCTACGTTTGTTAATCACAACGCAATCATACCACTCATCATCAGAATCATTAACAATATCGCGTCTAAGTTCGGTAGGTACATTAAGGTCAATAAATTCCTCAAAGTTCTCATGATTAGGATTAGTTGAGTTGTTTTGAATCAATGTTTCTCCCATAAGCCTAGCTTCAAGATCGAGGTCCATATGCTCTCTTAATCCTAGCACATAGACGCCTCTAATTATGCTTTTAACAGGATCTTGGCACTTATAGACTAGTTTGTTATTCCCTACCCTTAATGAGATTTTTCTTTTAAACACATCAATCTTAGCACGGGCGGTAGACAAGAAAGGTCTTCCAAGGATTAAAGGAATCTTAACATCCTCGGGCATATCTAATATAACAAAGTCTACGGGGAAAACAAACTTCTCAATCTTAACTAGCACATTATTAGCAATCCCTTCAGGTTGTTTTACCGTTTTATCAGCCAATTCAATAAGCAACTTAGTTGGTGCTAATTTTCCTAGTCCTAGGGTAGTGAATGTCTTAAGGGGCATAACACTAACACTAGCTCCTAAGTCAGCTAACACATTATTGAAAGATATATCATTAATAGAACAAGGTAAAGTAAAACTTCCTGGGTCCTTTTCTTTATGAGGCAAGGCATGTAAGTCGGTTGCAGAGCTCTCTTATTTCATTGTAGCCTTGATCTCCTCTTCAATCTTCGTCTTCTCTTTGAGTAACCTCCTTAAACTGATTGAAGAATTAAAGAAAAATTCAGGTCTTGCACCATCATTACCATTCATCAGTCTTCTAGGAAAAGGAATGTTAGGAGTGACTTCTTCAGTGGTGCTTATGGCCTTGACATGATCTCTTGGGTTGGTTTCAGTTGAGCTAGGTAAACTTCCATATCCTCTTTCTTGAAGAACTTTGCTCATTTGTCCAATTTGTTGTTCCAATGCTTTGATCGAAGCTCCTTGATTTCTTGTAATAGTGTCTGTTGAAGCTCGGATTTCCTTGATCATAGCAGTATTCTCTTCATGTCTTTTAGCAACATCGGCCATAATTTGCTTTAAAGTGTCATCTAAAGTCTGCCTCCTTTCTTGATAAGCGGGATTAAAGTTGTTCTTTTGATAGAATCCCGGAGTAGCTTCCCTAAATCTTCCTGAAGGTCGGAATGGTTGTCCAAATTGTGTGTAGTATGCTTCTTCAAAAGTCTCATTTTCATTCTTATTAGGGCAATCTTTAGTGTAGTGAGGTCCTTCGCATTTTTCACATCCAACTTGGGCAGCATAAACTTTCTCATCACGCTTCTTCATCTCTCTACTAATTTTATCCAATTGAGCTTGAATTGCAGCAAACCCGTCAAAATTAGTGCTGCTCTTAGATCTAGTAGATGTCCCATCGTGCCATTTTTGAGAATGATCAGCAGCTTCTTGGATAGCTTTCCTAGCATTGGCTGCACTCATTTGAGGCACAGCTCCCTTAGCATCCAAGATTTGTCTAGTAGGCACGTCCAATCCTTGATAAAACAATATTATCTCCTGCATTGGGGTTAGATAGTGTTGAGGACATTTCACCAGTAAGTCTTTAAATCGTTCCCAAGCTTGATAAAGAGTTTCATCAGGCACTTGCTTGAAACTGTTGATAGCCTCCATCTTTTTAGCGGTTTTAGCAGGTGGACAATATCTTTTCAGGAATTTGCTCTTCAAATCTTCCCACGTTGTGATTGAACTAGCAGGTTCATTCCTTAGCCACTTATTAGCAGCTCCTTTAAGTGAAATTGGAAAGATTCTAAGCATAAGTTGATCGTCAGTGACTCCTTCCGTAGTAAACAAATCTGCAATCTCGAGGACCTTTTCAACATGTTCATTAGCATCTTCATGTTCCGATCCACTAAAAGCATTTTCTCTTAGCTCCTTGAGAAACTGACCCTTCAACTCAAATTTTGACTTATCATCAAACTTTGGTCTAGCAACTCCTGAACTGTAATCAGCACGGGTACTGTTCATGTATTCCTCCATAGTAGTGTTTTCGCCCATTGTTTCTGTTTCTTCTTCCTCTTTCTCTTCAGAAAAATAATCAAGCTCGAATGAACTTGAGATATCAAAGCTTTTTGTGTTGAAAAGCCTTTTAAGCGAATGAAAGGCTCGTTCAGGATCTTCGAAAGGTGTAATCAAGTTCTTCGTAGAACTCCTGGTCATGCACTTCCTGAAACTATCACAAAAGCATCAGTAGGGTATGTTCAAGAAAGTAATATATCAGAAAATCAACAACGAAAACGGAATACGAAAAATTAAAGTTACTGATATCTGCAGACGATGAGCCATATCCAAAAAGTTGGATACGCCGTATCTTATAATCGTTAAAATTTAATCAGACTTTTATTCAGAAAATAGATACGCCGCTAAGAAATTAGAATGCGCCGTATCAGTATCAAAAATCAACGTATCTAAATTAAAATTAAATGCGTCGTATTAACAAAAGTTAATGCGCCGTATTTTCGTTACGTTTCAAAATACCAGATTTTTGATTCAGTAGATGCGCCGTATCGATAAAAATCGATGCGTCGTATCTGTTTAATAAATCGAAAACTGTTTTTAATTAAAATAATAGATACGCCGTATCTGCAGAAACAGATGCGTCGTATGGCGTTATCGTTTAAATTTTTTTTTTATTTTTATTAAAAACAGATACGCCGTATCCTGGGGAAAGATGCGCCGTATTCGAATTAATTAAACGCGTTGTATTTTATAAAAATTAAACGCAATACGCCGTATCTATGAAAATAGATGCGCCGTATCGTTTGAATTAGCTCAGTACAACGATAGCAGAATACAGAAAAACAGAAAAATAAAAACAAAAATAAACACAAACGAAAAGCAACAAAAATAAAAGAAAACAAATAACACACAAAACAGAAAATATGCAAATAATACAATGAATGCAATTAATCTAATACACAACACGGTTAGCGATTAAAATATAAAAATTAAAAAGAAAAACCTAATTAAAATACTAATCAAATTAACAGATAATAACAATTCACTCCCCGGCAACGGCGCCAAAAACTTGATGCGCGTGATGTGTCGTTGCGGTTTAGCAGTATTAATGCCTACTCAAGTTTTAAATTTATATTTAGCCGACTTATCAATAACACACACACTTAACGAGCAGTGTACCCGGTCAGTATGAATATAATGGTAAGTAGAGTGTCGATCACTAAGAGTGGAACGTATTATCTAGTTATTCTAATCAGTATTTTAATATCTTAAGTCAATTATACAACCTAATCTAACGCAAGGGGGTTCAGCCTGAGAGACTGGCACATTTTGGTTGCAATTAAATAATAAACTAAACTAATGAGCATGAATCAGCGATAAGCACGCACGTACACAGATAAATACTTGAGACAATAAGAAGACTTGTCCTGATAATTAAGTAGCTTGTCACTTGTTTTATTGCTAGTTTTATATGAAGTGTACGTAATTAACCCTTTCTCGTTGGCTCTAATCTTATCGGCGAGTAAACCCTTAATGATTACTTATGTCTAAAAGTTATTCCTAAGTGATCAAGTTAGTTATAACCGTGGGAGCAATATGATCTTCCGTAGTCACATACGACAAGCCACTAATAGACACAGAGGTTATCAATGCACTAATAAAAGTCACCAAAGACATCAACATATAAACTTTAATTAATGGGAAAGCAGTTTTAAGGGAGTGCAACCTTTCCGTTGTCACATTACACAAACCACCAATCCTGATGAATTAAAGTGTACTAATACAATGAAACAAAACTACTTAATGAATTAAACACATGCAGGACCTTCTTACAGCTCTTGTATCTTCGTTCGGGTATGTCTTGTGCTGCCTATTCGTCTGAATTCGTTCGCTCATCTAGGGATATATGGCACGTACGTAAAGGTCTAAAAGTCTCTTTTAATTCGTCTGGCCTTGGGGTATTTATAGTTTCTGTCTGAGATAAGATGCGGCGCATTGAATAAGTAGATGCGGCGCATTGACTTAACTTCACGTGGGGTCCAAGGTTATTATATTCCAGAATATTCGTACACCGCCTTGAGATGCGGCGTATCTTCATAACTGTATGCGGCGCATGTCTTTTTGTATCTTGGATCGAAACTGGTGAAATCTTGATAGTGATGCACCGTATGTAAGAAGTATAATGCGGCGCATCTGGAGTAGAACAAGTTGGTTCTTCTTCGCTGACCAAAGTTTAAGTCAGGCAATGGTCTTCAATCTCTTCATTTCAGCAGCCTTTTCCAATCTTGATCATTTTTCTCCATTTTTAGTCCATAATAGCTATGTTTCACCAAATGCTTGTTTTTAACTGAGAATTACAAAAGTAAACGATTAAGTATCAATTCTCATACATAATATAATAAAACAAGTCAAATAAATAGGATAAATGATGATAATAAAATGTACTTATTTGAGTTCATCAGCAGCGTATCACTGGGTCCATGATACTTGTCTTCAATGTCAGCAATCAACTACGTGATTCTGACAGCATATGTATTGACTCGGTTTTTGCCTAATGTGTAAGGAGGGCTTCTTTCTTTTCACCCTTTATCTTTACATTTCTTTTTCATTCTTCAACCCCTTCAGCGCTTACCGAGACTTCATCACTAGCACTTTGTTGGGTTTGTTCCAGTACTAGATCCCTCTCAGTCGGCCCTCTTCCCTTATTTTCACTTTTCTCCTTTTTAATCATACCTAAGGACTTCTACACTAACTAGTAGATTGTCCCTGGGTAGATCCCTCCAGCTCAGGCGGGATCGTGGGAGCTTATACCTAACCTTACCATCCTTATAACTCTAGTACATCAAATAAAATGGTCGGTCTTTGGTATTCTTCCACAATTGCCATCATAAATCATTCGCTCCCCCTTAATATGTGCATCGATATACGAAAGAGTTTAGCACATATGGGAGAGCCTACACATGAGTCAAAAGATCACATTTTTATCAGGTTTCATATTTAAATCACATTCTCTCCCCCGATCAAAAATTTCAACCCATTTGAGATTTGTGATCCCAATTGATTTAAATATGTTTAGAAAATTTAGGAGAAAATGTGGTCTGATTTAGTATTTACTGATAATGAGATGGAACACTGCTCCCCCTCAAGCTAAGAGGGAGAATGTTAGTGTCAGGTATGATAGGTTTGATAGATTTTGAATTAAAACAATCATACACTGACACATAACAACAAATGTTTATTCACTACTTATGATGTACATGATAACTGTAATGACACAGATGACATTGACCTTTTGCACAGACGATGTGATCATCCGCTTTTCTGAGGTTGTCAATAGTCAACATCAATTATCCATCCACCAAAAAATTTATCAAAAATTGTAGATCCCTACTTGGCGAGACCAGAATAAGTAATGCTTTGTTGAAATGAAGGTGGTGGTGGTGATGACAGTTTTGTTGTTGTTGTTGATGATGATGTTGTTGTTGTGGTGAATTCAGAGCCAGTCAATAGAGTTTGAACATCTGATCAAATGGTTAGAGCGGGAGCAGGCACATTTATATAGGCCATGGAATCTGCATAAGAATATCAACACAGATATACATACATACAGATTCACTCTTCATTACTCGCTACCACGTGGCAGCTTGCCTACTCATAATACCATATTCATATCCTAATCAAACCACTATTTAGCATGAAGATCAACTATCAATCATGAACATGGCAATTCACACAAATTTCAACATTCAACTCAGGATCTTATGGACATGATTCTAACACGATAGCTACATACCTAAGCATATTCTGATTGCACAAGCAATAAATCAACAACAATTAAACAGCTATCGAATAACAAAAGTCAATCAACATTTGAAACTCATTCAGTTAGATCATACAAATGCCTGTGGAGGATTCAAGAACATCAAACACAATGGGTTTTCTAACTTCTTTTAGATTTTGAGTTTTAAAGTATTTAGGGGATTAAACGAGGATTCCAAAGTGACACAAATGGGCCTTCTAGTTACATAAAGCTAGGAAACTATACGCAAATTGCACATAATGCCCTAATCTTTCTAACAACTAACACATTTGGCCATTAGATATAAAGCTTAGTAAGTTCCTCTTCAACTAATACCCCATTAACTACAAAACCTTTTCTAATAATTATGAGTTAACCAAGAAACCCGTTTGATGATATAAAATTTGAAATCACTCTCCCCCTCAATCAATGACCCGTATTCTAGTTAAAGAGTTGTAGTCATTGATTGAGTGACAAATTTTATGAACAATCCAAGTCTTAAAGAATTTCAAATAACACGTTACCACCATGTGTCTCACAAATAATTTTTAGAAGAATCATAGAAGGAAAATTATTTGTGTACTAAGAAGACTTCTCTTCTTATACCATAAACAATGCACTGAAGCGTGCACTAAATCGGGGATGCACGGATATGAAGTAATCCATGTCCGAGTGAACTTCACCCGTTGTTAGGAACAGCCGTCTTTTTGGCGACGTGTTTTCCTCATTTTGAAAAATGGGTTGCATATATGAAATAATAGCAAGCCATTTAGGCATGTTTTGAAAACATTTTGAACTTCTGCTCGAACTTCATTTAAAGACCTGTGTCATTATTGAATGACATTTCTAGGACCGTAAATGTTATCGATACCAGAAGACATGCCTTAAAAAAATATTTTTGGTATTTTCTATTTTTCTGATTTTTTATGGTTTTTCTTGGTTTTATATATTTCTGTATACATTTTGGTTTTATATTTTTCTATTTACATTTTGGTTTAAGATATGTACAAACTATATTATTCAATTTTAGAAGATGTTGACATGAATACCTAAATAAGGATATCGTTCTGTACGTTGTAGAAGTCTGTAGTCAACATCTCTTAAACTTTCACCACCAAAGCTTTCGAGGCTCCTGAATAATCGTCTGAACTTGAGCCTTCTCAATGTGAAGCTTTGATAGCTTCCCCCCAAACCGACAATCTTCCTTTTGAGCAGTTTCAAAGCTCTCTTTCAAGCTTACATAAGGTAAGTGTACATCGAAAATCGTAGCAAACCACATCAAATATTGCTGCTCCTTTTAAGAATAATCATCGTGATTCTCCGTTCGGGGGATCATCAAATAGATCAGCAGTGTATCATCTCACACTTGAATAATTCTTCTCACGTTTCTTCCCGCTGAAGTCTGAAGTAATGCATACCAAAAGTATCCAGAGTCCACTTCCCCCAAGTAGTTGAATTGATGCAATCAGTCTCATTGTATGAAGCTCAAAAACAAGAAGTACACACTCAATCCCGTTAATGAATTCGAAAACGTAACATCAAGATCAATTAAGACCCGAAAATCCCCTTTTCTCCCTTCAGGAAATTGCCATTGTGAACCTCTTTTATCATCAGAAACTGTTTCTTACATCTCTTCCCCCACGTAGTTGGAATAATACACCAAAAACCACGAGTTAAAACACTGATTTTCTCTGCGGTTATGACCTTTGTATTTCCGAAATAACTTCAATTAAGAAGAAGTATAAAGTTCATCACGTGTACTCGTTGTGTGTTCAGATGTATGTCTCCTTCCCACTTGCTGGTTTTGATACCTCAGAATCAGCAACACAGTTTACGCACATATACTTGAAATCTTGTGAGAAGAACAAAATTGGGTCAAGTGTATCAAGTGAGAATCAACCGCTACCGAAACTCTCTCTGACTATCTTTACCAACCCTTAAGTAGGCAATTTGACGTGATGAGTGATGGAGCAAACCCGACATACCAAACTTGAAACTGAAGAATAATTCCTCGTTCTCGTGACTTAAGCTTGCACTAATGTTGGAAGAACGGTGTAGAGAATTTATGCTCCAAGCAAGTCTGTAAGTACTCAATACCCAACTAAAGTATGAGACATTAACACCTCTTACAATTATCCACAACGTCATCGGCGTGTGACACGGAGTATTACAATATAACTCCTTTAAGTGATAGTTAACCAAGTCTTCAAACATTTACCCCGACTGCTGGTAACTAGATAAACTAAGTCTTCAACTTGAATCTTAAGCACGAGCAAGTTATCATTGAAAGTCATGCATCCAACCAACCCCGACTTCAAGATAAAATAAGATCACGCCTTTGTGAAAGTCAACTTCAATCTCGAATAAGTGATACCTGATCAACTCCGTAGTCACAATTAGAGT
Source organism: Artemisia tridentata subsp. tridentata (assembly GCA_021014915.2). NCBI lineage: Eukaryota > Viridiplantae > Streptophyta > Magnoliopsida > Asterales > Asteraceae > Artemisia > Artemisia tridentata. Next base: position 67,380,439 of record CP139501.1, on the reverse strand, counting down.
CACATGCCCAACAAGTGAGTGAATATACAATCAAATGTACGTCGATCCACTATTCACACTTCTCCCCCTCAAAAATTGCATATGAGGTTGCAATTTTTGATTGAACAAGTGCGTATGAGGTTAATCCACTGTTCACACTTCTCCCCCTCAAAAATTGCATTTGAGGATGCCATTTTTGATCGAGTGAATAAAAATACAATCTAATGAAAGTAGATCCACTTGATGACTGAACGAGCATGGAACAAGTATGAAGCTTGTTGATGAGAATAGTCAGAAACAAGAAGATTTCTCTTCTTCTGAAGATAAAGCGCACTCAAGCGTACGCCTTTCTTTTCTTTGAGGAACGGGGCCTAAATTGTTGTCAGCAGACACCATTATGTTAACATTGAGGCCCGAGGCTTGAACTACAGTGTTCAAACATCATTGTCGATGAAGAACAAGGCATGAACTGATGTGTTCAAACGTCATAGCGTTGAAGAAAGAGGCTTGAACTGAGGTGTTCAAACATCATTTGTCATTGAAGAACGAGGCTTAAACTGATGTGTTCAAACATCATTTTTCGTTGAAGATCGAGGCCTGAACTGATGTGAACAGACGTCATTGTTGATGATGTTCATCAAGATTGAATTGCTTGAACCCCTACTTCATGAGATATCAATCTTTTCGGCACCCAAACCTTGAGTCTTTCCTTAATATGAGTGAATGGTATACATGCACTTAAGTAAGGACTACCTGCACCGACATTAAGAGTTTGTTTGCATTTATATGGGTTAGTGATATCAACATCTAGACCATTTGGGGTTTCACTGTGAACCTTGGTTTTGCACTCAGTGAACATCTTTCTAATAGGTATCCATCTAAGACCAACAATCTTAAAAATTATACCCGTCGGTATCCACCTGAGAGAAAATCTAGGACTGTTTGGTTTCTCATGCACAGTGAAAGACTTGTTGGGAGAAAACCTTTGCCCTATAGTAGTTTGCCTACTAGGTTTCTGAATATCACTCTTTGTTTTTACGGGCTTGTTGTTATTTCTAGTCTTATAGGACTGAACATTAGTACGAGCATTCACTTCCTTCAGGAATTTTGTTACACAATTATCATGATTTGCCTTAAAAACACATTTCTGACAAGTTGCACAAACAAAGTGTTTGGATTCAAAAAAAGATCTAGAATTCTTAGAGTGATCTGCTACGGGAATCGCTTTAATCGATACGCAACTACTCTTAGAAGCAGGCAAATTCCTCGTCTTTTCCTGTGTGTTTTTCTTAGCATCCTCTAGGTTGTGATTCTGAACACTATTTTTATATCTAACATGTTCCTTTGGTGTCACAAATGACACATGCTTTGAACTAATCCTAGAAGAACTAGAGGCACTTATATGATGAGGTTTTGCAAACGTATATTCCTTCTCATTAGGTCTAGACTATGAAGTGTCTGGCTTTGACAAAACTTGTTTCAAATCAACTTGGGAGGCAAACCGTGGTTTTGAAGATTTTGGTCGTTCAGATCTAAACGCAGTCGGTTGTCTAACAATTGATTGGTTTCTAAATGGTTGTAAAACAGGGTTCCCCATGATTGATGGTTTTGCAAACTTAGTGTTCACACCATTTCCTGTCAATTTTCTTAACTCGTTTTTCAATGCTACAATTGCAAAACTCTTTTCCTGAAGTTGAGCTTTGAATTCATCATTTTTGGCAATCAAAGAGGTTGTTTGCTCTACAGTCTTAGTTTTCATTTCTTTGATTGAATCACACAGTTTTTTGCAATGAATTTTCAAAGTCTCATTTTTATTAAGTAATTCAGCCACTTTATGTTCCAATTCAGTATTTTTTGTTGCAATAACATCATATTCATGTTTAGCCTTAACTTCATCACACATATCAAACATCTCAGTAATACATTTTTTCAGGTTGTTGATCGTTAAGTTTTTGGCTTGCAGCTGAGCTTTCAAATCGTTTATCATAAAAAATTCACGAAATTCACGAAATTCTAGATTCCTACATGGTTGGTTAGTTTGAAGACTTTCTTCCTTTTGTTGCATTGAGATTTCAAGTGAAATACAATGTTTTTCAAGTTGTAAAAATCTGTTTGAAAGTTCATTATAAACTTATTTTTCAACCATATCATTTGATTTGAAAGACTCAGCCGTTAGCAATCAACTTGACGTATCATCATGTTCAGCATCCTGATCAATTTCTCCCCCCTTATGACTCATATTGGTTGAATCAGAGGTGATATTGCTATCAGTCTTTTCCAACAGATATGTGTCATAAGTAGGTTTAATTTGATCAATATGTTGTTGTTCAATAGAAAGAACATTATGTTGATCAGACAGATGTACCTCAGCAGATGATACTTGGTGATTTACTGGACTGAGATCTGCATCCACACCATGTGTGATATCAGTCCCTGAGCTGTTGCTATCATCATGCTTATTTGACTCTGTCCCGTTCTCCATGTGTTGTGCTCTTTCATTAATGAACTCCTTAACATTACTCATGAGTTGGAGTAGTGTAACTCTGAACATGTCAACCTCGATTCCAGTGTAATTAGCAAAACACTTTTTTGCCATTTGATTGTCATCATAATAATCCTCAGTGTATTGCGAATCAATGAACACTTGGAGTTGGTTGTTGACCACATACAAGGCAGCCATGAATCTATCTTCAGAAAATTCTCCTTTGTCAAGTTGTTGTTCAAGTTGATCCAGATACAGAATCATTTTGACTGTGAAAGTCTGAACATCTTGACCAAAGAGTGATGCGAATGCACGTCTGTATCCTCCCAAGTATCCAGGTTGTTCAAAAAGAACCTTGAGATGTGAATGAAGTGATCGAAAACACTCAATGCAACTTTCCTTTGCATTAGGCAACATTAGTGACTGATGAACCTCTTTCTCTTGAGAATTCGAGCACAACAATTCCATATTAGCATTATCAGAATCACACACGTTTATTTGTTGTACAGAATTGGAAGTCTTTTGTTTATCATACGTTTCGTACAACTTGAGTACCTCAGATATGAAGGAATCTGAAGTAGTAGACATGATGTGAACGTACACGGGATTTTACAATTCTATGATTTAATCGGGAAATAGATTCTTTCGCGGGATTTTACAAAAATCAAGAATAAACCGTGAGATGATAATGATTACTTGAATGTGTTATGATTAGTGATTGTGTGTTGAGGGTGATGATTGATTGCTAGACTTTGTGAGCCGTTGTTTGATTTTGGTTGAAAGGGTTTAAGTGAATCCAAATAACCACCGTGGTTATATCCAATAAACTCGAAAATATCTCAACCCAAAATAATTTTCAATCTCGGATTCTTGGAGCTCAATCAAAGTTGTAAATTTTTTTACCAACCGAGGAATTCGTCCTTGTGATAAGAACCTAATAAAATTCACCCTAAAAAAAACTTAACTACAAATCGTCCTTGTATTGTCTGTCCAAAGAAAGTAGGCTCAATTTCGGCCCAAATATAGATACGGTTCAAGCCCACACCTAATCCGATTAACCCTAATTATCCATACTATAAACCACCACTTAATCCCACTATTACCCAAATAATTTGGAACTCTAACCCTAATCTCAAAAAGAAATGCAGCCTTTTCTTCACAGTAGAAAACTAATGATCTCCATCTCCATCAACAACTTATCTTATCAAATCGAACAAAAATATGAACACACTACCACAATCGAGTTTTACGATCCCCAATTTTATTGTACCTGCTTCGAAGAACACAAGAATGATGCGTATGTCTTCAAGATCTTTTGATAAAGGTCTCGGGTAGGTCGTATGTTGTGAATTGTTTCCTTTTAGTTTCAACCGATCATAAGAAGGATGAAAACCAATGTTTTTGTTCTAACTTATGAGTTAGAAAATTGATAGATCAATGATGGATTTAATTTCAAACAAAAATCTTTTAGAAGATTGGTAAGAAAGTTTGAACAAATCTGAGATCGAATTGATTGTTTATTGTACGATTTAAGATTAGGTTGATTTTTCGTTTTTTGATTTTTCTTTTTGATTTTAAAGTCTGAGATGAGCTAGTGGTTAGAGATGGGTGGTATTCTTTGTTGTTGTTGTTGTTTTTTTGAGATGAGCTAGTTTTTAGTTGTTGTTGTTGTAATTTCGTTTACACTGGATGAGGAATAGATATGAGATCGTGGATTTGTTGTTGTAATTTCGTTTTGAATCTGTTGTTATTGCTGGGAAATGGGTTGTGAAGTTAGGTCCTGCTGTGGTAACTGGTTTGATGTTATATCAAAATGCAAGCTTTTGGCAAAACGAAAAGACCAAAAATGTAGCAAACCTCAAAACGCAATATTTAGTAGCAAACTGCAGTAACAAAACGCAATATTTAGTAGCAAATCGCAAAGACCAAGATGCCAAATCGCAATGGTCTAACTGCAGGTTACTTTCACCCTTTTTGTCCTTTTCCAAACTTGGCTAAAAAGCAAAACTCAGAGAGGATTCACGTCAAACCGCAACACATACCAACTTTAAAAACTTCAAATTGCAGTCAAGAAGTTATTCAAATCGCAATGGTCTAACTGCAGGTCACTTTCACCCTTTTTGTCACTTTTCCCTTTACAGTTAAAGCCAAAACGCAACAGAAAATTATATCCAAACCACAACAATAGACTTCCCAATATAACTCAAAATGCAACAATGAATCACCATCTCGCAGTCAAGAACAATGCCAAATCTCAACCAAGAATACACCTCTTAACCAAACCACAGAGAAGAAAACTTTTCAAAAAAACACCACTTTTAACCTAAAGAAAGCCACGTAAATCAGAAATAACTAGAAGAGGTTGTGAGTTACGGGACCTGAGGGTTATAACCCAACACTATTATGAGAGATGGAACAATTGGGCCTAAAATTAAGCTAGCGAACACTGTTAATGCCCAAAACATAAATGGACATGTACACCAGAATGATATTCGAACCAAACGTAACTTTCTTGAAATGATGTTCGAGCCAAACCAAAAAAAAAATAAAAGCGAGAAAATAGAAACCGTGAATCCAAGCACACACAATCAATCGAACCTAGCCATGGCTCTTGATACCAATTGTATAAAACTAGAAATCATAACACAAGCACAAGATTAAAGATGGCTTGAATTTAGAGAGAGAGAGTGAGAGAGAGTGAGAGAGAATGGGAGTTCTAGAGAGAGAAAGTGAAGAGAAAATATGTTGAATGATTAGAAGCTCCAACCCTTCCCACACATGGGAAGAGGTATTTATACTACTAGCTAAGTTGCCCCTAGTGGGCTGTGGAGTGAGCTGACAGTGGGTAAAGACCCGACCCAACTCTACAAATATTACTACGACTAAACTAATATAACTATAAGTAAACTTGTATTAATAAGTCTACGAGCTAACTTAATGCTAATGAATACTCGGGGTGACCGAGTCTTTCATATGAATATTTATATTCCTAACAAGTACCATATCTATAAACTTCACCCGATATTTAGCCACCAAACACTATCAAGCATTGGAAACTAGACTCTGTCCTTAAACCTTTGAAAGCTTATATAGGTATGCATACCCGACTATACCTGCTTCCCTGATATTTTCACTCTGTCCTTAAATACATTTATATTAACCATGAAACTCGTTGTGATATTTTTCTAAAATACTTATTCTAATGGGTACATTTTTTTTACCTGGCTTCCAACTCGACATTGCGAGTTGACTAATCCCAGGGCGACTACTCTTTTGGATAGCCCGGAGTCATCGTAGGTGAACCTCCGTGACCACTTGCTACAAACAAAAACACATGCAAACCACCATTTTTGGATCTCAAAACTAGACACAAACTTTGCTCTCCTCCCTCTTCACCCTATGAACGAAATAAATCAGCCCAAGACACCAAATTCATCAAGGATTTACTAAGTTTACTGATCATAAGTTGAAGATCATAAGTCCTTTTAGCTGGTTCATGGTTTACTTCACTCAAAACAACAATCAATCTCATCAAATCTTGGGTTTCTTGGAAGTTTTAGCAAAGATTTCTTGGAAGCATTTTTACTAGTAGATCTTTGTCTATAAACTTAAAGGGAGATGGTTTTTGGTAATTGTTTTGGAAGCTTTGGGTATCCTGGTTACTAGATCTAGTGTTCTTGATATTGTTCTTGTGTTTTTCATCAAATCCTTGTAAGAAACCACATAATATTTTCTATTTCACTACTGATGTATATTTCATTATATGTATTTTTCATGTTTCATATAGTTATTGTATTAATTCATGCATTGTACATAGCTTAAATTACCAAAAACTATGATTGGGACTAAGTTTGCAAAGACCATTTGGACCAGGGACTGTTTTTGTAATTACTGCACTAAACAGTACACTTTCAGACTTAGGTAAAAGTATAGGCCTGTAGATCTATCTCTTAGCTTCGATTTTCCCGGAGATTGGTCGTGACACGATACCCGATGAATTAATTAGAAAATAAACGGCAAAGGTCATCGGAAAACGTACACCAGATTTGAATTGCCAAAAAGTCTAAATTTTTTTATTTTTTTATTAAACCCTCTGTTGCACAAAACATAAAAGTTGTAGGTAACATATTAACTTGAACGTAGCCGAAAACCCCACATAAAAAGGAGTTACGGAACTCAACTTATCTCAAAAATGGTGGGACTGTTAGGTGCTGTCCTGATCAGACTTCACATAGTCGGGTAAAATGGTAATTTCACTTAAGTTATACAATTTTTAGAGCAGTGGGACCCACAATTCTGATTAGAAAACATAAATACCTTTCCGGAAATATAAAATTTGAAGATTAACTCCTTACGGTTTGGGAGAAACGATATTTTTAATATCAAATATAAACTTTTTATCAAAAACCGTACTTTATACAAAAACTAGTTAATTCATCAAAACTAGTTTGAAAATAGTCCCACATATAAACATTAAAAATAATGATTATAATTATTTTGTGTCTTAAAAATTTATAAATTATTAATTTCTACAAACACTTATTCATTTATTTTACACTTACCCAAAGTGGTAGAACCCACTTTCAGGAATAAACCCGGTAACTCATTTTTGGACAATCTAACCACATATCGACACAATAGGATTTTTGGAATATAAAATATCATAAAACCCGAACCTCGGACAACTTATATATTAGGGCTCGTAACACTTTTTTAACTTGCCAATTTTAATCACTATCACTTTATAAACCTTAAAAACTCTATGTACAATTGCATGATTGATATAATAAATATATAAAACTTTCTTGCATCTATATTTTAATATTTTAAAAACCTAAGACGCAACATATTATGTCTAGGTTACTAGTTGGACTTCTCGGCTTACTTGTCACTTTATTTGCACCTTGCTATTCACGGTTGCTTACAGTGAGTTCATAGCCTCACTTAAACTCTTTAAATTGTTTATAAACCCATTGGGGGAGATACATGCTATTTTACAATTTGGACACAAGTGCTTTAAACTGTATGCTTACCAGAAAGTATTATTGTCTAGGTACCTTTATTGCCAGAAATAAGTCCCTAACATCACGAACCATTAATTACATACTGAGTAAACGCTAATATTATGAATATGCATATTGGGCTTGAAGAGCCTGTCCGGGTGAGTAGCGCTCACTTGATAATTGTAGGTCAAACGGACACATAATATTGAGAAATTAGTTAATATGGCAAATTACCTTTTAGGGCATTATTTATATCATTCTATGATATTAGTTAACGTTTGAATTTGTGAGCTTAGTGCAATATTTACTATTTACCCATAATTGTATTCGTTGCAATTATTACTTTAACTCTGAAATCTTGTGGTCCATTAATTATTTATAAACCTGTGAATTTCACTCAACCTTTGTCTTGACTTTTTAGCATGTTTTATCTCGGGCCCTTAAGGTATTTGGCTAGCATGAAGTCGCACGAAGAATATTTTGAAAGCTTGCATTTTGCTATCATTCGAGACTTTCAAAAACTTTTATGTTTGACGTATTATGTACCTACAACTGCTTGGGACCTCTTGTAACTCTGATGTTTTATTTTGATCGAATGATAAACTTTTAAAAACATCTCATTTAGAATCGTTTTCTATGATTATGACTGTTGTACTAATAAGTAGCACAGTAATGATATTACATTCCGCTGCGATATTTTGGGGATGTTACATAGGGGCAGCCTTCGAGAAGGCTGTAGATGATCTGTATGCAATGAAATCTCTGTATCTCTCTTCGTTGGCCCAGTATGCGAACAAAGACTTACATTTCCTTATGAATCTCAAGCCTCCCAGCCTAGGTCAGACTTCTTCTAGGGTGGACCCCCAAACTTCTCCCTTCATTTGAAGCTTTGTTTGATGTGAACTTCCGCACCCTGCATGGTGTTTCTTTTGTAGTAACTGTTGCTAGCACCATGTGCTTTCTTATTGTGACAACCCGGTAATTTTAGGATTGGTTAAATACTGCATTACGACTTAATAATAACTGAGACCTTGAAACCAGATTAGATTATATGAGATTTTATTTTGGAATATTGATATGTGATATGTGAAGTTGCCTCGTAGAACTTGAGATAGAACACAACGCGAATCGGCACGAATCTAAACCTAATAATACGTGAAATAATTGAATTAAGAAGTGTTGAACACATACAGGCGTATAAATAGTTAATTTTAACGGAAAAATACTACTAGAATTAATGGTGCAAGTTAGAAGATCTCACGAAAAATTCTACTAGCCTAAACGAGCCCGAGAACCAAAATATTAAAAGATTAACTAAGTTACGTCTACAGCGCCTTCATTAATACCACACCCCCGTCCCTTGTGTTTTTAGTTTGGCAAGTTTAGTCCCTACAGGGTATTTAACCAAATGAATTAGAGTTTCCCTCACAACCTTAACCTCCCACACACACTTATAACCATACAGGTGCCACTATCCCTTCTCCGGACAGATTACGGCCATCCGCGGCCGCTACCACGTGCCACTTTTATCACATAGCCACCACCATGGTGATACTCCTCCACCGTCAACACCACAACGACTCCCATTGTCTCGGTACTTTGGTCACCATCAACAACACAATCATCACTTCACCACTACTATGCTCCACTACTATCAATATCACAACTACCATCAATCACATCTTCATCCGTCACCAATAACAACATCGCCATCATCTCCCCACAGCCTATGCCATTGCCACCTCCATCACCTCACCGTCCCCACCAAACACCACCATCATCACCCTCTTGCATAGATCCGTTTAGATCAAGAATAGTAGAAGTTAGATCTACTACTTTGTTGTGTTTTCATCCTCCACCGCCACACCCCTTCACTCATCTCTCTTCCTTGGTAAGTATACGAGCGAGAAATCACCAAAAGCTCATTGAAATCAACGATTCACTCCCGTTAGTGAATCGGTCTAGGGTCAAATGGGTTAATATATAATTGGTTGATTAAAAACGTGTTAAGAAATGCCATAGGTATCATCATTGTTGTCGCGTTTGTGTCTTTGCGTGACGTCGTAAGATTCATAAGCTCACGACAAGCTTGTCTTGTTCCTTTTTTTAGCTTATTTTGAGCTTATTCCATTCCGGCTTATTTGTGTTGATCCGTTTGGTTAATGAGTTGAGTCGACTTGGGATTTATTTGGTCTGTTTGTTTTGATTTACGTCACGGGTCAAAGCCGATTGGCTTGTAACCTCATTTCAGTCCGTTTGGTTTTCCTCCCATGCAACAGGTTTCGAACCAAGACCTTGAGGTCTCGGTAAGGTAAGTTATTCGTGGTCTGAATGTGGTTGTTTTGGGTTTGGAATTTGATTGTACTCATGGAGCCGTAGGTTAGAGGCCGATACAGATTAGTTTACTCTTGGCCGAATAGTACTTTAATGATGACTAGAAACATGGTTACGAGTTGTGTTGTTTTGGCCGTGCTTTGGTTTAGTCGAGACCCCATGGTCTCGGAGTGACCTTGGTTAGCCGATATTATGCTTATACTAGTTAAGTTGATTGGACTTGATTGATTTATTAATTGGTTCAGACTATTTGGACGTTAAGTTGACTTTATATGACCCGACAAGTAAAACCGAGGGTATAACTGGATTAATTGGGATTGGGTGTAAATTGTTGACTCGAGGGAAATACCATTTAACCGTGACTCAAAAAGTCTTAATAACTATTAGGTTATGGTTCTCGAATTGGACGAAATAAAAGAAATGATGAAAATGTTTAATTTAAAGTTATTAGTAAGAGTTAGGTTAATATTAGAAAATTGATTAACCACGAGTTACTTTTATAAGCAAGATGGATAAACCTTTGAATAAAACGGAATACAAGAGAGTTATTGGGCTTTTCGAGACACCTGACCCATAGATTATCATATTTAGACTTGTTAAATTATTTATTTAGTTATTGATTGGTAGTCGGGTTACCTTGGGAACCTTTGCAACACCGAACTTGGAATATATTAAAACATGGACTATTATTGGACCTTGGACATTTTGGACTATTGGGATATGAAACGATTATAGTACATTAGACTCGTAATGAATTTAATGTATTCGAGCCGTAGCAGATAAACAATGGAAAATAATGTCTAACGGACAATAACATTTATAACGCTTATTATCCAAACTTATTTTGAAATTAATAAAGTCATTCAACTTGGAACGTTCTATAAATGGACGAATTATGGCGAATTACTTTTTTGACATATAAAACAAGTATATTCTATGAAACTTAATGGGATTATGGGATAATACCAACGACTACCAATCGACTCATCCTACTTGATATGTTTGCTTTCCTTAGCTCGTAGGTTTCCCTCCATCATCTGATCTTGATTTGAGTCCTCGTCAACACTTTTCGTGTAAATTCCGTTGTTTTGTTACCGTTTGGCGTGTGTGTACTCCTGAGTGTATGTCTTCCTCCCGTTACACGAATGATGATACCAAACACATATAAAGGGCTAAAACGAGATTAATTATGGAAATAGAATGGGAATAATTATGGCAATAGAATCAGATTAACTTGAAAATGGATTGGGTTAATTTATGGGAATGGGAATAGTTAATCTTTGGAAACTGTTGTGCACTTAGTTACTTTATGTGATATATATTAAGACGAGTCTTTATATTATTAGGTCGTGCCGAGTCTGTTGTGCCGTGAGATCCTAGTTTCCGTGAGATTCTAGTTGTTGTTGCGATTAGGATACCCTTGAGATGTTGTGTTGTGCTAGTGTCTGGTTTATTTTGCTGTTCTACTCTTTGATATTGTTGTGATATTGCATTGCTGGACTGAGGTGAGTTCATAGCCCCACTTTTACTCATATACTGTATTTGCAAAGTTGGGGTGAGAAAACATGCACAACTGTTTTATCTGGACAAACTGTGATTATATGATTTCCTATAACTGCTATGTTAGCTAGGATTTACTTGCCTTACATGCTGCATTAGTGCAGGAATCATTATAACACGCTGCATTAGTGTAGGAATCAGTAAAACTGGCTGCATTAGTGCAGGTATACCATACCATGCTGCAATATTGCAGGTTATTACTATATGGTGCACCTATAGCGGATTGTTTGTCAACATACTTTTGAATGCGAATGACTTATACGGTTTTGTGTCTTAGCCTAGCATAGCAAACTTATATAATCTGGTCCACTGTTATATTTTCTGCTTAAACCTATGAACTCACCAGCGTTAGATGACCTTTTTAGCATGTTTTCTCAAGTAACTGATGAATCAACTATTGACTGTTAGGTGATCGAGGCTTGGCAAGCGGCATGGGTTACTGATCAATTTAGACTCTGTTAACCTTATTGGGACCTATCTTTATATTTTGGGCTTACTTCCGCACTTTTAAATTAAATGTAAATATTAAATATTTAGTTGAAATGTTATAAATAAAACGGATGATGTATTTCCATTTTTTATGCTTGTGTTGTGCACCAATCCCCGTAGCACCCCGAAGATTTGTTAAGTCTTCCGTTGTACCAAATTTTGGGGGTGTTACAGATTGGTATCAGAGCTCAAGTTATAGAGAAGTGGGTACTTATCAAAAACCTAAACTATAACTATTTTTCAAAAAATTGATCCCATGACCGATGCGCGCTTGCCAAGCTGAAGCCTCTAGTATTGATATGATGAGTTGATGATTTCGTTATGAGATTTGGAATAATTGGAAACTAGGACGAGAATTATGCGATATTTGAATTGAGGATATGCTTAGATGTATGCAGTATTTGACTTGGGAACATATCTAGAATCATGCGATAATTGTTCTGGTAATATATTTGGAATTATGTGGTATTGGATTTGGGAATATGTTTAGAATAATGCGGTATCTGTCATTACTGTTTTGGAAGATTTTATGTTAGGCTGGAGTTACGGATCGGTCTAACGTTAATAGACCTGACTGACACAGTTATCAGACTTATTGGGTTGACGAATCCAATAAGAGCCAGGTAAGTGTGTTGGAGGAATTTATTAGCGTATGACCTATCCTTACGACTTACCAATTATTTGTGATATTCTGGATATTGGGAAATGCCTATGATATGATTTTCACTACGTGTTTGATTAATCTTGATACACTAATAACTGCCCACTACCATGCATGTCACAACCCCGTGCCCCTCCCTATCTCATCCTCACTATTTTGCACTGTTTTATGATAACACTTCTATATATTTCCATACATTCACGATCTCTTTCCAAGAAGCCTCACTGTTTAACTCTGAGAATAGAACATTCACCCTGTTCATCTGAAACGCACAGTCTGTCATCGTTTGGAAACCCGCCTCGAAACCTTCACACTAGGGACATGTCCTTGGGATGTCCCACTCCACCGTTTGTATTCCAAGGAAGACGTGGTCTAATAGACCTAGAAGTTACCATGAGAGCTACTACGTCGAGAACACGATTAGTTACGGAGTTGTCCGTTGTGTGCTCTAGATTGAGAAGTTTGCAGTAGAGACTTTAATTCCTTATTATCTACCATTATCATCTATCGCTATCAATCACCATTTTCGTCTGCCGTTGTTGAATTTTTGAGGATCTCGTACCGAATCTTGACGTTCTGGTAAATCCGAGTACTTGGTTATTATGTTGAACTGGAACTCTTTATCATTGTTGGAATAGTATTCCTAATATTGTAGTTGGTGTTCATTCCAGTATCCTATATGTGACGATCAAATTCCTATGCGGCGTTGTCCGATATCCGAAACCTTATCATTGATTGACGTCTGAGAGTCAGATTAATAGCTCCGAAACAAAACCCAGCCAGGACCACGTGGACACGATCTACTGCTGCTGTTAACACCAGTCGTCGTGGTCGGCCTCCAGTCACTCCAATCCAGACTGCAAACAACAAGGTCCCACCAAATCATGTTATGGTGAATCAAGCTCTGATTGATCAGTTAGTGGCCCAATGAGTAGGCCGAGACACCCGCTGAATTGAATCTCTCGAACACCTCAGTTGGAACTTCAGGACCTGAAAACGATGCCCGTAAGGGAACGTATCGTGAGTTCCGAAACTGTATGACCAATGGATTGGCGGGACTGAAGAGGGTTGTTGTGAGAAGGAATCCAAGGCGAAGTATGCTTTGTTGACTCTGTGGGATGAAGCCTTGACTTGGTGAAACATTTACCTCCGATCTACCACTATTGATGTGGCTCATTCAAGGCCTCGAGAAGAGTCTAAGGCGATGATGCTTAGGAAATCCCATCCCCGCAATGAAGTGAGAAAGATGGAATTTGAATTCCAGAATCGTAAGGTGAAAGACACCGTCACGTCAACCCAGAATCGTCATTTCTAGGAACTGTCACTATTGTGCTTTGAGATGGTTTGTACCGAAACACTCAAGGTAGAAGCAATATACTGATGGATTGCCCCATCCACCAGGAATGACGTAATTGCTTCGAAACCAGCAACTTTTCGCGATACCATAGAATTAACCTACCATTGGATGGATTGAGTGATTCGTGACACAACTGAGGAAGTGGTAGATAACAAGAGGAAGTAGTTGGATCACTCAAAGAATAGAAACCACCCAAACCAACGACAAGAGGTCACTAAGGCTTATGATGTTGAGACTGGAGAAAAGTAAGGATACACTGAGAGCCAACCTAAGTGAGACTGTTGTAAGCTTCACCACTCTAGTCAGTGTACTGTGATGTGTGTCAAAATGGTACGAAGTTTGGGTATTTAGCCAGAAACCGTAGATCTAAGACCCTTGCAGTGGTTCAGACAACCTATAGGTCGGATCGGAAGGCTAATGTCACTCGTTTTGGATATGGGAAGAAGGGACATTACAAGAATGAGTGTCAAGAACCGTGGAACCCTGGACTCGTGAAAACTAAGGAACTAAGGAAATAGGAACAACAAAAGGAGAACCATGAAGTAGGAGGAAACCAAGAACAAAACATGACATCAAGGAATGACTGCCCTATGTTATTAGACCTAAGTTTAGACCATTATAAGTTATGTTTATATAAGACTTCATTAGTACCTCTCTAAGCATTCCGTGGTATTGTATGGATTTTGGTGTACGTTATTCTGAGACATAAGCTTATTTGACTTATGAGCACCCGCAATCCTAGTAGATGTACCTTTCCCTACGCGCTTCACTTTTCATTATCACCGCTATCTAACGAATTACTTGACCTTATCTCCCGATTTTCTGTACTCCTATCATAAACCAGCCGTCTACGTTACTATCTAATTATTATTTCGTAAACCCACAAACAGTTTACCATCTACTTCTTGTAGCTAAGCCCGGCATTACATCATTAGACCTTAATTATACAAAGACTGGCCACCTATGTATAATTCAGGTAGGAATCATGCTATGCTTGGAACGATTACTTTAAGCCTCCACCAAGAATTAAACTTCTCATCCTATTTCTGAAAGATTTTGGCCAGATCAATTCTACCTTTTTCCCGTCCCATGAATCCAGCCTTATCTACTCTAATCTGAAAGGATACATTACACCATCTACCTCCATAGAATGATTTCGCCACATAGCGTTCCGCGTTACTCTACCTTTCCCAATTTCCGAGGACCCTCATTGCTGATTGAACAAAAATTTTAAGTTGGACAACTACCTGATGACTCATAACCTCGTGTGTGACTGAGACATATACTGCTTATGGCATTTATGCAAACCACTACGACGGTTATATTTAGGTCCCTAATCGAAGGCATACCTGTTGCACTAGAACATTACCGATTCGACCGATTGATTGCTAGTACAATCCATACAGATTTCCCAGATTATATCCTCCACGTTAAGAAGTTAGTACACCATTGAGACTAGTCAACTGTTAGCAGGAACTGATGTACACCTACTTAGTTCGATAAAGGAGCTGACGAAAGTTTTGTATCAGTTACTCTTAGACCCCCACTTGATAAGACCCAAACCGCCGTGGACCTTGTGCAAGACGTTTGGTTAGCCAATGTGTGGAATTAATACCCCCTACGGAGAATTGATGATCCATTCAACCAGCTCCAAGGTTTGATCGATTATTCGAAGATCGATCCGCGATCCGAATACCACCAGAAGAGGGTTCGGGGAGAGAAAATCCCAAAGGCTGCGTTTAGACCCGTTGTGACTATTATGAACCCTTAGTTAAAGTCTGTTGGTTAGCCAACACCCCAGCCGCCTTCATGAACCTCATGAACTACAAGTGTGAACTATAAATCGGACAGGTTGTGATAGTATTCAACCATGATATCCTAAACTACTCAGAAGAGTAAGGAGGAACACGGAAAGCACCTGGGAATAACCTTAGGGCTGCTTGAGAAGAAATAGTTGTACGCCAAATTCTCTGAGTATGAATTTTAGATTTCGACCATGTGGTTCTTAGTCACATGAATTGTATTAACATAGATCTCGCCAAGATTGAGCCCATTAAGGATTGGGCTACCTCTACCACTCCGACTGAGATACGCCAATTGTTATGGCTTGCTGGATACTACCGGAGATTTATCAAAGGTTTTCCAAGATAGCAAGCCCTTAACCAAATTGACTCAAAGGAGGTGAAGTATAACTAGGGAGAAATCGAAGGAGAAGCATTTTGACTTGTAGCGGAGAAACGGTGTAGTACACCTATCCTAGATGTACCGGAAGAAGTGAAGGTGTTGTTGTAAATTGCGATGTTACGCATAAAGATTTGTGAGTTGTTCTGAAGTAAATGGAGAAGGAAATAGCTTACGCCTCCCGTTAACCTGAGAAATACGAGAAAAACTACGTCATTCATGAGTTAGAACTGGGCGCAGTTGTACTTGCCTTCAGAATCCGGAGACACTGTCTGTATGGCACGAAGTGTATAGTATACACAAAACATAAGAATTGCAACATGTTCCAAAGAGCTAAACATGAGACAATGAGGCCAGTTAAGAGTTAGAGCCTTAGGGATGACTATCAGTTCGCCTTTAGTCAAAAAGAGAGAATGCAACCATTAAGAGTCAGAGCCATAGGGATGACTATCAGTTCGCCATTTACTCCTCAAATTCTAGAAGCTCAAACAAAAGCGATAGTATAGACAATCTTGTCCGTCCATACTTGAAAGAAATTGCCCCCCGACATTGAGTGCCAATATCTATCATCTCCGATTGAGATAGTCGTTTCGCACCAAACTCTTTGAAATCACTCCCGACGGCCTTGTGGATGAATCTCGCTGTGAGCACCATATATCATCCTCAAACAGACGACCCGAATGAGAGAACCATTCAGACATCGAAGGATATGCTCCGAGCCTTCGTTATTGATTTCGGAAAAGGCTATGAGAGACACCTGTCGTTGGCCGAATTCTCCTACGCCCATAGTGATCATACCAGCATTGAGGTTGTACCGCATGAAGAACCGTATGGTCGAAAGTACTGATTTTCTGCCTATCGAACCGAAGTTGGAGCCAACCAATTTACTAGTCCCGAACTCAATCATAAATCGTTTAGATCATAAGCAAAAGGCGAATTACTCCCAATCATCATAGGAACTATGCTAATGAGCATCGTGAAACTCTTGAATTCCAAATGAAGGCAATGTTATTCTTAAGGTATCACCATGGAGAGGTTTGACCCGTTTAGTAAATGTGGGAAGCTTAATCCTCGCTATACGCTCCTTTCCAAAATTCTTGCTAGAAACGGACTGGTAGCTCACAAGACTTGTACTACCGTTGGGACTTGGCAATGTCCACAATGTTCTTGACGTGCATAATCTGAAGAAAGTTTTTTGGCAGAGACGACCGCTGTAAATCCCTGGATCGTATCCAGCTTGATGAACGTTGAATTCTTTTGAGGAACCTATCAAAATCCTAGATCGTGAAGCCAAGCGACTTAAGCCAAGTCACATTCCTGTTGCTAGAACTTGTTGGAAATCCAGAAACAATCCTGAACTCACATGGAAATGTGAGGATGAAATCAAGCGAATCTGTTCTCATCTCTTTTCAAACTTAACGGGTAACTTGAATTGAAAACCGGGACGGGTTTCTTCTAGGGCAGGGGGGGGGGCTGTGACAACCCGGTAATTTTAGGACTGGTTAAATACTGCGTTACGACTTAATAATAACTGAGACATAGAAACCAGATTAGATTATATGAGATTTTATTTTGGAATATTGATATGTGATATGTGAAGTTACCCCATAGAACTTGAGATAGAACATAACGCGAATCGACATGAATCTAAACCTAATAATACGTGAAATACTTGAATTAAGACGTGTTGAACACATATAGGCGTATAAATAGTCAATTTTAACGGAAAAATTTCTAGAAACAATGGCGCAAAGTAGAAGGTCTCACGAAAAATTCTACAAGCCTAAACGAGCCCTAGAACCAAAATATTAAAAGATTAGCTAAGTTACATCTACAGCCCCTTCATTAATATTACACTCGCGCCCCTCATGTTTTTAGTTTTGCAAGTTTAGTCCCTACAGGGGTATATAACCAAATGAATTTTGATGTTAACAATTTTGATAATGCGCCACAATGTGTCTGGTGTAATTCCTAAAAGATGCCTTTAGCCTCCTCTTGGCTTATGCATCGCAGCCACGGGGACCGAAATGACTTTCTGTATATATTATCGCCTTTCAACATGTACTGCGGTATATGAGGTGTTCTTGTAATAGCATTACTCCAACCGTCCCTTCCCCTATTACGTCCGTCGCAACTTCTGTTTCAGTCGTGGTGTTTGCTGTCAAGATTTCCACTAGCGTTCCTTTCGCTAAGTGTGTTATTGCCATCGAAGCTAGTTTCTCCAATCCTTTAGCTCACGTTTGCTGTCTCCCTTGAACAAACGTATGTGTCGAGGCTCCCTAGGAGTTTGAAGGTTTCCTTGGCATAACGTCTTAGGATAGGTTTCTTTACCTCGAGGACACCCTTGATTTGGCCAGCGATAATTTGTGAATCCAGAAATATTGTGATACACTCGATGTTTGTCTCTATGGGGATCTTTAAGCCGGCTATTAGAGCTTCGTAATCTGCCTCGTTCCTGTTGGTTTCGAACCCAAACTGTAAAGCGTATTCAAGTTCCTCCCTTACTTGGCTTGTGAATATCAATCCTGCACCATGTTCACTAGAGCTTGAGTTTCCAATTGTGTATAGCTACTACATGGCCTTCAAAACGTCTTTATTTTCTTCCTTCTCATGTTTTGGAGGGGAACGTGTGATGAAGTCTTCTGCCTATTTATCTTTCATTACTAGGAACTTAATGTCATGCTTTCCCAGTTCGACTGCCCATCCAGCTATCCTTCTCGACATTTCTGGGTTTGCCAATGTTTGCCCAATAGATCCATCATTCAATACATGGATTGTATGCGCTTGAAAGTACTCTTGGAGCCTTCTCGCATCATATACTAAGGCTAAATTCAGTTTTTCGTTCTCTAGATAGTCGAGTTCGATCTCTAGCAAAATTTTACCGACGAAGTATGTTGGAACTAGTCATTTATTTCTTTCTGCGAGCAGTGACGCGCTTATGGTTTCTTCGGAGGCCGTAAGGTGCACTACCAATGTTTCGCCTTTGATTCGGGTCATGAGCATTGGTAATGTTTTCAAGCAGTTCTTCAAATCATGAAAAGCTATTGTTAACCCTTTATTGTACTACAGAGGCTTCCACTAGGTTTCGCTCCTAGTCACTTTTGAGAAGAGTACCCATTTTCCAGCTTTATTCAGGATGAACCGACTTATGCTTTCCAGCTTCCGATTGAGTATCTGAACCTCCTTGTGAGTTTTAAGGGGTCAAAAATCCATAATGGATTGTAGTGTTGTAGAACTCGCCCATTCGCCTTGCTCACCTGTTGGATCTTCGATGAGGCCCTCTTCCTTTATACCAAAGGAGCAATCTTTCAGGTTAAGCTTCATATTCGGGGACCGGAGCCTTTCAAAAATTTCTTGTACATCGAACAACAAGTCTTTTTCTGAGATACCATTTATTGTAAACTTACTGCCATTTACCCTTAGATTTTCCCTTTCTTCATCGTTAAACAACCTTTCTATTGTTTGTTGGAAATCATTTCTCCGTCTCTTGTGACTGAAGTCCAACTTGTAAGTGGGCCTCAGTGTTTTCACTTCTGTTCTGCCTTCTTCTTAGTTTCGATAACACAACCTGTGTACACTAAGGAAGCATGCCAATTCGGAGTTTAAAAATAACCCTTCTTCGCAGGCCGCTGTTGATATAAATAATGCCTAAAAACATTATCAATACTTCTTGATATCTCTATGTTTTGATAATCACAAAATGTAAACTCATTAAACATAAACCTATTAAATAAACAAGTATTTAGTTGTAAATATTCATTTCTACAACTTAATCACTTAAGGTATGAATAAACAAATGCTTAATGCATCATATGATCAAAGGAACATTTTCTTAATCACTAGAATTTTTATAAAATGTCACAAACATTTTATATCTTTTAGAAAATCATTTTTGGTATTTAATAAAAATGTTTAATCCATTATAAATTTATAAATTCAAATTTTCAACCAAAAAAGGCAAAAATGTTCCAAAAAACCTTCCCCACAAAAAGACAAATCTGAGCAACGTTCGGGTAGGGCGGCCCCCTTAATTTTACTAGGCGGCCCTCTTAATTTTAAAGGGACCGGCCACCTATTTAAGGGGACCGCCCCGCTCCTCTAGCTGTCAGATTTTTCCTATAAATACTGGTTCATCTCTGGACTTTTTCTTAACCTTTTGCACCCCAAAACCTTCTGTTCTAAATCTCTTCTTACATCTTTCTAAATTCTTTCTAAAACCTTTGATCATATACTCTTAAGCATTGGTTTCCAAGTGATCCAAGCTTCCACCATCCAAGTGAAAAAGAAGAATACTTCTATCAATCAAGACTAGAAGAATTACAACTTAGTAGCATCTTGTTACCTAAGTTGTTTGTCAAGTATACTTTGTAAATCATTCATTTAATTGTGTAAAGTGTGTATATAAGGTGTGAACATAAGTAATTAGACTAGTTTAGTGAGTGTGTGTAGTGAAGAAGGTGTATAAGTAGTTGTGGTGTAAAGAAGTAGTATAGAAGTATTGTGAAATTGTGAAGTAGTTGCGATGTGAAGAAGTTGTGAAGACGTAGCATAGAAGTTGTGAAGACGTAGCATAGAAGTTGTGAAGACGTAGCATAGATGTTGTGAAGACGTAGCATAGAAGTTGTGAAGACGTAGCATAGAAGTTGTGAAGCCGTAACATAGAAGTTGTGAAGCCGTAGCATAGAAGTTGTGAAGCCGTAGGGTAGAAGTAGTGAAGCCGTAGTGTAAAAGTTTTGAAGCCGTAGTGTAGAAGTTGTGAAGCCGTAGTGTAGAAGTCGTGAAGCCGGTGTGAAGAAGTTGTGAATAAGTTGTGTGAAGTTGTGAGATTGGTTCTAGCTACGATTAGAACCCGGCATCTAGCTTTGTGTCGTTAAATCGGTGTAAGCGAAAGTTGTGTAAGGTTTTCTCCGCCATAAGGGAGTTTGTTGAAGTAGTGAAGAAAACTCTCGAGCTAGGTGCTCGGGGAGTGGAGTAGGGCAAGGAAGGTGTCCTTGTAGCCGAACCACTATAAATCCCTCGTGTCTCGGTTAGATCTTTCCATCTCTTACTTACATCTCTATTTATATCGTCATTACTTTCATACATATAGGCTTATATAATTGTTAGTATTATCTAGAAGTTGATTTCACATAATGATCAATTTAAAACTCCATTCATGAAAGCAAAACTTTTATAACAAATCTAAAAGGGTACAAATACAATTAACCATTTTGTTCAAGTATTATTTTTCACATAAACTTGAATCTAAGTGTTTAAAAGTAAACAAAGGTTTTCATAACAAAATTAAAAAGACGCAAAACTATTCAACCCCCCCCTTCTAGTTTTCCACAATTGGTATCAAGAGCCACGTCAAACAAGATTTTTAAAATATACTATATTTTAAAACTTGAATCGATCTATGGAATCCGAAAAATATTTAGAAGGGGAATTTATGCAAAAACCACCGCTATTTGAAAACTATACTTTTCTTGAATGGAAAAATAAATTTGAAATTTATGTGAAATCAATTGATCTAGATCTTTGGCATGTCATTTCGATTGGTGATTTTCAACCAACAAAAACGGATTTTGAAAATCAAAATAGTTATTTCTAAACAAAGAATGACATAAATAATAAAGCTAAAATAATTATTTATAAAACCTTGCCGAAAGTTGAATATGAAAGAATATCCTTTTGTCAAACGGCAAATGATATTTGGAAAAATCTCTTAAACTTTCATCAAGAAAAATGTCAAGCCAAAGATGAGGAATTTGATCTTGTACATGAATTAGTTATCTTAGAAAACTTAATAGATAAAATTTAGATAAAATAGATACATGTGCTACTAGTTCAAATGTTGTTAATGAAGGTATTAATGACGAAGACTACATGAATCAACTCCAAAGTGAACTCAATCCAAAATCATGGAGTGACACAGACGAAGAAGAAGATTACTATCCGGTATGTGAAGAATGCAAATTAGATAAAACTCCAAATAAGGTACAATCCGAAACCGAACATTTTTGCAATGATCGATTCATTTTAGAATTTTCAAAACTAGAAAATGAGTTTAAACATTTTTGCAACATAGATCTAAAAACCATTTCTAAACATGAATCATCAAAAAAATTTGAAAGTAATTTTGAAAAAGAAATAATTTTAGAAGATAAAATGTCTAGACTTGATAGTAATATTGAAATTGATCTAGAATGCAAAACATGTCAAGAATATAAGCATGAAATTAAAAGATTAAATGAAAGAGCAAAAATATTAGCTAAATTTGAAGAAAGTTCCAAATCCCTTAAATACCTACTAAGTTGTCAAAAGCCATTCAAAGATAAAACAGGTTTAGGATATAGTTCGGATAACTCATCAACTACTAAATAAAAACAAATTGAACTTGTAGAACCTAGTGAAAAAATTTAGAAATAAGATTATTTACAATGATTATAAATAATATAAGTCAAGAAATCCATTGTTTGTACATTAAAACAAACTGTTAAGGAATTCTTGTACTTCTTGGCGACATCCTCACCATGTGCATACAAATGCAATGGGTGTCCTCAACTAACCATCTCGGACCCATAAGAATCCGGGTACCAAGCTGTTTTAATTGATTAGGTGATATAACGCACAAAGGAAAGGAACTCAATCTTACGTAAACCTACTCACATTCGAAACCCATCTCATCAAAGCATGACCAATGTCATCATGGAGTCATAATCAAAAAGTACTTTGTTGAAAAAGCATGATGTGGTTGCAATGAAGATGTGAAAGTTTCTACAAAAGACGTTATATGCATCAAGGCTAAGATATCAAATGAGTCAAGTACAAGACATGTTCGGGTCAAGCCGCTTTGGTCTAATAAGGCGTTAGAAGCTTGCTATGATATACTTTCATACCTTGGTTATCTTAAAGACTCATCTATCATTCACAACTTCGTTCATCATCTGGGATATTACGAAGAAAAGCTGGGATGTAAAGGTACGTTCTCTTTTTAAATTTTATGAGTAGTTACTTCATACATATGGCCTTATTAATCATTGCCTTAGGATATGCTTAGTTTGATAGGTTGCATTGCCTTTATACTTTTAGCTATATTCGTTTACGATTTAATAAACTAGAAATCCTTAGTTAGCCCCATAAGTATTAAATAAAGTATTCACTGTCAAACTCATTTAACCTTCCCAAATTGAACATGGAAATCTTCCATGACCACTAGTAGAAAACTCATGTAGATAAAGCAAGTAAAGTAGATTAATTATCAACATAAGAGTAGGATTAGTGATGAGGCGAAAAGTGTACCGCTTTTAAGGGGTCATTTAAGCCCGAAATCGTATTTATTTGATCAAATATTGCCCTAAATCGTTCCTTTTGTCATTTTAGGTACTTTTGAGGAGAAATCTGGAAAAGGAGGCATTTTGGACGTTTTTGGAGCATAAAAGTGAAGAAAACGGCAAAGTCTCAAAATTGTGCTGAAAGTCACCTTTGACGGCGTCAACATTAACTCCAGACGGCGTCATGCTTTGGCAAGAAAAGTTGGATGTGAAATTTACTCATGACGGGCCAGTGAGTTTGCATGAGAATTCTGACGGCGTCACGCTTTAACTAAATCAAGGGCGTCACGGCTTAAATCATAAGGGGACGGCGTCACGTTATAGGTCCGACGGCGTCAAGCCTTGATAAGCCAGAATGGATTTTTGAAGAGCTAAAGAGGGACGGCGTCAAGAAGGTCACCCGGGAACCCTAAAAGCGGCGAGGTGACGGCGTCACAATGCATAATGTGACGCCGTCAGATGTCAAAGTCTATATATAGTTTTCTAATTTTTTGTCATTAAGGAGAGCTTAGTGTGTGGAATTTTGGGATAAAACCCTAAGACGATTTTAGCTACTTTTTCAGGGCTTCTTGCCTTGAGATCTTCCATGTTTCATTGAAAGATAAGTTATCAATTAATCATTCAATATGTCTATGTGTTGTTTGATTCTATCTTATGCTTGTCTTTTGTTTAACATGTTAGGCTAATTTTATCTTGTGTTTGCTTAGATCTAATGAAACCTAGCTATTGATTATTGGTTGTTAGTGTGTTGTTAGTTGTATTGGATGATTGTTTATCTATGTTAGGCTTAAGAAAACTGGCTAACTTCCTATTCGGTAACTTGCTTGAACGTCTTAAGAAACATGAACCAAACGCGTACTAAAGGTTTTTATGGTTGTATTTAATGCACAAGCGAATTCTAGTGATCCCATGTTAGGAGCTTCCTAGCCGGCTCGACATAGGAGTGAAGTAGGAGCTTGTAGAGTTTGGGGAAGTAAGTACGCCACCCCACGAATGGTATTAAGGAATACACCCGTCATCCACGCGACTAATACACACTAATTAACCGGTAAAAGATAGTTAGGGAGTAAGGAAATCTAAGTAAACACATTTCTCCACACATAAGTTTCTCACCACTTTTCATTTTTGTTATTTTATTTTATTTGCATTTGTAGTAATTTGGGTTAGTTGACTAGCAACTAATTCCGCCCACTCCTTCAAAACCCGAGATTTTACTTGCTTTCATAAAAATATAAAAACATAAAAAGAATCTTCCTCAACCCTTAGACCTAATTAGAGTAGCCTTTCACACCTAACGAACACTATTCCCTGTGGAGAACGATCAATCCCCCGTACTTACCACTACACTATACTACATCGGTCAGGTACACTGCCTGGTGGGGTTGTAAGCCTCTTGAGATCCCTCGAGAGGTAAAACCTGTTGTAAGGTTGCAAAACCCACGCATCAAGTTTTTGGCGCCGCTGCCGGGGAATAGTTATTGTTTAGGTTGAATTTTTATTTCTATTAGGTCTACTCACTAGATTCCTTTCTAGTGAGATTTTTATTTTATTTTTCTAGGTTTTCTTTAGTCTATCTATTTTCTTCGTGTCTTTGTTCGTAACCATTACCGTCCGACATCATGGAAGATGGTAATATCCTTAACCCCCACAACCCACCACCACAACAACCACCACCACCTCCTAGAGCCCGTACTTTAGGAGAGTATTCCCGTCCTAGTCACCATGGCTATCGAAACACCATTGAGCTCACTCAAGGAGCCAATATCACACCCTTGCGATCCGACACCATCCGGTTGGTGCAAAGTGGATGCGCATTCCATGGACTTCGTTCTGAAGATCCTAATCAACATCTCAAGGACTTTCTTAAAATCGTTGATTCTATAGACCTTGATGTTGCCACTCGAGAGACGACCCGATTGCGTCTCTTCCAATTCTCTCTGCGGGACCAAGCTAGTCAGTGGCTAGAACGTCAACCCGCAGGATCCATCACCTCTTGGGATGATCTCACCACTCGTTTCCTTGCTCAGTTTTTCCCACCAGGGAGAACTACCAAGCTAAGGAAGGATATCTTGATGTTTGAACAACGTCGAGGCGAAACCCTCTACGGGGCATGGATTCGATTCAAGGACTTACTTCAAAAAGTCCCTCATCATGGCATAAATCTATGGCTTCAAATCCAAATCTTCTATGACCATGTTGATTACCACACCAAGCGTGCCATCGATCGAGCCGCCGGGGGCAGATTGCGCGACAAAAGCGCCGAGGAATCATGGGAGATCATTGATGAGCTTGCATCCGACGATGATGAACTGTGGCAAGTCTCCCACGACGTGCGCTCGGCAGTCAAGACATATTCATCGCCTGATACAGCCAATCAAATCACTGAGGAAAGCGTTAGTGAACTTGAGAAAAGGGTTGCATATCTTATGGAAAAGCAAAAGAGACCCTTAAGTCCACAAAAAGCAACAATTAACTCAGTCTCAAGCGTTAGGCAAATACCATTGTCCGAATCACCCCTTAGGGAAACTACCAAACCCTTCCATAAGCACGCTCCACCCAACTCACCACCTCAGGAACTTAGTCCAACATTCGAAGCTCGAATGAGAGAGTACATGTCAAAACACTCCGAACGGTTGGCAAAATTTGAGGAAGCCGTCTACAAACAAAAGGAGGAAATGGAAGAGAAAATGGCGGAGATGATGAATCTTTTGAAAGAATACACAAATACTAAAGCCCCTGAAAAAGTGTTGGTGAGGAATGACGCTGATGTTCCTAACACTGAATTTGTCAAGGCCACCTCCGTCGTCCAAGAGGGCGGAAATGATGGAAGAGGAAAATCCATAACTATGGAAGTTAACAAAATTGACCTCATCCCACTTAATAAGGGAAACACCAATGCTTACAAATGCGATTCCGACAAGGGAGAGGAGGCGCCCTCTGAGGAGCGCCAATTGTTTGAACCGCCAGTATCACAACAAGTGAAGCATTACTTGAAGCACGAAATAAACAAGGAGACCATAAACGATTGGGTGAGAAACTATCGACGTACTCATCTACCCAACAAGGAGTCCAAGAAGGTGGAACCGGATGACAAATCTGACACATTACCCGGTGGGCAATTGTATGAATGCCTCATAGGACAAAAGTTAGTGGAAAAGCAGAAATTCTACGGGGTCTTTGAAATACCATGCAGCATTGGAAAACATAAGTATCTGGATGCGATAGCTGACCAAGGTTCCGACGTAAATTTGATGCCTTTATCCGTTTATGTCCAGTTAACCGATGAGTTGCCATCCATCACCCATACTAAACTCTCCTTTGCGAAACATTCTTATGAGTACCCGTTAGGAATTGCAGAAGATGTATTGGTCAACGTTGCCGGATTCCTGTATCCGGTCGACTTCATGATCATTGAGAGAAATGATATGAATATGCCAATAATCCTTGGGGCACCCTTTCTCGCTACCACTAGAGCACAAATCAATTACGAAAATAGCACCATCCAAATGAAGAAGGGGAAGAAAACAATAAACTTCCCAACGATCCCACGACATATACGAGATGTTGCTCTGCAGAAGAAGATGGAGGCTAACCCCAATATAATCCGTGGTAATGTTCGAGAGAAAATTCTTGCATGGGAGGCGAGGATTAAGAGTTATATGGAAAATGAGATTAGAGAATGTAAAGGTGGAAATAACAACTACATTGAGGCTGATGAGCAAACCAATAACCCCGTTGAATTTACAAAAGGGGACTTAGTGCTCCTAAGGCATTCAGCAACTGAAGCACCTACTAATGAACCAAGTCCCTGGTGGTACGGACCATTCATAATTAAAAGTTTGCACCAAGATGGGATAGTAAGCTTGACCAGCAAAGGAGGAGGTGAAGTGACCGCGAATGTCGAGCGATTGAGACACCATCACCCTGATAACAAGGATCATATCTATCAGGGATACGTCATTATGAATGATGGAGTCACGTAATGTACGTGACTTTGAGTCTAGCTACAAGACTCGTTAATAAAGAAAAGCGCTTCTTGGGAGGCAACCCAATCTTTATTTGCTTTATTTGCTTTGTGTGTTTATTTATTTGTTTGTTTGATTTTATTTGTTTCCGTATGTGTGTTTAATTTTTATTCTTATTGATTCATGTTCAAAAACTCATTTGTGAAAATGCTTTATTTTGTTTTTAACTTCGTCTTAACTACATATAAAGGTATTTTGCAAAAGATAAGTGTAAGGGAAATCTAAATTGGTTTATTAGAACACATATGAACATGAATCGTAATAATAATAAATTAGCATACATATTCGTATTTGTTTGAGTCAAATGCTTGTATCGAGTCATAATGATGTTTTGCAGGATTTCCAGGAAGTAAGGTAAAGGTTTTTCCAGAAATTTTCCGGAAACTTAAAACGAAAATTTTTGTCAGGTCATTTCTGACGGCGTCAGGGGTTATAACCTGACGGCGTCAGATTTAATTTCCAGAAATTTTTGAGAATTTTGTTTTCATAAAAAGTTTTTATTAAAATCTCCAACTTATAATCTCCAGGAATCTGCAAAGTTATCATTCCACAAGCATTATATCCTTATATATAGATTTTATCCCGCCGATGTTATGCAGGTTTTCGTGTTTGTTTTCTCAGGTTCAACAGGTTATTTTGGACAAGGAAATGTTTTGAATCAAGCTTATGGCGATGCATTAGTCATGGAGCTTCAACATTCTCTTTGGAGGAAGATTTAACCATGTTACTTCATTATCCACCGAACGAATCAGGGGAGTATTTGATTTCATTCTTTTACCTTATTTACTTTTACATCTTGTTATTTGAACATTGGGGACAATGTTCATCTTAAGTGTAAGGAGGGTAAAAGTACGATTTTAGAGAATACAATTGCGTTTGATTTTTGTTTATTTAATAGTAGATGTGTAATAAAACTGAGAGAAATACTTGTTAAGGTAATTTTAGTGCCAAATTTAAAATTTTTTACAACATTTAAGAGTGAAACTTTGATCTTAATGAGCGTCTCACGGATAGGAGTTATATGACTAGCACAAAAACCGTACCACTAAAAAATTTTCCACCCCCAAATATGTGAGATTCGCCCCTAGAATTGGTAGGAAAAGCATTTATGCTATGATGTGTGTACCGGTAGCACTTAGATTCTAGAACTTGCGTTAGGACCATTCCGAGGCCACAAGTGAGACTACATTCGTGTAGTTAGATTTACTACATGATAAGAGGCATTAGGATTAACCCATGTTTTACACCTGTGTTTTTGTTATAATTACATTGGCTACATTGGTCAAGTAATTCTCCCACACCCTTTGCGTTGTACTCATTTTTAGTACACGATACCCCTAGTACACCCCTCAGAGCCTATCTTTTCGTTTCGACCTTTAAGCATTTTACTTAAAGGAAAAATTTGTTACACCCCACTTAAATGTACACCCAAATCGCCTTAGCCTACCTTGTATGCACTCATTTTTAGTGCATTATTGTGACAACATTTGTTTAAACCCAAGTTAATTATCTAATTGATTACATGGTTGCTAAGTCGAGTCATATCCTTGTACATATTGTTTTGGGACGATTGGGACTCATGGGTAAAGTACTAGTGTAATGGAGTAATGGGGAAGAACATCATTTATTACCCCCATATGTGCTAAATATCTTAAAAGTACTCCAAGTTTTTCAATTATCTTAATTCGAGTCATTAGAATAGTTATTTGTAAAGTTATGTAAAAGTTCAAGTGTAAGGGGATGCAACGCCCCTATGATGTATTATTTTGGATGGTAGGGTAAAAGTGTATGCAAAAAAAAAAAAAAAAAAAAAAAAAAAAAAAAAAAAATTTCAAGAAAAATACAAAAAAATGAGAAAAAGAAAAATAGAAAAAACATACGGACTACCATCCCGTTTTATTTTATGTTTATTTTATGTTTATGTTTTGTTATTTTCTTTCATTAGCTTAAGATCGAGTCTAGTCTTGGCTTAGCAACATTGTATAGTACATGTAATTGATCAAGATCTTTAACTCGCCACCAGTAAAATATCCCTTATCCAACAAAACCGTGTTTTCCTTTTCCCTACACCTAACGTTATAACCCATTTAAAAGCCCTCTTTGATAGTTTATCTTAGGTGCTTACGCCTAGTGGAGGAGGTTTTCGATCCTTTCCCAAGCCTATGGTAATCTATTTGCTATGACAGGTAGTGAGAGATATTTTCCGTTTTCATTTATGAGATTTATTTTGATGACACTTGAGAGATGTGAGTATCTAAACACTACTTGTGAGGTGCTAGTATATAATCTCCGTGCTTATTATGATTGAAGTGGAACGATTATTTGTTGTAATTACTTTTATGTTTGCATTAAATGACCCCTAATTTGTATTTTGATTAGAATAAAAGCGCATTTGCTTGAGGACAAGCAAATCTCAAGTGTAAGGGTATTTGATGAGGCGAAAAGTGTACCGCTTTTAAGGGGTCATTTAAGCCCGAAATCGTATTTATTTGATCAAATATTGCCCTAAATCGTTCCTTTTGTCATTTTAGGTACTTTTGAGGAGAAATCTGGAAAAGGAGGCATTTTGGACGTTTTTGGAGCATAAAAGTGAAGAAAACGGCAAAGTCTCAAAATTGTGCTGAAAGTCACCTTTGACGGCGTCAACATTAACTCCAGACGGCGTCATGCTTTGGCAAGAAAAGTTGGATGTGAAATTTACTCATGACGGGCCAGTGAGTTTGCATGAGAATTCTGACGGCGTCACGCTTTAACTAAATCAAGGGCGTCACGGCTTAAATCATAAGGGGACGGCGTCACGTTATAGGTCCGACGGCGTCAAGCCTTGATAAGCCAGAATGGATTTTTGAAGAGCTAAAGAGGGACGGCGTCAAGAAGGTCACCCGGGAACCCTAAAAGCGGCGAGGTGACGGCGTCACAATGCATAATGTGACGCCGTCAGATGTCAAAGTCTATATATAGTTTTCTAATTTTTTGTCATTAAGGAGAGCTTAGTGTGTGGAATTTTGGGATAAAACCCTAAGACGATTTTAGCTACTTTTTCAGGGCTTCTTGCCTTGAGATCTTCCATGTTTCATTGAAAGATAAGTTATCAATTAATCATTCAATATGTCTATGTGTTGTTTGATTCTATCTTATGCTTGTCTTTTGTTTAACATGTTAGGCTAATTTTATCTTGTGTTTGCTTAGATCTAATGAAACCTAGCTATTGATTATTGGTTGTTAGTGTGTTGTTAGTTGTATTGGATGATTGTTTATCTATGTTAGGCTTAAGAAAACTGGCTAACTTCCTATTCGGTAACTTGCTTGAACGTCTTAAGAAACATGAACCAAACGCGTACTAAAGGTTTTTATGGTTGTATTTAATGCACAAGCGAATTCTAGTGATCCCATGTTAGGAGCTTCCTAGCCGGCTCGACATAGGAGTGAAGTAGGAGCTTGTAGAGTTTGGGGAAGTAAGTACGCCACCCCACGAATGGTATTAAGGAATACACCCGTCATCCACGCGACTAATACACACTAATTAACCGGTAAAAGATAGTTAGGGAGTAAGGAAATCTAAGTAAACACATTTCTCCACACATAAGTTTCTCACCACTTTTCATTTTTGTTATTTTATTTTATTTGCATTTGTAGTAATTTGGGTTAGTTGACTAGCAACTAATTCCGCCCACTCCTTCAAAACCCGAGATTTTACTTGCTTTCATAAAAATATAAAAACATAAAAAGAATCTTCCTCAACCCTTAGACCTAATTAGAGTAGCCTTTCACACCTAACGAACACTATTCCCTGTGGAGAACGATCAATCCCCCGTACTTACCACTACACTATACTACATCGGTCAGGTACACTGCCTGGTGGGGTTGTAAGCCTCTTGAGATCCCTCGAGAGGTAAAACCTGTTGTAAGGTTGCAAAACCCACGCATCAATTAGACATATCACAATATAACCTATGGATGAAGCAAACTCTTATAGAATATGTTATTAAGATATGATAATGAGCGTAATCAAAGGAGCCATATTAGTATAATATCCCTCTCTAGCATCAAACATATAGAATTTAGTCATCACTTTCTTATGATCACAAGATATGTAGAAAAGGGTAGCATGAGACAATCGTGTTAACCTATCTCCTTGAGCATGAGATCTTTTACAACCATTTTCTTTGGCATTTTTTTTTCAAAAACTTCACATTTTAGAAAAATGATTTTTCAAAAGAATATGCCATCCCTCTATTTAACATGTTTTACCATCCCACCTTTCTTTCCAACTTTTGTCCATAATTATGTATTTATCAAAGCCAAAGATTGGAAAAGTTGTTTTCTTTCCTCATAAAAATATTTTGAAATAAAACCAAATCCATTTCGTTAAAAATAACTTTCACATCCACATAAAAACCTACTCTCAAGCATTGTTGAATAATGCTAAAAACGCCTACTTAAATCATGCATGGTGATCTCATATTTGTCATCTATACTTGTGTATATGACATTTATAAGTGAACTAAGTCGAATATGAAAAACCATGGTTTACTCATTAAGATCTCACTTGGTACAAGTCTAGAAGTCCATGCTACCACAACCCCCCATTCCCTTGCACATAGACACTCATTAGGATTAATTAAATAGCTTATTAATCTTCCTAAAAAATGATATTATGAATTGCTTGATGTCATGTATTGTTTTCTTGTCCATATATATATATATATATATATATTACTTGCTTAATAAATAGGTTGCATGCTAGATAAAAATGCTTAATAAATATGCTTAGCATACATAAGTTATTAAATCCTAAATTGCCTCAAAAGAAGTTGGACTTGCTTGAAACTAAACCAAAAAAAAAAAAAAAAAAAAAAAAAAAAAAAAAAAAACCTTTTCTACAAATTTCTGCCAAAAACCCATTTCTAGTAATCTGGGAATCAGCAGATGGGCGGCCCCCTTAAATCCTTAGGCGGCCCCCTTAATTTTAAGGGGACCGGCCATCTGAAGGGACGGGTTACTGTTTTCTTTTTCACTTTTCAGCTTATTTTATCCTACACTTCCCAAAATTAACAAACAAATTTTGTCCTAAACCACCCACCAAAATTTACCTTCCCCAATCACATCATCCCTACACTATAAATACCCTTCTCCATCATAATTGCTCATCCATATCATCCATCGAAACATGTCATCCTCTAACAACCCAAGATCTAAGCCTTCAAGAATTGCTAAAATCTCCGTAAGGCCCATTTGGAGAAGAAAGCTTGACACTTGTCATAACTTCAACTCAACAAATGATGTTGTTCAAAATCAACCAACACCTAAGCCTCATACTCATCCTAATGAACCCTTTCACAAACATAACCAATCATCCATCCTTACTCCCAAAAACACTCCTTCATCTCACCTATATGATTCATATGAAGAGCATGATCAATCCCAAAACAACAATCCCAATCTCATTTACACTCAACCTACCAATGCACCATCCAAAAACACTCACCACTCTTGGAACATCCTCTTCTTCCATATCTCCATCCTCATCCACTCATGATTACCCAAGCTCACATATGTCTCCACCGCCAAGAGTGTCACCACCACCTCCTACCAACCCACATGTTACTCCTATGTTGCATGTTCAAACATCCATCTCAAATAACAACCACTCTCCACCATCATCACCTTCCTCCCAACACTTGAAGTTCATTGAAGAACTCAAGGAAGCCCATGAGCTTAGTGCTCTTCTTGCTCTACACCTTGCTCAAAGCAACTTAGATCAACCTCCATCTATCTCTTCATCATCACCCCACAACTTGAATCAAGTTGAGAAACATGTCAACAATTGTCCTTGTTGCATCTTTCTTCAACAACAAACCATTGCATTGAATGAGCACTTCACTTGGATTGAGTATCTTCTCACTAGATCTAATCCAACACCCTCACTTGAACAACATCAAAACCCTTATCCAACATGTTCCACTCCAAACTCTCCACCTCCAATCTCTCTATCACCACACTCTCCAACATCTATGCACCCAAAAATACACCTCCATTAATCCAACATTCTTACCCTCACTCAACCACCTCCATTTCAAACACTCCACCATCAACCATCTAAAATAGTTCAAGTTTTTATGTTGCAAGCAAGTCCGATGACTCTCTTAGGCAACTTAGAATTTTCTACTTATTGTATGCTCTAAGCATAATAAATGTTGTATCAATGATTATGTTTTTCACATAATCAATTTGAATTAATGAATGTTTTATTTCATGTTCTTAATATGTGATTGCTATGCTTGTTGCTCTTATATGTGATATTATGATATATATGCTTGTGCTTCTAATATTTTTCTTGCAAGTATTCCATATCTCGATTCCTTGATGCCCTCAAACGAGGGGGAGTACACATCAAGGGGGAGTTCTCATTCTGACAAATTTTGCATCTAAAACTTGCCGGCATAACCTTTTTGATTCTACAAAAAGGGGGAGAAGTGAATATAAACTCACTAAATACTTATCCAAAAATAGTTTTTTCATTTAATGAGTTTAAGTTTTGTAATTATCAAAAAGGGGGAGATTGTTGATATAAATAATGCCTAAAAACATTATTAATACTTCTTGATATCTCTATGTTTTGATAATCACAAAATGTAAACTCATTAAACATAAACCTATTAAATAAACAAGTATTTAGTTGTAAATATTCATTTCTACAACTTAATCACTTAAGGTATGAATAAACAAATGCTTAATGCATCATATGATCAAAGGAACATTTTCTTAATCACTAAAATTTTTATAAAATGTCACAATCATTTTATATCTTTTAGAAAATCATTTTTGGTATTTAATAAAAATGTTTAATCCATTATAAATTTATAAATTCAAATTTTCAACCAAAAATGGCAAAAATGTTCCAGTAAAACCTTCCCCACAAAAAGACAA
This sequence comes from Artemisia tridentata subsp. tridentata, assembly GCA_021014915.2. Taxonomy (NCBI): domain Eukaryota; kingdom Viridiplantae; phylum Streptophyta; class Magnoliopsida; order Asterales; family Asteraceae; genus Artemisia; species Artemisia tridentata. The sequence goes on along the minus strand of CP139501.1, from coordinate 67,346,122 downwards.
ATCTGAGCAACGTTCGGGTAGGGCGGCCCCCTTAATTTTACTAGGCGGCCCCCTTAATTTTAAAGGGACCGGCCACCTATTTAAGGGGACCGCCCCGCTCCTCCAGCTGTCAGATTTTGCCTATAAATACTGGTTCATCTCTGGACTTTTTCTAACCCTTTTGCACCCCAAAACCTTCTGTTCTAAATCTCTTCTAAAATCTTTCTAAATCCTTTCTAAAACATTTGATCATATACTCTTAAGCATTGGTTTCCAAGTGATCCAAGCTTCCACCATCCAAGTGCAAAAGAAGAATACTTCTATCAATCAAGACTAGAAGAATTACAACTTAGTAGCATCTTGTTACCTAAGTTGTTTGTCAAGTATACTTTGTAAATCATTCATTCATTTGTGTAAAGTGTGTATATAAGGTGTGAACATAAGTAATTAGACTAGTGTAGTGAGTGTGTGTAGTGAAGAAGGTGTATAAGTAGTTGTGGTGTAAAGAAGTAGTATAGAAGTATTGTGAAGTTGTGAAGTAGTTGCGATGTGAAGAAGTTGTGAAGACGTAGCATAGAAGTTGTGAAGACGTAGCATAGAAGTTGTGAAGACGTAGCATAGATGTTGTGAAGACGTAGCATAGAAGTTGTGAAGACGTAGCATAGAAGTTGTGAAGCCGTAACATAGAAGTTGTGAAGCCGTAGGGTAGAAGTAGTGAAGCCGTAGTGTAAAAGTTTTGAAGCCGTAGTGTAGAAGTTGTGAAGCCGTAGTGTAGAAGTCGTGAAGCCGGTGTGAAGAAGTTGTGAATAAGTTGTGTGAAGTTGTGAGATTGGTTCTAGCTACGATTAGAACCCGGCATCTAGCTTTGTGTCGTTAAATCGGTGTAAGCGAAAGTTGTGTAAGGTTTTCTCCGCCATAAGGGAGTTTGTTGAAGTAGTGAAGAAAACTCTCGAGCTAGGTGCTCGGGGAGTGGAGTAGGGCAAGGAAGGTGTCCTTGTAGCCGAACCACTATAAATCCCTCGTGTCTCGGTTAGATCTTTCCATCTCTTACTTACATCTCTATTTATATCGTCATTACTTTCATACATATAGGCTTATATAATTGTTAGTATTATCTAGAAGTTGATTTCACATAAAGATCAATTTAAAACTCCATTCATGAAAGCAAAACTTTTATAACAAATCTAAAAGGGTACACATACAATTAACCATTTTGTTCAAGTATTATTTTTCACATAAACTTGAATCTAAGTGTTTAAAAGTAAACAAAGGTTTTCATAACAAAATTAAAGACGCAAAACTATTCAACCCCCCCCTTCTAGTTTTCCACAACCGCTACCCGCTTTCCCAAGGTTCTATCTCTTTTCACCTCTTTTCCAGGGATTACTCCTTTTTCTTCGCCTTTCCATGCGAAGATATCTACATATGCTTGGGGAATGTCACGCAATCTCCTTTTGAAACCTTCTTGTAGCTGCCTTCCGATTGATGCTTTCTGCGCTGGGTAACGATCGTTGATAACGATCTCTTCTTTATTGTAACCTAGTGCCGCCATTGATTCCTTTAGGGCTTAACCTTCTTGGTCTTCCGTCTTTCGCACCTTTGCTAGTTTTAAATTTGGATAGTAAGGTTCCTACGCCACAAGGGGTGTTGAATTTAACGGCTGCGTGGATTGTAGAAACAATCATTCCCATTCGATGCATCGCTTGTCTTCCCAACAGCATATTGTAAGGGGACTCCGGCTGTACGATAATGAAATTAATGATATCCTTCCTTTTGAGAGGGCTGATCCCTATCATTACTTCAAGAGATATTTCACCTAATGGCGATGAACGTTCCCCCGAAAAACATACAAGAGGTGTATTAGAATCCTTTATTTGTGAGCAAATTGAAGGTCTCAGCCTGAGGAAACAACGTTCGTATAGAATATCACATGCACTTCCTCCGTCCAGGTACACCCGATCAATTTCGCTCTCCAGAACCCGCACAGTGATGATTACTGGATCTGAAGATGGTTCAAAATAGACCATCCGAGGGAAAGCTATCTCTTCTGCCTTCCTGAGAGCTTTATCTTTCCTCTCTGTTGCTGATATAGAGTTTTCTTTTCGAATCATGAGAATCGGAGCTTCCACCGTCGATACATTTTTCTCCACCTTTACTTTTTCGTCTTTTGTATACTCGTATTCTTCCCCTTGCCATTCTTGATACCTTTTACCAAGTGCGTCCGTTGTCCTGACTTCACAGCTTCTTCTATTTGGTATCGCACCTCACGACATTGGTTAGTGTCGTGTCTGCGATCTTCGTGAAAGTGGAAATATTTAGACGAATCGCGTGTTCGCCTATCTCCCACCATTCGAGGAGGCGGTTCGAAGGTCTTCACTACTTTTTCAGTTGCCAAGATTTCCCTAGGGGTCTTTACTAGGTTGTCGAGGAGGCCATGGTTTGATCCCTTGTACGGAGAGAATCAATCTCGGCTCTTCTTGTTACTTTTGTTATGATCCTATGAAGAGTTTCTATTGGATTTGTTGGTAGTCTCACTGTGAACACCATTGGTAGCGACCTCTTTGGCTTCGATCCAAGTGTAAGTCTTTTCCATCAGACCCTTGTATGTGGTTGGTAAGTCAGTAGAGAGGAATTCCACAAGACTCCTCGAACTTAGACCGTGCATGAACCCTGAGATTCGTTGGTCTTTATGTAATCCCAGAATCTGCAATGTATCGTCTGTGTATCTAGTAACGAAGGCCCTTGTGCTTTCACCTTCTTTCTATTTGATATTGTGTACAGCCAGATGTGTCTTTGTAAACCTTTTCTGTTGGCTGAACTGTGACCTAAATTTGGCCTTAAGGTCATCGTAATTGGCTATGCTACCAGCTTTTTTCCCATTCCACCAAATTCTGGCGGAGTCTTTTAACGTTTATGTGAACATGTGACACGCTACAGTCATGGCCCATTTTTGCATTCTTATGACCTCTTCGAAAAGGTGAAGGTAGTTATCTGGGTCTCCTTTTCCATTATAAGAGCCTAGATGTGACGGTATTTTCAGACCGTCGGGTAGAGGGTACCCTTCGATCCAACGGACGAAGGGTGTTACACATCCGGTAGACTCGGGAAAGAGGCCCCGTGGGCCAGATGGTGCATTTGGCATTTGACTTGCATTAGTGGGGTACACGGGATATATGTAAGGGTATGCCTGAGATGGATTAACAGGTCCTGCAGGGTTAACGCCAGGATTTTCCATTGGTTCCTGCTGAGCGAACCCTACGAATGGGTAATTAGAGCTATTTCCCCCGAAAGGGTGGTTTCCCCCTGGTTAGGATGAGGAAGCATATGAGGTTGGGCGTAAGTCATGTACAGGTCAGTTTGGGCATAAGGATTAACATAATTATTTGACTGGTTGTGGGATGGAGGGTATGAGTGACTAGGTATGACCGGCTGAGTATTGTGTGAAGGATACGTACCGGAGGGAGGAGGATTTCCTCCCTGTTGTATCGAAGGCTGATTACCTCCATATCCGGAGGTTAACATTGACAGCAAATGTAAAACCCTAAAATTTTAATGATCATTTTTTGCACCATTTTGAATTTTTAACCTAAAGTCTAAATAACTAATTAAATACTAAATACTATATATTATATGATTAAGAAAATTAAATGCAAAATACAAATAATAATCCTACCCTAGCCTAGTTTAAAACGACGCGTACATTTTGGCGACATAAATTTCACACGTTTTTTGTTTTGAAGAAAAGAAACATATAATGCATGTACCATCCTAATGATAATATAAACGACACATATGTAATTCCTTGTTAAGCTTTACACGTTTTATATTAAGGATAAGAACTACGAAATATTTGTTTAAGATTTAAAAGATTCTTGTGTTTAGTTGTTGCCTCGTTTACACGACATGCCATATCTTTCCCCAACTCAAAAACATGTAATTCCTTGTTAAGCTTTACACGTTTTATATTAAGGATAAGAACTACGAAATATTTGTTTAAGATTTAAGAGATTCTTGTGTTTAATTGTTGCCTCGTTTACACGACATGCCATATCTTTCCCCAAGTCAAAAACATGGTTTTCCCTAATCACTTAACACGTTTTTCCCTCTCTTCTCATAAAACCGTATATCGCTCTCTTGTTTCTCTCCTTGCACCGAAACAAAACAACCAAAAAACTTCCATTGTTGCTGCCAAGAAGAGGAGTCGAGGCAAGGTTTGGCGACCAAGATAGTTGTGCAAGTCATTGGAATCCTTGCGTGTGATCCGAGTTCTTGTTCCTTGTTTTTCATTCGTTTCGGTTTGAGTCGACACAAGGTATATTTAATCTGTAACCACTGTGAAAATCCCACTTTAAAATAAGCTAGCACTCAGAATATTTATCCTTTTCTACGTATAATTTTTTTTTATTTGAATGTATCTCTCATCTTATGTGACGTAGATCACATCATTAATAAACGTGCTCCCACAAGACCTGCTTAACAAATCTAATATTTATTTCATAAACATCATGATATAAAAACATTACAGAATATCATTTACCATTTTACGATAAATCCTTAACAAAACATTCATTATCTGAATAAGAGTTTCTATGAAACCCTAAAATCATCACAACACCAAATATGAACAACTAAATATCAGAACATAAAAATACAATATATCTGAGTTAATGTATAAGTTATTAAAACACCAGAAACCCTAAATCCATGTCAGCTCCCGATAAAACCCTAATTTCATAAAACTGTGATTTTATGTATTCATTTCACAAACCCTAATTTATTTTTACAATATTTTTACAAAATATTAAGTTTACAAATTATTTAAGCTAGTGTACAAGTCCTTTATGCATAAAACCATTTATTTAAAAAATCTTTATAAAAATCCCATTTATATTTATTTCCAAGCATAAAACCAATCATGCATAATTTTTATAAATTATATTTTCTAAACTCTTTAAATATTTTTACAAGTCTTTTAACACAATGTACAAGTGCCTAATGCACAAGGACTATAAATCCTATATATTTATTTTTAAACATGATAAAAATTAACAAATAATTTTTATAACTTAACTAATTACTAAAACCATATTTTTCTTAAATTCTAAATATTAGTACAACACCATTAAAGCATGTTTTACAACCTTCTTAAGCTCAACATATTTTTCTTTTCATTTCTTAATTATTTCGGTTCATATAAATATATATAAAACCATAAATATTTTTCTAAATAATAAAACATTTGAACTAAATTAGTTCCCTCCCCTAGACCTTAAATACAACCCACTAAAGCCCAAAGTACCACTCTCCATTGCACCAATCGATCTCTAGTTCCTTCCTTGTTAGAATTCGACCAAACTAGAAACCATCCCTATCATCCTTAAATGTTCCTTAACCCTAAAAGCACCCACATGGCAGCCTTCTTAAATCTACACACCTTCTTGTCTCTAAAAACCTTACATTAGGTCAAGAAGTGTGAATAAGATACATGGTAAGGGAAAGACCACATCACCTCTTTTCCCCCTCCTATCCAAATGGCCTCATTCTTCATTTTCTGTCAGCCCACACCTCAGTACATGTCTCCTTATCACAACTCTAGAAAAACCCTAACTCCCACTCTATAAATAGCAGCCTATGTATCATCCTCTTCATCACACCATCATTCGACAACCACTAAAACCATTCCATTCCATTTCCTTCTGAACACAACCTCACAATTATCTCAACACCAGCCATAGAAAGTCCAGAAGAGAAGAGAACCCATCGTGCTCAAGTAACAAATCCATTTCGTCCTATCAAACCCTAGTCGAACCAAATCATAAGTAAGTACTTTAACTCTATTTAAATTTCAGTTTTATTTACTTTATAGCATCTAAAACATTACTAGATAACATGTAAAAATAAACCACAAAACCAAATACTATGTTTCTTCTCTTTTTCTTTCTTCCTGAATCAAACAGAAAACAAACACACCCTATATTTATTCATTTCGATTTTTTTTTAAGAACACTAGTCTATAAGATATTCATAGATTGTTAAAGATAATATTTTTAGAAGAACGTAGCAATTTGAATCATCAAAAACGGATAAACGAGTCAAAAGTTATGTCGATTTGAAGTTGTAATTAAACTTAATAAACTTTCTGTAACAGCAGACGTACATCACGCGAAACGAGGCACTTCTGGTCCGTTTCGTCAAAAACTTAAAACACGAAAGTTGTCCGGAACGTCGTTTTCCTTAAAAAGTCTTTAGACCTCGAGTCATGAAAACGCATGAAAAGGGGTGTTTTTATTTAAATTCAGAACAGATTTTTAAGAAACACAACAGCAGACCTCAGTTTAGTGTGCTTAATTTCGAATAGTAAACGAGCTTCTAAAATTCTAGTTTTTGGCATGGTTAAAGATCTTTCAAAGGGCTACGTGTAGGAAAAAGAATTGTGAAAAATGATTAAGTATTCATTAATTTATAAAATCTTAAAGTTTTACCCATATCACTAGAAATAGAACTTGATTTTCAGATATTAAGTTTTTATAATTGTCGACCAGATGCCTTACTTTGAACCCTATTTTCGACCCCTATATGACTTTTATAAAATCTGAGTTTTGTTACATGTAAATTTCACATAACAAACTTTAATTAGGAACAAGAATCATGTAAAAAGATTAACCGAGTCAAAAGTTATTGAATCTAGAAAATTGTCCTATGTCGCTAGAAAAAGAAACATATTTCCAGTTATATATTCTCAGTTTTGAACGACCAACCCACCTACTTTAGACCTGATTTTCGAACACTAGATGACCATTAAAAATTCTGTATTTCTGGCATGTTGAAGTCGACCTAGCAGAGTTATTTTAGAAATAAGAATTTTGAAAAATGATTAAATGGTTCGAAAGTTATTAACCTCTAAAGTTGTTCTATCGCTAGGCCAGAAACTATGTTTTTCAGATTTATAAAAACACGTTTTATCTAGTCGATTTTAGAGATATATTTCGAATACCAAACGAACCTTATAAATAATAAAACTTGACATATCTAGAGTCGACCTAGCTAGCTGCCCGTAGAAATAGAGAACCCGTAAAATGACTAAGTATTCCTAAGACTATGCGAGTCCAAAACTCTAGCTAAGTCACTAATTTATGTGTGTTCTATTTTAATTAATTAGAATGTTTAATTGGGCCGAATTTGTAAATATTTTATGTCAAGGGTTATTTTTGGTAATAACAATTAAACAGGGGTGAAAATGTTATTTTCTAAACTTAAGAGTAGAAACTGTCAATTTCCAAAAGTCTAGGGTGTGAATTGTCAATTGACCAAATCTTAGGGATTAAAGTGTAACTTTTCATAATTAATATTTTTAGTCTATTTTTCCGATCTAATATTAACGTAATACGTTTATTTAACCAACGAAAGAACGAACGCAAGATATCTTTAACCAAACAAACAACAGAACATAAGAACGAAAGATATAAACAACGAAACGAAATAAACATAAATCATCAGAAATGATTACTAAATATTGGCATAACAACCCAGGTTTCTTGTTCGGAGACGTTTATCAACTTTCTGTCATTTTGATTTCCATCCAGACTGCTCAGGTGAGTTCATAGTCCCACTTTTTATTACGTTTTCTAAATGTGTGGGGAGATACATGCTACCAAACCGAACATAAGTATTTTCTGTATGATTTCATGATTAATATTGCCTAAGATATCCCATTTGTGTTAGCCGGATAGATAGTCTTTGTACTAGCCGGATAGATAACCAAATGCACCCTATTTGTGTTAGCCGGATGGATAGTCTTTGTACTAGCCGGATTGATAACCAAATACACTTATATTTATATCATTTTATGATATCACACACACACACACACACCCCGTTAATATATGAGATTGTGAGACTTAGGGCAATATGTTATTTCCGAATTACTTTCCATTTAGCTTATGTTCAAAATTATTTAACGTTAAACACTATGGATTCACTCAACCTTTGTGTTGACTTTTTAGCATGTTTATCTCAGGTAACTAGAAGTACGATTTGGCACGGAGTGGCGGTGGACTTTCTTTTAAAAAGAGTGTCCGTTTTGTTATCATTCAAAACGAATAATGTAACGTATTTCGAAACCTCTTATTGGGACCTCTATATGTAAAATCTGATTTTGATAAATGAATGATAACAATTTATTTAAAACGTCTCTTTTCGAGTCATTTTCTATCATCATGACTGTGAACTGTGAAGTAGCACCCCAACTTATATTTCCGCTGCGAATATCGAAAATGGGGGTGTTACATAATCCTACTCTGGTTCTAAGCGAATTATCATACAACATACGTGTGTAATCTGGTCCATATCATGTTTGTTTAAGCCTATCTATCGATAAATTATATCACATAAAATCATAACTTATACGCCTCATGAGTGGATGAATTGTGTCGCGTTTTGTGGGCTGTTTTGATGTCGTTTCTGCCAAACATTGTCGACTTATATAACAACATAAACAAGCTTTAAAAATCAGTCTTGTATGATCAGTCCCTAGGCGTATGCATGTGTTTCGACGAGGGGTTGGTTTTGTGATGACTTGCTTATCTTTGGAGTGTCGAGTCATATCTAAAAATCTGGATAAAAACATGCCTGCATGATGTGGCAGATGAACGATGGTTCTTGGTTTTAGGTGGGTCTTGTTAAGCTTGTTTTGGTCTCGCGAGGGTTTGTGGCGTAATTTTGGTCCCACATGTTGTGTCTCGTTAAGATCATGTCTCGCGAGGGGTGTAAGTTCGAACATTTTAACACTAAAACTTTTCTTTAGTACACTGGTTTTCCAATAAACGAATAATGTGCGGAGCAGTTGATAAACAAAAATAAAACTCGTAATTTTTATATGTTAAACACAATCTATGAATGAGTTTTAAAATAGCCGTAAACTATTGGTTTTCTTACTTTTGTACATCAAGAAAATTAACTAGTACTTATTATTCCACTATACAAATATCGGCGCGAAGTTTCATGTTTGGAATTTTGTATGCATGCCTCATTTTATTGTCGAACTATATCTAAGTCTGTTTATAATCATGCTAGATTTACTCTTTAAACCCTAGACTTTGCATGCCTCGTTTTGTTTGATAAATTTTGTTTAAACCCTAGACTTTGCTAGATTTACTCTTTAAACCCTAAACTACGATATTGATATTAAGCCTTTAACTTTACTTAATTGTCATTGTAACCCTAAAAGATACTAATCAGGAAAGTTACAAAAAGTGGAAAGTTTCTAAAAAAAGAAATAAACCGTAATTATGTAATCTGGATAACGATAAGCACTAAACTTATAAAATGATATTATAAGGAATACGTGATCATTAATTCGTGTAGATTCTAAGAAGAGGGAATAGCTTCTGTTCCGTGTGCTTTCCTGGTTATTTCATTTTCTTGCTTTCGTTAAGGTACAGATATTCTACCCTTTCTCAGTAAGGGTGTTCTATCGTGACTTCTCGATCCTTGACTTGATTCATTTGCTTGATATGATTCCGTTTGATATGATTCATTGATATGATCCGTTTGATATTATCATTTGATATGATTCTGTTTGCTATCCATTCTGTTATGATGATCCGTATATTATCTCATTGATATGATATTTTGTTCTGTTGGTATGCTCTGATTGATTATGCTGTAGTAGCTCTGTTATGATTGTGGATAGCTTTGCTTTGCTTTACTTTGCTTTGTTCTGTTCTGTTGCCCGAGCTGTTTCTGAACTACCCATGGAGGTACCATGGCCATGTCATTGAGGAACCAATGGCATGACACTTTCAGTGGAGGTGTGATTGATCCACGGCGTTCCCTTCTGTTCTGATATATATATGATTATTGCGCACATGGCCATTCTGTTATATGTATGTATAGTCTCGTACTTGCATATGTATTCTATTTTGCAGGGAGCGTATGGATGCATCCTAGGTGTTTGTCTGTTTGGATATGGTTTAACTTAGTGATTGGTAGTGCATACCATGCACCCCATTTCACTTCTGGTACATTGGAGCTAGCTACTCCTTGTACACTTATGAATTGACGGATATATGGTTATTATTAAGCATGTGGCATGCTTTCTGAGCTCGTTGGGCATTTCCTTATGATATTATGATTTGATTCTGTTTGATTCTAGATTTCCTTATGATACTTATGACTTACTTCTGTCTTGCTTCTTATGATATATGACATTTTGTTCAGTTGATCCTTGATCTCTTATTTTATTTGACATCTGATATTCATTGCAACAGGAGCTTATTTTTCGCTTTCCTTATACATAATATGTTTGATTATTTGTTTTGGTTATATCTGTTCACTGGGCTTTTTAAGCTCAGCCGCATTTCTTTTCATGCGGCAGGTTTTAGATTGGAAGCTGGGATTGAGTGAAGAGTGCATAGGAGCTCTTAGTGGACTATTCTAATAATAGATACCTTTTGCTTCTGGATTAGAATTGATTTCACCTTCAGTTATATTTAGTTCGGACTTGTATTTTAGTTTTGGAACTCATTATGTTTAGAGTTAGTATTCCATTATTATTTTAGAATACCTTTGTTATCCTGTTATTTATAAGATTTCCGCTGGCGTTATATGTTCTGATTGGCACCATAATGTGACATTTTGACCCTTTTCGGGTTAGGGTGTTACAATTATGGTATCAGATCCCAGGCTTCGACTTGTAGCACATAAGTTATGGCCTGTGAAGATTTGGACTTTTAGGTTTGCACTATAGGAGCTTATGGAATGACCTTTGAAGTATTTGCTTTAGGTTTCTCCCCGTCGGAACTTCAGTTATGACCGGTGAGGATTGGGTAGATTATATGATAAGTCATTGGTTAGCTATCTTTCTTACGCACTACTCTGATTTGTGCCTTTGCTTTCAGTTAAGCCTTTATAAGATCATTCATTCCGAAGAATTAGAAAATTTATCAGGAAATGCAACATAAGTTTAGAATGCTTTGAGACCTTGCAGTAATGCCTTACAGGTTTAACTTTCTGATGTGACCGCATTCTTTCGAATTTCGATCTCTGATTTGTTTGTCATTCCTTTAGATGCCTTTTTGTCCGTTTCGAGAATTCGTATATGTATGAATACGATGTGTTTGACATATTATGTGGTTTCTCTTGCTATTGCTAAGCATATTAAGGTCCCCTCTACCCTATTAGAATATGCTAAACATAGTTTCATCTCTACGAGAAATCTTGTGATTATCCGTCACGAGTATCGGAATTGTCTAGTATGTTTTGAAGATATTTGAAGGTAAGATTTGTTCTGCTAATCTGCTTCCTTTGGAAATGTTTGATTTGATAATATTCTGGATATAGATTTGTTGACTGAGCATCGAGATGCTAACAACGGTCATATTAGATTTGTCATCGTTGGCGATTTGAGAAACTCAAAATTCTATACCATGGTTCCGAACCTGGTAAACAATTATGATCACCTTGCTTTGAAAACTCGTACGTTAATCCTTCATGGTTGTGAAGATATTTTCGTTTGATGAAACTCGCCTTGAGAGTTATTCAGTAGTTTGAAATTTTCGTGATGTATTCCTTAACGAGCTACCAAGATTACCATCTGAATGTGAAGTTGTTTTTTATCTGGATATGAGAATTTGTTTAGTCACGACTCGAGATAGAATGTGATTGCAATAAAGGCATGTGTATATGATGCAAGTATTATGACACCTGGCCAACGTGATAATAGTTACATCATATAACTTGAACTTATTGGGATCATAGGATGTCTTGAGAAGTGCCTGAGAACAGTAAGTTATTTGAGTCAGAACTCTATCCGTATAAGAGCGACGTTTTGCCTAATTCTAAAACTCCGTATTGAACAACATCGGTTGAATGGAAAGAATTGAAGGACCAACTTATAGAAAGTGGTTTTATCTGTCCGAGTGTGTCTCCGTAGGGTGCTCCAGTTTTATTCATGAAGAAGGATGATGATAGTATAAGGTTATGTAGTGAATTCTGGTAGTTGAATAGTATTATGGTTAGAACCGTTATCCGTTACCTCAAATCGACGATTTGATTAATCAACTTCTAGGTGTGAATTTTCTCAAGGATTGACTTAAGATCTGATTATTTTCAGTTACGTGTAAAGGAGCGAGATGTTCCTAGAATTGCTTTTCATATTCGTTATGATCTCTATGAGTGTTGTGATGTCAATTGTATTGGCTACTGCACCGACTGTTCCTATGGATTTGATAAATCATGTCTTTCATGAATACTTGGACAATTGTCATAGTATGACATCTTGGTGTGTTCAGAGACGAAAGAGAAACACGGGGATCATCTTCGTATTTTATGTTGAAATTTCTACGTTAGAAGAAGCTCTATGTAATATTCTCGAAGAGTAAATTTTGGTTGGGATGAAGAATGGGAGGAGCATTTTGAAAAGCTGAAAAGAGATTTATTTCTACTCAAGCAGGAGGATTAGTTATGCCCTCTTACAACATGGGAAGATTATTGGTTATGCATCAATACAACTAGAACCGTATAAGGTGAACTATCCAACATGACTTGGGAGTGACTTGTGACAGACGTGTAGAAGCTCAAGAGCAAGGCGGTAGGATATGATCTATGTCAGAAGACTTGACGGGAGCGGTTTTTTAAGCACACAGTTCTATTTGCTCTATCCATCTTAGTTGTACTAATATGTATAGAGACTTGCAGCAGAAATTTTGATTGAATGGTATGAAGACGGTTGTGATTACACTGGTGGCGAAGTGTCTAGCATGTCAACAGGTTAGGAGTTAGCATCAGCGTACAAGTGGTTTCCCTTAGCTTTGGATGTTCTTAGGTGGAAGTAGGATTAAACCTTCATGGACTTTGTAACGAGATTTTCGCGCACATTTAGGAAGGACGATACAAATTGGGTTGTAGTGGATCGTTTGACTAGGTCGGCTCACTTGTATGATTGGCTGAAATTTCTTTCGGAAGAAGGTTATTCAAGCTACATGGCGTACCTGCAATGATTGTGTCAGAGATTCGCGTTTCTACTTCACATTTCTAGGAAGAACTACTGAAGGCTTGAGGAACCAGACTCAAGTTTAGTAATGCTTTGCACCTCCAAACTGATGGATAAGCAGAACAACTATTTGAACTTGGAAGATGTGTTGAGCAGGAATTTGACAAGTGTTAGTTATGGTTGTGTTTGCTCACTATGATTAGATGGCTCGCAAGTGACAAGGATTTTTCTTTCAGAGTTTTGTATGAGCAGAGATTAAGAACACCTTTTAGTTAAATTAGGTCGAGGAGCTGTTTATTGAAGGTCCGGAGTTGATTTACAGTTACTAATGGATTAGTTATCATTGTGAAAGAGAAACTTTGGAAATTTGGGCCGGGAATTTGCGTGTTCCGCATGGTGATCTCGTACAGCAGTGTTAGACGTTCTATAATATAAGGGAGATTTAGTTCGCGATATGTTAGTCCTTAGGTTCGTTCTTATCCGTATGATTATCCTACCTATCCCATTATGCATTCTGATACGTTTCGATACTCCGATATGTGCTTAGTTAATCATCAGTATGAATATGCTAACCATCTCATTAGGCGTTTTGATATGGTTTGATATTTCGATATGTGCTTCGTTTATCATTAGTATGTTCTCTCAGTTCGTTCAGAAATTTTGACATAATTGATGAAGTTTTTCCAATAGTCTAGCACTACCTTCGTATTTGCCTCGTGTGTATATGTGTTTCATGTATCTCTTTGTGAGATTACAACTATCATATATTACGTATTTGTTTCATATTCGTTGGATCAGATTTGTTATGATTTGTGTTATGTGGAGAGCCTGGGGCTATCCGAGTTTGTCGGGATCGAGTCATGAGAAACAAAACCTTTCTGTTTGTTAAAATTCCTTACAAGAATCATTCCGAGCGCAAAGCTACTTGGGAGACTGAAGAGTTTATGTATGCTGGTTATCCACATTTCTCTTCGTGATTTGATACGTTTTCTTTTTGATCTTTCTACTTCAATTTCGAGGGCGAAAATTTCTTTTTAGAGGGAAAGAGTTGTAAAACCCTAAAATTTGAATAATCATTTTTTGCACCATTATGAATTTTTAACCTAAAGTCTAAATAACTAATTAAATACTAAATACTAAATACTATATATTATATGATTAAGAAAATTAAATGCAAAATACAAATAATAATCCTACCCTAGCCTAGTTTAAAATGACACGTACATTTTGGTGACATAAATTTCACACGTTTTTGGTTTTGAAGAAAAGAAACATATAATGCATGTAACATCCTAATGATAATATAAATTACACATATGTAATTCCTTGTTAAGCTTTACACGTTTTATATTAAGGATAAGAACCAGGGAATATTTTTTCAAGATTTAAAAGATTCTTGTGTTTAATTGTTGCCTCGTTTATACGACATGCCATATCTTTCCCCAAGTCAAAAACACGGTTTTCCCTAATCACTTAACACATTTTTTCTTCTCTTCTCATAAAACCGTATATCGCTCACTTGTTTCTCCCCTTACACCGAAACAAAACAACCAAAAAACTTCCATTGTTGCTGCCAAGAAGAGGAGTCGAGGCAAGGTTTGGCGACCAAGATAGTTGTGCAAGTCATTGGAATCCTTGCGTGTGATCCGAGTTCTTGTTCCTTGTTTTTCATTCGTTTCGGTTTGAGTTGACACAAGGTATATTTAATCTTACTCTGGTTCTAAGCGAATTATAATACAACATACGTGTGTAATCTGGTCCATATCATGTTTGTTTAAGCCTATCTATCGATAAATTATATCACATAAAATCATAACTTATATGCCTCATGAGTGGATGAATTGTTTCGCGTTTTGTGGGCTGTTTTGATGTCGTTTCTGCCAACCATTGTCGAATTATATAACAACATAAACAAGCTTTAAAAATCAGTCTAGTATGATCAGTCCCTAGGCGTATGCATGTGTTTCGACGAGGGGTTGGTTTTGTGATGACTTGCTTATCTTTGGAGTGTCGAGTCATATCTAAAAATCTGGATAAAAACATGCCTGCATGATGTGGCAGATGAACGATGGTTCTTGGTTTTAGGTGGGTCTCGTTAAGCTTGTTTTGGTCTCGCGAGGGTTTGTGGTGTAATTTTGGTCCCACATGTTGTGTCTCGTTAAGATCATGTATCGCGAGGGGTGTAAGTTCGAACATTTTAACACTAAAACTTTTCTTTAGTACACTGGTTTTCCAATAAACGAATAATGTGCGGAGCAGTTGATAAACAAAAATAAAACTCGTAATTTTTCTATGTTAAACACAATCTATGAATGAGTTTCAAAATAGCCGTAAACTATTGGTTTTCTTACTTTTGTACATCAAGAAAATTAACTAGTACTTATTATTCCACTATACAAATATTGGCGCCAAGTTTCATGTTTGGAATACTGTATTCATGCCTCATTTTATTGTCGAACTATATCTAAGTCTGTTTATAATCATGCATATAAGTTGGGATAATATAGGGTGGTTAGTGATTTAATATGTGAAACGCATGCATGGGCTTTGTGTGTGTTGGTATCGATGGGGGTTTAATGTATGAGGTAATCATCTATTGATAAGTGAGCTGATAAAAAATTGTCTGTGTTGGTAGTCAAACGCTAAGGTGTGGCCTGTTTTGAGTGACGGTTATCTAAGTCTAAAACTGAAATAACATGTGGCCTAAACCGTTCCTAGTTGGTGTTGGTTCGTACTTGTTGGCTGCTCGTTTAATCCCCTCACACCATCTTTTATTTTTTTCCTCGCCAAGATCCTTTTGCCCTAGCTTTTGCTTCGCTAAACCTTACGTCGAGAGTAGTATTTGTTTTGTTTGATTCATTTTGCTCGCCAAGTCCTAAAAGCTAAATTTACATTTTAAACCTTAAACTTTGATAATTGTCAGGTTAAACCATAGACTTTGCTAGATTTACACTTTAAACCCTAAACTACGATATTGATATTAAGCCTTTAACTTTACTTAATTGTCATTGTAACCCTAAAAGTCACTAATCGGGAAAGTTACTAAAAGTGGAAAGTTTCTAAAAATAGAAAGAAACCCTAATTATGTAATCTGGATAACGATAAGCACTAAACTTATAAAATGATCTTATAAGTAATACGTGATCATTAATTCGTGTAGATTCTAAGAAGAGGGAGTAGCTTCTGTTCCGTTTGCTTTCCTGGTTATTTCATTTGCTTGCTTTCGTTAATGTACATATATTCTACCCTTTCTCAGTAAGGGTGTTCTCTCGTGACTTCTCGATCCTTGACTTGATTCATTTGCTTGATATGATTCCGTTTGATATGATCCGTTTGATATTCATTTGAAATGATTATGTTTGCTATCCATTCTGTTATGATGATCTGTATATTATCTCATTGATATGAGATTCTATTTTGTTGGTATGCTCTGATTGATTATGCTGTAGTAGCTCTGTTATGATTATGGATAGCTTTGCTTTGCTTTACTTTGCTTTGTTCTATTCTGTTGCCCGAGCTATTTCTGAACTAACAATGGACGTACCATGGCCATGTCATTGAAGCACCATTGGCATGACACTTTCTGTGGAGGTGTGATTGATCCACAGCGTTCCCTTCTATTCTGATATATATATGATTATTGCGCACATGGCCCTTCTGTTATATGTATGTATAGTCTCGTACTTGCATATGTATTTTGTTTTTGCAGGGAGCGTATAGATGCATCCTAGTTATTTATCTGTTTGGATATGGTTTGACTTAGTGATTGGTAGTGTGTGTCATGCACTCCATTTCACTTCTGGTACAATGGAGCTAGCTACTCCTTGTACACTTATGATTTGACGGATATATGGTGTGACTAAGCATGTGGCATACTTTCTGAGCTCGTTGGGCATTTCGTTATGATATTATGATTTGATTCCGTTTGATTCTGGATTTCCTTATGATACTTATGACTCACTTCTGTTTTGCTTCTAATGATGTATGACATTTTGTTCAGTTGATCCTTGATCTCTTATTTCGTTAGACATCTGATATTCGTTGCAGTAGGAGCTTATGTTTCCCTTTCCTTATACTTATATATTCGTTGCACCATAATGTGACATTTTGACCCTTGTCGGGTTGGGGTGTTACAGTAAAGCTTGCCCGTTTTTGTTCATCCTCTGAGGGGGAGGATTGACTCCTTGTCCCTCTCTTCCTTCTTCCCCATTTCTCGAAGGCACCCTACCTCCCATTTCCACTCCACCGCTAGTGTTAGCCCTGCGAGGGGTGCTTTTGAACTCTACGGCTCTCCCACTAGACCTTCAGACCATAGGAGACCCCCTCCGCAGGATGAATGTGGTCTCTTCATTCCGCACACGCCGCGGTTCCATTTCGATCTCTTCATCATACTCCTCACTAGAGTATTCCAGTTCCCTTCGTATTTCTTGGTTTCGCACACCTCTCCTTTGTTCCCTCATGAGGGATTTCAAGATTTCATAATTGGCTTCCACAAAGGCTGGGCTAATCACAGGGACCGGATTAGCGGAAGTAGAAGCCTAGTTGAACGGTGGGGTGCTTCTTGGTGAAGTAACAGTAAAAGTGGAGGCGGTTATGGGTGGTAGGTTGATCATGTCAGGAACAGGTAATGGTGTTAAGGTCGAGAATCCCGGTGGGGGTGTTTCTTCTCTCCCTTCAGTCATGCCGAAATAATAGGGTATTTGTTTTAGCGGTTACAAGCTTAGGTTTTAACGAGACCAATTGTAGGGGTCCCACGGATGGCACCACTGATTTTGCAAAAATCGGCACGACCAGGCTCCGATTGTGATCGAAGAGTTGTTGATGATGGTTGAGTTGCCAAGCTGTAGGTAACCTGTGTCAAGAAAGATGAAAACACTACGTTAAGTGAAGCGCGGGGGTTGGACCCTGCGAATCACCTCCGGCGTGAGAGTAAGTAGGTGTTTATGATTATAAGTATAAAGTATGTGTGTGTAAAAGTCCGTCCATACCTGAGTGTTCTGCCCATCTATTTATAGGTGGTAGAAATGGGCAGTTACACGTCTTTCTCTCAAACCGCTGTCTTGGCGGGAAAGCTTTGACGGAGATTTGAATGAGGGTTTAACTTAGTCAGAGTGGTTATCTGGACTAGTCTTTACGAAAGGCATACCCCGAAGGGCATTGTGCTTCGGTTGGCGGATTCCCATACTGGTAATCATCGTAAGGATGATTTTACGCCAAGAGGACCTTTTCGAAGTCCTTTGTATGTTTAGTGGGAGGAGATCCCAGTGAACTCGTAGGAGTAGCCTCCGAGCCAATTCGGAGGGTATGTCATTGATGATGTACCCTCTGAACGGGTCGAAGGACTCCTCTTCGAGCCTGTAGAAAGCCCTCCCTTCGGAGGCCCAGGTTAATCTCCTAACACGTTTCATTGGCGTAAAACCATTTGCCTGTGAACTGGTTACCATGTGGAAATCCGCCAATCGAAGCCTTAAGCCCTTCGGGGTATCTCCTACGAAGGAACTAGCACGAAAGACAATCCTGACTTGGTCAAACCCACGTCTCCTCTTCCCTTGGCTTTCCCGCCAAAACAGAGATCGTGGGCTACAAAGCCCTAGCGGTTACCATAAATCATGGGACGCCCCCATGATCTCCGAAACATGTGCAAACCGCCCACTAAGGCCTATTTCTCCCCTATAAATAGCTTAGTCGGGCATGAACAATGTAAGTTAACTTCATTCTCGTCATTTATAACCTACATTATCCTTACACATACTTACTCGCACGCCGGAGGTGGTTCGCAGGGTCCAACCCCTGCGCAATCACTTAACGTAGTGTCTTCGTATTTCTTATTTCATGTTAAGAACAAGCTTGACGCAATCTCAACACCCCATTATTCCTTTGATCACCATCGAAGGCCTGGTAGTGCATCTTTTTGTACAATCAGTGGCGCCATCCGTGGGACCGCTACAATTGGTCTCGTTATTTCCAAGCTTATAACCAACCAACTACTTTCACTATTATTCCGGCATGGATCAAGGGAGAGAAGATACTCCCCCACCGGGTTTCTCTACCTTGGCACCAATACCAATCAACGACTCTAACAACCTTCCCCCAATAACCGCTTCAACGTTCACAACACGTTCTCACCCAGAAACAACGCCCATCCATCATGCTTCGACATCAGCCAATCCGGAGCCCATTATTAGCCCAGCCTTTGTCAAAGCCAACCACGAAGTGTTGGAATCCCTCCTAAGGGCTCGTAAGAAGCAAGTCAGGAATGCTGAGATGCGAAGGGAGTTGGAATACTCAAGTGATGAGTATGATGAAGAAATGGAGATGGAACCTAGGCCTCCGACCCAAGGAGCAACTCTATCGTCCTTAAGGATTGGGTCTCCAGTCAGTCGAAGGCTAAGTAGAAGGTCCGTTGGTTTCAAAGGATTTCCCGAGAGGGCTCCTACAAGGAGAGAATGGACGGTTACCGAAGGCTCTAACGGTAGGAGCCAACGAAGGGAAGAAGTGGGGGTGACTTTGCCTCCATTGCTAGCAGCTCATCTTGGAAGGACTGAAGCTGGGGTTCCGTTGCAGCCTTCTCACGCATCAGGCGTAGAAGGCAATCCGCCTACAATTAATATGGGAGGAAATCTTCCTCCCAATGGTATGTACCCTTCGTTCCAAACTCAGTCTTATCCTCAAAATTTATATCCTCCAGTAAATGGAGAGCCTAATAACCCAAGCCTCCCTCAAACTTATGGGAGCATACCCTTCGGGCATCCTATGGCGTACCCTCTGTATGCCATGGGAAACGGTTATCCGTTTGCCATGAATACACCTTATCAGTCCTACCCAAGTCAAACTCCTATGGGAATGCCCCCAAACAACAATCCCTATAATACTCTTCCCATGTAGGCACCACCTTACAATTGTCTATACTCAGACCCTATGGGTTCAGCTACACCCTTCGTTAGGTGGATAGAAGATTACCCATTGCCTGATGGGTTGAAAATGCCTTCGCACGTTGGGACTTATGATGGGAAGGGGGATCCGGAAAATTTCTTACACTTGTTTGAAGGGGCTATCAAAATGCAAAAATGGGTTATGCCGGTGGCCTATTATATGTTTACATACACCCTACGGGATTCTGCTCGTATTTGGTGGAATGGGCAAAAGCCCGGTAGCATCGTCAATCTTGATGATCTTAAGGCTAAGTTCCGGTCACACTTCAGTCAGCAAAAGAAGTTCACAAGGACTCATTTAACGGTGCACAACATCAAACAAAAGGAAAACGAAAGCACAAGGGCCTTTGTGTTAGGAATTATCACACGGTTCAAGAGAAGACAAACTTAGGTCTGGTAATATATCAGAGTTAGGTCTGTTTTTATATTAGCTCTGGTAATACATGTTAAGTCTGGTAGTCTGTATTAAGTCTGGTTGACTTATTATGTTAAGTCTGGTCGTGATATAAGGAAAGTTTGTTAGAGATATGTTAGGAAAAGATACAAACGTGTAAGTATCTTTTTAGAAGATTCGTGAATATCTTCTTAGTCGGTTAGCATTAGGGTTTCCTTGTTGTATAAAAGGATCCCTAAGATTGTTAGTTTATCAAGAGAGTTGTATGAGTTTCACAATTGTGATTAATAGAATTATACGAAGTTAGTGTTAACTCTGTGTGTGTTCTTCATTGTACGTTCTTGTTAAGTTTCCGCATTAACATTAACAATCGTTTAGGGTTTCTCATTTAGACTGGTTTAGATTTATCCCAACCATCTACTAAGTATTCAAGGCTACTTAGAGATCCACATACAAACCATGGACCAACAAGTGGTATCAGAGCAAGGCAAGAGACTCTGAGTACGAAGAACACTTAACCTCAAAAACCTATTCTCACTCAATTCACTGTACACAATGTCTGAGACCGAAAAGCCTATCAACACTGCAACTTTTTCAATCCATAACAGTGAGGATGAGAGTTCAAACCATGAAGATGAAGGAAAACCTGAATCCAATAACTCCCAAACATAACAACAACCCATCCCTTCCACAACCACAATCTCAAACATAAAACTTCCATTACTGAAAAGAGAAGAGTATGATATATGGGCCATGGAAATGTGATGCGTGGTTTTGCAACCTTACAACAGGTTTTACCTCTCGAGGGATCTCAAGAGGCTTACAACCCCACCAGGCAGTGTACCTGACCGATGTAGTATAGTGTAGTGGTAAGTACGGGGGATTGATCGTTCTCCACAGGGAATAGTGTTCGTTAGGTATGAAAAATTACTCTAATAGGTCTAAGGGTGAGAGAAGATTCTTTTTATGTTTTTATATTTTTTTATGAAAGCAAGTAAAATCTCGGGTTTGAAAGAGTGGGCGGAATTAGTTGCTAGTCAACTAACCCAAGTTACTACAAATGCAAATAAAATAAAATAACAGAAAATAAAAAGGTTGGTGAAAACTTATGTGGAGGAAAATGTGTTTACTTAGATTTCCTTACTCCCTAACTATCTTTTACCGGTTGATTAGTATGTATTAGTTGCGTGGATGACGGGTGTATTCCTTAATACCATTCGTGGGGTGGCGTACGTACTTCCCCAACTCTACAAGCTCCTACTTCACTCCTATGTCGAGCCGGCTAGGAAGCTCCTAACATGGGATCACTAGAATTCGCTTGTGCATTAAATACAACCATAAAAACCTTTAGTACGCATTGGTTCATGTTTCTTAAGACGTTCAAGCAAGTTACCGAATAGGAAGTTAGCCAGTTTTCTTAAGCCTAACATAGATGAACAATCATCCAATACAACTAACAACACACTAATAACCAATAATCAATAGCTAGGTTTCATTAGATCTAAGCAAACACAAGATAAATCTAGCCTAGCATGTTAAACAAAAGACAAGAACAAGATAGAATCAAACAACACATAGACATATTGAATGATTAATTGATAACTTATCTTCAATGTAACATGGAAGATCTCAAGGCAAAAAGCCTTGAGAAAGCTGCCAAATTCGTCTTAGGGTTTTCACACACAAAGTTCCTCAATAAGTTCCACACTAAGTTCCACAATAAGTTCCACACTAATGACAAAGAATTGCAAAACTATATATAGATTTTTAGATCTGACGGCGTCACGTTATGGAGTGTGACGCCGTCACCTCGCCGCTTTTAGGGTTCCCGGATGACCTTCTTGACGCCGTCCCTCTTTAGCTCTCCAAAATCCGTTCTGGCCTATCAAGGCTTGACGCCGTCAGGATTATGCGTGACGCTGTCCCTCTCTAAATTAAGCCGTGACGACCTTGATCATATTAAAGCGTGACGCTGTCAGAATTTCATGCAAATTTCACTGGCTTATCATGAGTAATTTTCACATCCACCATTTTATTGCCAAGCCGTGACGCCGTCTGGAGAGGATCCTGACGCCGTCAAAGGTAACTTTTAGCATGATTTTGAGACTTTGTCGTTTTCTTCACTTTTATGCTCCAAAAACGTCCAAAATGCCTCCTTTTCCAGATTTCTCCTCAAAAGTACCTAAAATGACAAAAGGAACGATTTAGGGCAATATTTGATCAAATAAATACGATTTAGGGCTTAAATGACCCCTTAAAAGCGGTACACTTTTCGCTTCATCAAATACCTTACACTTGAGATTTGCTTGTCCTCAAGCAAATGCGCTTTTATTCTAATCAAAATACAAGTTAGGGGTCATTTAATGTAATATAAAAGTAATTGCAACAAATATTCGTTCCACTTTAATCATAATAAGCACGGAGATTACATACTAGCACCTCACAAGTAGTGTTTAGATACTCACATCTCTCAAGTGTCATCAAAATAAATCTCATAAATGAAAACGGATAATATCTCTCACTACCTGTCATAGCAAATAGATTACCATAGGCTTGGGAAAGGATCGAAAACCTCCTCCACTAGGCGTAAGCACCTAAGATAAACTATCAAAGAGGGCTTTTAAATGGGTTATAACGTTAGGTGTAGGGAAAAGGAAAACACGGTTTTGTTGGATAAAGGATATTTTACTGGTGGCGAGTTAAAGATCTTGATTAATTACATGTACTATACAATGTTGCTAAGCCAAGACTCGACTCGATCTTAAGCTAAAAACAAAATAACAAAAACATAAAATAAACATAAAATAAAACGGGATGGTAGTCCGTATGTTTTTTCTATTTTTCTTTTTCATTTTTTTGTATTTTTCTTTATTTATTTATTTTTTTTTTTTTTTGACATACACTTTTGCCCTACCATCCAAAATAATACATCATAGGGGCATTGCATTCCCCTTACACTTGAACTTTTACATAACTATTCTAATGACTCGAATTAAGATAATTGAAAAACTTGGAGTACTTTTAAAACATTTAGCACATATGGGGGTAATAAATGATGTTCTTCCCCATTACTCCATTACACTAGTACTTTACCCATGAGTCCCAATCGTCCCAAAACAATATGTACAAGGATATGATTCGACTTAGCAACCATGTAATCAATTAGATAATTAACTTGGGGTTTAAACAAATGTTGTCACAATAATGCACTAAAAATGAGTGCATACAAGGTGGGCTAAAGCGATTTGGGTGTACATTTTAGTAGGGTGTAACAAATTCTTCCTTTAAGTAAAATGCTTAAAGGTCGAAACGAAAAGATAGGCTCTGAGGGGTGTACTAGGGGTATCGTGTACAAAAAATGAGTACAACGCAAAGGGTGTGGGAGAATTACTTGACCAATGTAGCCAATGTAATTATAACAAAAACACAGGTGTAAAACAATGGGTTAATCCTAATGCCTCTTATCATGTAGTAAATCTAACTACACGAATGTAGTCTCACTTGTGGCTTCAGAATGGTCCTAACGCAAGTTCTAGAATCTAAGTGCTACCGGTACACACATCATAGCATAAATGCTTTTCCTACCAATTCTAGGGGCGAACCTCACATATTTGGGGGTGGAAAATTTTTTAGTGGTACGGTTTTTGTGCTAGTCATATAACTCCTATCCGTGAGACGCTCATTAAGATCAAAGTTTCATTCCTATATGTTGTAAAAAATTTTAAATTTGGCACTAAAATTAACCTAACATGTATTTATCTCAGTTTTATTACACATCTACTATTAAACAAACAAAAATCAAGAGTAATTGTATTCTCTAATCGTACTTTTACCCCCCCTTACACTTAAGATGAACATTGTCCCCAATGTTCAAATAACAAATGTAAAAGCATAAAGTAAAAGAGTGAAATCAAATACTCCCCTGATTCGCTCGGTGGATAATGAAGTAACACGGTTAGATCTTCTTCCAAAGAGAATGTAAAAGCTTCATGACTAGTGCATCGCCAAAAGCTTGATCCAAAAACATTTCCTTGTCCAAAATAACCTGTTAAACCTGAGAAAACAAACACGAAAACCTGCATAACATCGGCGGGATAAACTCTATATATAATGATATAATGCTTGTGGAATGATAGTTTTGCAGATTCCTGGAGATTATAAGTTAGAGATTTAATAAAAACTTTTTATGAAAACAAAACTTTCAAAAATTTTCAGAAAATTAAACCTGACGCCGTCAGGTTGTAACGCCTGACGCCGTCAGAAATGATCTGACAGAATTCTCATGTTACGTTTCCGGAAAAAAATTTTGGAAAAACCTATACCTTACTTCCTGGAAATCCTGCAAAACATCATTATGACTCGATACAAGCATTTGACTCAAACAAATACTAATATGTATGTTCATTTATTACTATTACGATTCATGCTTATTTGTGTTCTAATAAACCGATTTAGATTTCCCTTACACTTAACTTTTGCAAAATACCTTTATATGTAGTTAAGACGAAGTTAAAAACAACATAAAGCATTTTCACAATTTACTTTTGAACATGAATCAATAATAATAAAATTTAAACATACATACGGAAACAAATAAAATCAAACAAACAAATAAATAAACACACAAAGCAAATAAAACTTGGGTTGCCTCCCAAGAAGCGCTTTTCTTTATTAACGAGTCTTGTAGCTAGACTCAAAGTCACGTATATTACGTGATTCCATCATTGGTCACGGTTCCTAGGCCATTTTCATTCCCGGTTTTATATTCCGGTCCTAATTTCAAACAATCCTTGTAGAAACCGGATATCCTTCCCATAACATAATCTACTCCTTTACTTCTATCCTCATCATTCCTATAGTAGACCGCCTGCTTAAACTCCTTCTCAACATTTGACAAGAGTTGGAATTGTTCTATCTTATATGGCATTTGGTAGTTTACCTCATCGGTCTCATCCTTAAATCTAACTATCCCTAAGGAAGGTTCATAAGTCATTCTAGAGACCTCAACAAATGGTTTTCCAAAAACCACTTGAGTTAAGGATGCATCGACTATTGGGCGGATATCTTCTACAATTACAAAGTCGGTGACATAGGTGAAGTTTCCTACATAAACCGGTAATCCCTTAACTCTTCCCGTGAAGTTACTCATCCCACCCTTGTCAAGGAACATCCTATACCCAAGTTGATTTTTCATTATCAAGTTGTAGTGGGCTCTAGTCATGATGTTTATGGGTGATCTAAGGTCGATGTAGGCTTTCCACACATGCAAATGTCCGATGTTGCATGGTATGTTGAGATTAGAAGGGTCGCCTATTTCTATGATTGGTCTACCTAGGAAATATGGTGCCTCGGGGTCATCGAATAAGTTTGTATGATATGCGCGCTCTTCCTTAGTGGGTAGCCTATTGAAGTAGTCCTCATCATCATCTACTTCTTCAATCTCACTTGTCCTAACTTCCTTATCAACCTCGACTTTCTTATCCTCATCCTTAGGTTCACTATTATCCTCATTCCTATCAATTGGTTTAATAGTGACAATGTTGACAAAATGGACGCGTTTGGATGAAGAGGGGTCTTTTACTTGGGGTCCACTATTTGTGTTCCTAGCGTCCTTATGTGGAGGTGATAACACTTGGTTATTGAGAGCTTTCAACAAGTTGTCAATTTTATTGGTCATCTCCGTTTGTTGTTGATTGAATTCGGACTCGAATCTGGCTATCCGAGCTTCTTGAGATGCCATAAATTGGGACATCAATCCTTCAAAGTTATTGGTACTACCATTGCCGGAAGGATTGTTGTTGAAAGTACGGTTCGAGTTGGAACCGCTTGATTGGAAACGATTAGGTGGGTTGGAAGAATTGGTTTGTTGTGCGTTTTGGTTTTGTTTCCACCTAAGGTTCGGGTGATTTTTCCATGAGGGGTTGTATGTATCACCATAGGGGTTTGGCTCGGGTTTGAAAGTGTACCACTTGTCTCCCGCTCCGTCGGTACGCGAGGATGCGTAGTCCACAAAAGCTTGTTCGGGAAGTTCCATGCAATCACGAGTGTCGTGGGGACCACTACATAATTCACATGAAGAAGTGATTTTGTTCACTTGGCTTGAAGGTTTAGGAGCCTCGTAGGATTTCATGAGAAACTTGACTTGGTCTTCAAGTTCTATGATCCTACGGTCGGAAGTGCTTGAATTGTTCGAAGGCAAAGATATTGCCTTGACAGTTTTGTTCAAATCACGGGGATCACTCCAACTTTCGTTGTCATAAAGAGCAAGATCCTCTAGGAGAGCCCATGATTGTTCCGCACTTAGATCACGTAGCTTACCACCGGCCGATTGGTCAATGGTTTGCCTCGTGTAGAGATTGATATGGTCATAGAAGATTTGGACTTGGAGCCAAAGTTCTATGCCATGATGAGGGACTTTTTGGAGTAAGTCCTTGAATCGAGTCCATGCCTCGTAGAGGGTTTCGCCTTGACGTTGTTGGAACATCAAGATATCATTCCTTAGCTTGGTAGTTCTTCCCGGTGGGAAAAACT
Organism: Artemisia tridentata subsp. tridentata; assembly: GCA_021014915.2. Lineage (NCBI taxonomy): Eukaryota > Viridiplantae > Streptophyta > Magnoliopsida > Asterales > Asteraceae > Artemisia > Artemisia tridentata. Next base: position 67,319,295 of record CP139501.1, on the reverse strand, counting down.
GAGCAAGGAAACGAGTGGTTAGATCATCCCAAGAGGTGATGGATCCTGCGGGTTGACGCTCTAGCCATTGACTAGCTTGGTCCCGCAAAGAGAATTGAAAGAGACGCAGTCGGGTCGTCTCTCGAGTGGCAACATCAAGGTCTATAGAATCAACGATTTTGAGAAAGTCCTTGAGATGTTGATTAGGATCTTCAGAACGAAGTCCATGGAATGCGCATCCGCTTTGCACCAACCGGATGGTGTCGGATCGCAAGGGAGTGACATTGGCTCCTTGAGTGAGCTCAATGGTGTTTCGATAGCCATGGTGGCTAGGACGGGAGTACTCTCCTAAAGTACGGGCTCTAGGAGGTTGTGGTGGTTGTTGTGGTGGTGGGTTGTTGGGATTAAGGATATTACCATCTTCCATGATGTCGAATGGTAATGGTTACGAACAAAGAAACGAAGAAAATAGATAGACTAAAGAAAACCTAGAAAAATAAAATAAAAATCTCACTAGAAAGGAATCTAGTGAGTAGACCTATAAAATAAAAATTCAACCTAAACAATAACTATTCCCCGGCAGCGGCGCCAAAAACTTGATGCGTGGTTTTGCAACCTTACAACAGGTTTTACCTCTCGAGGGATCTCAAGAGGCTTACAACCCCACCAGGCAGTGTACCTGACCGATGTAGTATAGTGTAGTGGTAAGTACGGGGGATTTATCGTTCTCCACAGGGAATAGTGTTCGTTAGGTATGAAAAATTACTCTAATAGGTCTAAGGGTGAGAGAAGATTCTTTTTATGTTTTTATATTTTTTTATGAAAGCAAGTAAAATCTCGGGTTTGAAAGAGTGGGCGGAATTAGTTGCTAGTCAACTAACCCAAGTTACTACAAATGCAAATAAAATAAAATAACAGAAAATAAAAAGGTTGGTGAAAGCTTATGTGGAGGAAAATGTGTTTACTTAGATTTCCTTACTCCCTAACTATCTTTTACCGGTTGATTAGTGTGTATTAGTTGCGTGGATGACGGGTGTATTCCTTAATACCATTCGTGGGGTGGCGTACGTACTTCCCCAACTCTACAAGCTCCTACTTCACTCCTATGTCGAGTCGGCTAGGAAGCTCCTAACATGGGATCACTAGAATTCGCTTGTGCATTAAATACAACCATAAAAACCTTTAGTACGCATTGGTTCATGTTTCTTAAGACGTTCAAGCAAGTTACCGAATAGGAAGTTAGCCAGTTTTCTTAAGCCTAACATAGATGAACAATCATCCAATACAACTAACAACACACTAATAACCAATAATCAATAGCTAGGTTTCATTAGATCTAAGCAAACACAAGATAAATCTAGCCTAGCATGTTAAACAAAAGACAAGAACAAGATAGAATCAAACAACACATAGACATATTGAATGATTAATTGATAACTTATCTTCAATGTAACATGGAAGATCTCAAGGCAAAAAGCCTTGAGAAAGCTGCCAAATTCGTCTTAGGGTTTTCACACACAAAGTTCCTCAATAAGTTCCACCCTAAGTTCCACAATAAGTTCCACACTAATGACAAAGAATTCCAAAACTATATATAGATTTTTAGATCTGACGGCGTCACGTTATGGAGTGTGACGCCGTCACCTCGCCGCTTTTAGGGTTCCCGGATGACCTTCTTGACGCCGTCCCTCTTTAGCTCTCCAAAATCCGTTCTGGCCTATCAAGGCTTGACGCCGTCAGGATTATGCGTGACGCTGTCCCTCTCTAAATTAAGCCGTGACGACCTTGATCATATTAAAGCGTGAGCCGTCAGAATTTCATGCAAATTTCACTGGCTTATCATGAGTAATTTTCACATCCACCATTTTATTGCCAAGCCGTGACGCCGTCTGGAGAGGATCCTGACGCCGTCAAAGGTAACTTTTAGCATGATTTTGAGACTTTGTCGTTTTCTTCACTTTTATCCTCCAAAAACGTCCAAAATGCCTCCTTTTCCAGATTTCTCCTCAAAAGTACCGTAAAATGACAAAAGGAACGATTTAGGGCAATATTTGATCAAATAAATACGATTTAGGGCTTAAATGACCCCTTAAAAGCGGTACACTTTTCGCTTCATCAAATACCTTACACTTGAGATTTGCTTGTCCTCAAGCAAATGCGCTTTTATTCTAATCAAAATACAAGTTAGGGGTCATTTAATGCTAATATAAAAGTAATTGCAACAAATATTCGTTCCACTTTAATCATAATAAGCACGGAGATTACATACTAGCACCTCACAAGTAGTGTTTAGATACTCACATCTCTCAAGTGTCATCAAAATAAATCTCATAAATGAAAACGGATAATATCTCTCACTACCTGTCATAGCAAATAGATTACCATAGGCTTGGGAAAGGATCGAAAACCTCCTCCACTAGGCGTAAGCACCTAAGATAAACTATCAAAGAGGGCTTTTAAATGGGTTATAACGTTAGGTGTAGGGAAAAGGAAAACACGGTTTTGTTGGATAAAGGATATTTTACTGGTGGCGAGTTAAAGATCTTGATTAATTACATGTACTATACAATGTTGCTAAGCCAAGACTCGACTCGATCTTAAGCTAAAAACAAAATAACAAAAACATAAAATAAACATAAAATAAAACGGGATGGTAGTCCGTATGTTTTTTCTATTTTTCTTTTTCATTTTTTTGTATTTTTTCTTTATTTATTTTTTTTTTTTTTTTGACATACACTTTTGCCCTACCATCCAAAATAATACATCATAGGGGCATTGCATTCCCCTTACACTTGAACTTTTACATAACTATTCTAATGACTCGAATTAAGATAATCGAAACACTTGGAGTACTTTTAAAATATTTAGCACATATGGGGGTAATAAATGATGTTCTTCCCCATTACTCCATTACACTAGTACTTTACCCATGAGTCCCAATCGTCCCAAAACAATATGTACAAGGATATGACTCGACTTAGCAACCATGTAATCAATTAGATAATTAACTTGGGGTTTAAACAAATGTTGACACAATAATGCACTAAAAATGAGTGCATACAAGGTGGGCTAAAGCGATTTGGGTGTACATTTTAGTGGGGTGTAACAAATTCTTTCTTTAAGTAAAATGCTTAAAGGTCGAAACGAAAAGATAGGCTCTGAGGGGTGTACTAGGGGTATCGTGTACAAAAAATGAGTACAACGCAAAGGGTGTGGGAGAATTACTTGACCAATGTAGCCAATGTAATTATAACAAAAACACAGGTGTAAAACAATGGGTTAATCCTAATGCCTCTTATCATGTAGTAAATCTAACTACACGAATGTAGTCTCACTTGTGGCTTCGGAATGGTCCTAACGCAAGTTCTAGAATCTAAGTGCTACCGGTACACACATCATAGCATAAATGCTTTTCCTACCAATTCTAGGGGCGAACCTCACATATTTGGGGGTGGAAAATTTTTTAGTGGTACGGTTTTTGTGCTAGTCATATAACTCCTATCCGTGAGACGCTCATTAAGATCAAAGTTTCATTCCTATATGTTGTAAAAAATTTTAAATTTGGCACTAAAATTAACCTAACATGTATTTATCTCAGTTTTATTACACATCTACTATTAAACAAACAAAAATCAAGAGTAATTGTATTCTCTAATCGTACTTTTACCCCCCCCCCCTTACACTTAAGATGAACATTGTCCCCAATGTTCAAATAACAAATGTAAAAGCATAAAGTAAAAGAATGAAATCAAATACTCCCCTGATTCGCTCGGTGGATAATGAAGTAACACGGTTAGATCTTCTTCCAAAGAGAATGTAAAAGCTTCATGACTAATGCATCGCCATAAGCTTGATCCAAAAACATTTCCTTGTCCAAAATAACCTGTTAAACCTGAGAAAACAAACACGAAAACCTGCATAACATCGGCGGGATAAACTCTATATATAATGATATAATGCTTGTGGAATGATAGTTTTGCAGATTCCTGGAGATTATAAGTTAGAGATTTAATAAAAACTTTTTATGAAAACAAAACTTTCAAAAATTTTCAGAAAATTAAACCTGACGCCGTCAGGTTGTAACGCCTGACGCCGTCAGAAATGATCTGACAGAATTCTCATGTTACGTTTCCGGAAAAAAAATTTGGAAAAACCTATACCTTACTTCCTGGAAATCCTGCAAAACATCATTATGACTCGATACAAGCATTTGACTCAAACAAATACTAATATGTATGTTCATTTATTACTATTACGATTCATGTTTATTTGTGTTCTAATAAACCGATTTAGATTTCCCTTACACTTAACTTTTGCAAAATACCTTTATATGTAGTTAAGACGAAGTTAAAAACAACATAAAGCATTTTCACAATTTACTTTTGAACATGAATCAATAATAATAAAATTTAAACATACATACGGAAACAAATAAAATCAAACAAACAAATAAATAAACACACAAAGCAAATAAAACTTGGGTTGCCTCCCAAGAAGCGCTTTTCTTTATTAACGAGTCTTGTAGCTAGACTCAAAGTCACGTATATTACGTGATTCCATCATTGGTCACGGTTCCTAGGCCATTTTCATTCCCGGTTTTATATTCCGGTCCTAATTTCAAACAATCCTTGTAGAAACCGGATATCCTTCCCATAACATAATCTACTCCTTTACTTCTATCCTCATCATTCCTATAGTAGACCGCCTGCTTAAACTCCTTCTCAACATTTGACAAGAGTTGGAATTGTTCTATCTTATATGGCATTTGGTAGTTTACCTCATCGGTCTCATCCTTAAATCTAACTATCCCTAAGGAAGGTTCATAAGTCATTCTAGAGACCTCAACAAATGGTTTTCCAAAAACCACTTGAGTTAAGGATGCATCGACTATTGGGCGGATATCTTCTACAATTACAAAGTCGGTGACATAGGTGAAGTTTCCTACATAAACCGGTAATCCCTTAACTCTTCCCGTGAAGTTACTCATCCCACCCTTGTCAAGGAACATCCTATACCCAAGTTGATTTTTCATTATCAAGTTGTAGTGGGCTCTAGTCATGATGTTTATGGGTGATCTAAGGTCGATGTAGGCTTTCCACATATGCAAATGTCCGATGTTGCATGGTATGTTGAGATTAGAAGGGTCGCCTATTTCTATGATTGGTCTACCTAGGAAATATGGTGCCTCGGGGTCATCGAATAAGTTTGTATGATATGCGCGCTCTTCCTTAGTGGGTAGCCTATTGAAGTAGTCCTCATCATCATCTACTTCTTCAATCTCACTTGTCCTAACTTCCTTATCAACCTCGACTTTCTTATCCTCATCCTTAGGTTCACTATTATCCTCATTCCTATCAATTGGTTTAATAGTGACAATGTTGACAAAATGGACGCGTTTGGATGAAGAGCGGTCTTTTACTTGGGGTCCGCTATTTGTGTTCCTAGCGTCCTTATGTGGAGGTGATAACACTTGGTTATTGAGAGCTTTCAACAAGTTGTCAATTTTATTGGTCATCTCCGTTTGTTGTTGATTGAATTCGGACTCGAATCTGGCTATCCGAGCTTCTTGAGATGCCATAAATTGGGACATCAATCCTTCAAAGTTATTGGTACTACCATTGCCGGAAGGATTGTTGTTGAAAGTACGGTTCAAGTTGGAACCGCTTGATTGGAAACGATTAGGTGGGTTGGAAGAATTGGTTTGTTGTGCGTTTTGGTTTTGTTTCCACCTAAGGTTCGGGTGATTTTTCCATGAGGGGTTGTATGTATCCCCATAGGGGTTTGGCTCGGGTTTGAAAGTGTACCACTTGTCTCCCGCTCCGTCGGTACGCGAGGATGCGTAGTCCACAAAAGCTTGTTCGGGGAGTTCCATGCAATCACGAGTGTCGTGGGGACCACTACATAATTCACATGAAGAAGTGATTTTGTTCACTTGGCTTGAAGGTTTAGGAGCCTCGTAGGATTTCATGAGAAACTTGACTTGGTCTTCAAGTTCTATGATCCTACGGTCGGAAGTGCTTGAATTGTTCGAAGGCAAAGATATTGCCTTGACAGTTTTGTTCAAATCACGGGGATCACTCCAACTTTCGTTGTCATAAAGAGCAAGATCCTCTAGGAGAGCCCATGATTGTTCCGCACTTAGATCACGTAGCTTACCACCGGCCGATTGGTCAATGGTTTGCCTCGTGTAGAGATTGATATGGTCATAGAAGATTTGGACTTGGAGCCAAAGTTCTATGCCATGATGAGGGACTTTTTGGAGTAAGTCCTTGAATCGAGTCCATGCCTCGTAGAGGGTTTCGCCTTGACGTTGTTGGAACATCAAGATATCATTCCTTAGCTTGGTAGTTCTTCCCGGTGGGAAAAACTGAGCAAGGAAACGAGTGGTTAGATCATCCCAAGAGGTGATGGATCCTGCGGGTTGACGCTCTAGCCATTGACTAGCTTGGTCCCGCAAAGAGAATTGAAAGAGACGCAGTCGGGTCGTCTCTCGAGTGGCAACATCAAGGTCTATAGAATCAACGATTTTGAGAAAGTCCTTGAGATGTTGATTAGGATCTTCAGAACGAAGTCCATGGAATGCGCATCCGCTTTGCACCAACCGGATGGTGTCGGATCGCAAGGGAGTGACATTGGCTCCTTGAGTGAGCTCAATGGTGTTTCGATAGCCATGGTGGCTAGGACGGGAGTACTCTCCTAAAGTACGGGCTCTAGGAGGTTGTGGTGGTTGTTGTGGTGGTGGGTTGTTGGGATTAAGGATATTACCATCTTCCATGATGTCGAATGGTAATGGTTACGAACAAAGAAACGAAGAAAATAGATAGACTAAAGAAAACCTAGAAAAATAAAATAAAAATCTCACTAGAAAGGAATCTAGTGAGTAGACCTATAAAATAAAAATTCAACCTAAACAATAACTATTCCCCGGCAGCGGCGCCAAAAACTTGATGCGTGGTTTTGCAACCTTACAACAGGTTTTACCTCTCGAGGGATCTCAAGAGGCTTACAACCCCACCAGGCAGTGTACCTGACCGATGTAGTATAGTGTAGTGGTAAGTACGGGGGATTGATCCTTCTCCACAGGGAATAGTGTTCGTTAGGTATGAAAAATTACTCTAATAGGTCTAAGGGTGAGAGAAGATTCTTTTTATGTTTTTATATTTTTTTATGAAAGCAAGTAAAATCTCGGGTTTGAAAGAGTGGGCGGAATTAGTTGCTAGTCAACTAACCCAAGTTACTACAAATGCAAATAAAATAAAATAACAGAAAAATAAAAGGTTGGTGAAAACTTATGTGGAGGAAAATGTGTTTACTTAGATTTCCTTACTCCCTAACTATCTTTTACCGGTTGATTAGTGTGTATTAGTTGCGTGGATGACGGGTGTATTCCTTAATACCATTCGTGGGGTGGCGTACGTACTTCCCCAACTCTACAAGCTCCTACTTCACTCCTATGTCGAGCCGGCTAGGAAGCTCCTAACATGGGATCACTAGAATTCGCTTGTGCATTAAATACAACCATAAAAACCTTTAGTACGCATTGGTTCATGTTTCTTAAGACGTTCAAGCAAGTTACCGAATAGGAAGTTAGCCAGTTTTCTTAAGCCTAACATAGATGAACAATCATCCAATACAACTAACAACACACTAATAACCAATAATCAATAGCTAGGTTTCATTAGATCTAAGCAAACACAAGATAAATCTAGCCTAGCATGTTAAACAAAAGACAAGAACAAGATAGAATCAAACAACACATAGACATATTGAATGATTAATTGATAACTTATCTTCAATGTAACATGGAAGATCTCAAGGCAAAAAGCCTTGAGAAAGCTGCCAAATTCGTCTTAGGGTTTTCACACACAAAGTTCCTCAATAAGTTCCACCCTAAGTTCCACAATAAGTTCCACATTAATGACAAAGAATTGCAAAACTATATATAGATTTTTAGATCTGACGGCGTCACGTTATGGAGTGTGACGCCGTCACCTCGCCGCTTTTAGGGTTCCCGGATGACCTTCTTGACGCCGTCCCTCTTTAGCTCTCCAAAATCCGTTATGGCCTATCAAGGCTTGACGCCGTCAGGATTATGCGTGACGCCGTCCCTCTCTAAATTAAGCCGTGACGACCTTGATCATATTAAAGCGTGACGCCGTCAGAATTTCATGCAAATTTCACTGGCTTATCATGAGTAATTTTCACATCCACCATTTTATTGCCAAGCCATGACGCCGTCTGGAGAGGATCCTGACGCCGTCAAAGGTAACTTTTAGCATTATTTTGAGACTTTGTCGTTTTCTTCACTTTTATGCTCCAAAAACGTCCAAAATGCCTCCTTTTCCAGATTTCTCCTCAAAAGTACCTAAAATGACAAAAGGAACGATTTAGGGCAATATTTGATCAAATAAATACGATTTAGGGCTTAAATGACCCCTTAAAAGCGGTACACTTTTCGCTTCATCAAGTATATTGACAGTGATGTATGGAAGGTTATCCAAAGAGGAAACTCTAGGAAAAGAGTCACACAAGGGACTGATGGGCAACTAAGAATAATCCCACCAGTGTCTGCTGAGGAGATTAGGGTTGTGGAGAAGGAAAAGAAGGCAAGAACCTTGCTTCTTATGTCTATTCCTAAGGAGCATCTACAAAGGTTCCATGGCATGGTTGATGCTAAAGAGATGTGGGAGGCTATCAAGAAACGATTTGGAGGCAATGCAAACTCCAAGAAGATGCAAAAGGCTGTTCTTAAACAGCAATTTGAGACATTCAGTGTTTCAAAGACTGAAGGATTGGAGAAAGGCTATGACAGATTTCAACATATGTTAACACAGCTGGAAGTTCATGGTGCAGCAGTTTCGAATGAGGATGCAAACCACAAGTTCCTTAGATCTTTACCATCAGAATGGGGTAATGTATCTGTGGCGATGAGGATAAAGGAGGAAGTAGATTCAATGACACCTGATGACCTATACAATAATCTTAGGATGTTTGAAAGGGACATCGGTAACAACACTCAGGCATCTACCAGTTCATCAAATGTTGCTTTTGTGTCACAGAACAAAAGCAGCACTTACAAGGTTAAACCTGGTAGTGTTAGGTCTGGTACCTATGAAACTCCTTCAAGTGAAAGATCTGCTTCAAACTTTACTGATGAGGTGATCCATTCTTTCTTTGCCAACCAAACGGAAGATGAAAGCTTTATTAGTGAAGATTTAGAACAGATTAATGATGCTGAAGTTGAGGAGATGGACATAAAATGGCACATTGCCATGGTTGCTTTAAGGGTCAAACGGTTTCAGAAGCAATATGGAAGGACCATCAACTTCAACAACAAATCACCAGTGGGATACACAAAGAGGACAGTTGAATGCTACAACTGTCACAAGCATGGACATTTTTCAATAGACTGTCCAGAGAAGAAGCCTGCTGATGGGAAAAGAGACGAAGAAGGGAAGCTGGAAAAGAATCAGATGAGCTTACTGACACTGGAAGCTGGAGGAGTCAACTGGGGTGAGCATCCAAGAGTGAATGAGGAGTCTGATCATGCTCTCATGGCCATTGGTAATGAGGTATCATTATGCTCTAAATTATGCACTGATTCATATAATCATATTAAGGCTTTATGTGATGAGCAGTTAGGACAAATAGGTGACCTAGAAGTAAATCTTTTAGCACATAAAAATGCTGTAAAAACACTAGAGGCACAAAAGGTCACCTTTCAAAACCAACATACTGCTTTAAATGAAAAACTATACTTTCAAGCTAATAAAATATATGAACAAGATGAAAAGCTTAAAAGGTATAGACAAATGGGCCTTAGAATTCAAAAGGAGAGGGATGAGTTGAGAAAATGGGTAGATCAGTGGAACAATTCAAATAATAACCTGTTCAAATGTTGGGATTCTCAAATAAAGTCCAATAAAAAATGTGGCTTAGGATATGAGGAAGATGGGAAAAAGGCAATCCTTAAGTCTAGAGAAGATGATTATGCGGGCAAACCATTGTATAATAGGTTTGTTAAGACTGGTGACTTTAAGGGAGTACCACCACCACTGAGTGATGACTATACTCCTCTTGAAAAAGAAGAGTTAGATGATTCACTTTTTGTGTATGGAAAGAAAGGTCCTCAAACACCTGAGTCAACCACCTCAGAGGACAAAACCAGTAAGTATTCTTCTTGTCAATCTAATGACTCTGAAGGATCTATTGGTGATGCCTCTGATCACTCTAAGTCTGAGTCAAAAGGTGAAGTAAATGAGAGTCCTGAACCTAAGTTTGTTAAGAAGTGTGAACCTGTAGTGACTAAACCAAAGCCTGAGACAGTCAAACCTAGTTGTGCCCAGCACATAAAAACTCCTAGGGAATTTGTTAAAATGAATGAGTCACCTAGAAGCAATAGTGTTCACAGAGAATCTAGGAGTAGTTACACTTATGCTCCTAAAAGATGTTTTGTTTGTGGAAGTCTAGGTCACTTGATTAGGGACTGTGATTTTCATGAAAAGAGAATGAAGAGAGAGGCTGAGCAAAAGAGAATGAATGCTAATATTGGTCATGTTTCAAATAAACCAGTCTGGAATAATGCTAACAGGATTAATCATGCCAACCAGTTTAATCCCAGACCAGCCCAACAGTTTTACTCTACCCGACCTAACTCTTATGTTAATACTGGTAGACAAAATTTTAGGTCTGGTTTTAGGAACTTTAATGTGAATACTGGTTATGTTAATTCTGTGAGATCTAATGTGAACACTGGTTATGTGAGACCCAGATAATCATTTTATAAGCCTCAGGTGAATGCAAACAATCAAAGAAATCATTTTTATAAATCACCTTCACCTGTGAGAAGACCAGTTGTAAATCCAACAAATTCAAATGGGGGTTCTGCTGATAACCTCTCAGATTGCTGGGCTTGGGATCCATTTAAAAATAAGTATACCTATAAGTCCAAACATAGTTTCACTGGAGCAGTTTCATACAAAACCTTCAAGTATGTTGCTCCACAGAGAGGACTCAAGCTCACTCAGGCCTGGGTTGTTAAGAAAAACTGATTTCTCTTTCTTAACTTTGTATAGTTTGTATATTTGTTTATTCTTAGAATGTTTTCAGTCTTGCTGTTCTAAATGGTTATTCTTATTTTCAATAGTTAATGGTCTTCAACTTTACTAGTACAATTGTTTCTTTGTAGTGTGTGCTTAACTTTGTTTTGCAGTTGTCAACTCTTCATTATTGCAAGTGATTCATATGTGGAAAATTAAAACAACAAAACCACTGAAGCTGAGTATGTTGCAGCTGCAAACTGCTGTGGACAAGTCTTGTGGATTCAGAATCAGATGCTGGACTATGGTTTGAATTTTATGAATACTGTTATCCACATAGATAATGAGAGTACTATTTGTATTGTTAAAAACCCAGTATATCACTCTAAAACTAAGCATATAGAAATCAGGCATCACTTTATTAGAGATTGCTTTGAAAAGAAGTTGATTAGAGTGGAGAAAATACATACAGATTTTAATGTTGCTGACCTGTTAACTAAAGCATTTGATGGCCCTAGGTTCAATTATCTGGTAGTTAACATTGGTATGATGAACCCCTAGTTGGTCTTAAGGGGAGGTTTGACTTAAGGGGAGGTCAAACTGTATAGTATGTAAAGTATAAATACTTACCAGCATTTAGGTTATTTTTAAGTCTTGTAGTTTTGTTTTTGATTCTGTTAGTGTTAAAAAAAATGTCTTCTATTTATAGATGATGCTGGATTAAGTATATTTTCATAAGTTGTCAAGTGAGACTATTGGAACTTCTCACTTGGTGGAGGTGCCTTGCACTAACACAACAAAAAGGTAATCAGTCCACCTTGTCTGACCCACAAAAGGATTGACTAATCCTGAGCAAACGGCTACAGGTAAAGATAGCTCAAATCCGTTTATAGCTGACAATTTGCCAAAAATTGTATGGTATTCAACTCACCATATCTAAGATAAGTGAAGAGTTGGCTAGCCCACAAGGTTATGGCTTGTGGTAAAGGCTGTGGAAAACCATAAATGGTAATCAATTCACCATGATGAGGTGCTTTTCCATCAAAGAATTGGCTAGTCCAGAAGCAAACGGCTTTTGGTAAAGACTTAACAAATCCGTTGATAAGCTGATGATTTGCTAAAAATCATATGGTTATTAATGTACCATGGTCTTACACACCAAAACATTGGCTACTCCAGTGGTAATGGCTATTGGTAAAGAGATTTCAAATCCATTACATTTTCAATGATTCACCTCTCACAGATGGTAACACATCTGGAAGTGATGAGAATAGTCTGAAACTTAAATGAATTTGATGTACATATAGTCAATGTTGCTGCAAAGACCATATCAGAAGAGCTTATCAAGATTCAAGCTACTAGAAAGGTTCAAGACCTAAAGGTAATTCAAAGTGTTCAAGATTCAATCCTCAGAAAGCTAAATCAGAAGAACTTGATGTTCATGGAGCATGAAGATCAAGTTAGGGGAGGATTGTTGGGAATTATCACACGGTTCAAGAGAAGACAAACTTAGGTCTGGTAATATATCAGAGTTAGGTCTGTTTTTATATTAGGTCTGGTAATACATGTTAAGTCTGGTAGTCTGTATTAAGTCTGGTTGACTTATTATGTTAAGTCTGGTCGTGATATAAGGAAAGTTTGTTAGAGATATGTTAGGAAAAGATACAAACGTGTAAGTATCTTTTTAGAAGATTCGTGAATATCTTCTTAGTCGGTTAGCATTAGGGTTTCCTTGTTGTATAAAAGGATCCCTAAGATTGTTAGTTTATCAAGAGAGTTGTACGAGTTTCACAATTGTGATTAATAGAATTATACAAAGTTAGTGTTAACTCTGTGTGTGTTCTTTATTGTTCTTGTTAAGTTTCCGCATTAACATTAACAATCGTTTAGGGTTTCTCATTTAGACTGGTTTGGATTTATCCCAACCATCTACTAAGTATTCAAGGCTACTTAGAGATCCACATACAAACCGTGGACCAACACTTTGTTACTAGGTACACCGATGATACTTTGCAGATTTTGGGTCTTCATGAAGATCAGCGTATTTCGGGTTTCGTACATGGTCTTCGAAATCAGAGTTTGGTGGAATTCTTGTCCACTGACCTTCCAAAAACTTACAAAGGGTTAATGGAAAAGACGTATACTTGGATCGAAGCGAAAGAGGTATCCACTAATGGAGCTCCGATAGACAGAGACAGCAACAACAAGTTTTCGAAGCATTCTTCATGGGAAGGGTCAAAGAACAAGAATAGAGACAGGTTTTCTTCGTACAACAAAGGTCCCAACCACGGCATGTTAAGAAGTTTAACCAAGTCTCCAAAGGAAATACTTGCTACGGAAAGGGCTGCTAAGGCCTTCGAAGCGCCCCCTCGTATGACAAGTAAGGGCAAAAACAGGGATACCAGCAAGTATTGTCACTTCCTCGAAGATTATGGTCATGATACGAACAGTTGTAGAGAGTTAAAGAAACAGATAGAAGAAGTTGTGAAGTCCGGGCAATTGGCACACTTGGTGAAGGGTATAAAGAAGAGAAAGGAAAAGATGACCGACACTCAATTGGCTAAAGATACTACTCCTCTCGAAGCCCCAATACTCATGGTTGGTTGGGGCGAAGTCAGCTTGAAAAGAAAGGTAACGGAGCAGGAGGGTAATGCAATAGGGGAAGTAACTTTTCCTCCTCTCACAGGCCAAGTCCCTTCAAACGATCCAGTAGTCATCAAAGTTCTCATTTCCAACCGAGAAGTGAATAGAGCCTATATGGACTGTGGAAGCTCCTGCGAAATCATTTATGAGCATTGTTTTCTAAAGCTCAAGCCTTCGATCAGGTCACAGCGGGTTGATTCGAAGATACCTTTGGTGGGATTTTCTGGTGAGCATTCGTGGCCTCTGGGAGAAGTTCCGTTGGAAATAACAATTGTAGAAGGCAAGCTCGCAAGGACAGAAACCATCATGTTCGCTATCGTAAGGTCCAACTCTCCTTACAACTTGCTGATAGGAAGGACCGCCATGCAAAAGATGGGTATCGTAGTTTCCACTATACATGCAGCGGTAAAGTTCCATACACCTTATGGGATAAGAACCGTGTTCTCCAGTTACAGTCAAGGGCAAGTGGGAGACAGTGGCAAAAAGATTAGGAAATGTCCGGAGGAGCCTCCGAAGGCTATCCTTAGTTTTATGGATGCCGAAGAACGTATTGTGATAAATGAGCGCTATCCAGAGCAAACGGTGGTAATCGAAAAGCAACTCCCTGCTAGCTTCAAAGCAGACCTGGAGAAGCTACTCAAAGCCAACAAAGATGTGTTCGCATGGACATATTCAGACATGACGGGAGTTCCCAAGACTCTTATGATCGATGGCAAGCCCTTTGGCACAGAACATAAGCTTAACGAGTTCAAACACATTGAACCAATTAAGCAGAAGCGACGAAGCCTGGCACCAGAAAGAAATGCAGCTGCTTGCAAAGAGGTGGATGAGCTTGTGCGAGAAGGAATTCTCAGGGAAGTGAAATACCAAACTTGGGTTGCCAACCCAGTCATGGTAAAGAAAAGTGACGGAGGATGGTGTATGTGCGTTGACTTTACCGACATCAATAAAGCTTGCCCGAAGGACTGCTACCCTCTACCAGAAATCGATTGGAAGGTCGAATCTCTCTCAGGGTTCCGTCTGAAATGTTTTATGGACGCCTACAAAGGGTATCATCAAATACAAATGGCGAAGGAAGATGAAGAAAAGACAGCCTTCTACACAGGAAAGGGTGTCTATTGCTACAAGAAAATGCCCTTTGGTCTGAAGAACGCAGGGGCAACTTACCAACGGTTAGTAGATAAAGCCTTCCACAAGCAAATCGGGAGGAACTTGGAGGCCTACGTTGATGACATTGTAGTAAAAAGCAGAACCGAAGAGGACCTCCTCTCCGACATCCAATAGACCTTCGATCAATTACGGGTAATCAATATGAAGCTTAACCCTAAGAAGTGTTCCTTCGGCGTGGAGGAAGGACAATTCTTGGGGCACCTGATCACTAAACAAGGGATTAAGGCCAACCCTTCGAAGGTAAAATCCATCACTGACCTTCAAGCTCCGAAGTCACTAAAAGAAGTTCAAAGCCTCAATGGGAAGCTTGCGGCACTTAGCAGGTTCCTGTCGAAAAGGGCAGATCGGTCTTTTCCATTCTTCAAAACACTCAAGGGGTGTACAGATAAAAAGACTTTCCAATGGAGTTGTGAGGCGGAAGTAGCCTTCGAAAGGCTAAAGGAATTTATGGAAATCTTACCAACACTTACGACCCCAATCAAAGGCGAAGTGTTGTTCATGTACATTGTGGCATCATTCGAAAGCATCAGTGCGGTGCTCCTAGCCGAAAGGGAGAAGAAACAAGTCCCTATATACTTCGTTAGCAGGGTCCTACAAGGAGCTGAATTAAACTATCCGGAGTTGGAAAAGCTAATCCTAGCTTTGGTTTATGCTGCAAGACGCCTTCGAAGATACTTTCAAGCTCATCCCATCACGGTATTGACTGACAAGCCTATTAGGCAGATACTGTCGAAGCCTGAGAAATCAGGAAGGGTAGCTAAATGGGCTATCAAATTGGGAGAGCATGAGATAGAGTACAAGGGGCGAAACTCCGTCAAAGGTTAGATACTTGCAGACTTTATCGCTGAAACACACCTCCGGACCTAGCCAAGATAAAGAAATTCCTAAGGAGAAGCCCCAAGAGACGAAGGAGGGGTGGAAATTGTACACAGACGGAGCATCAAGTTCTGATGGTTCAGGAGCAGGTTTAATGCTAGTTAGTCTGGAAGGAAGGGAATACACTTACGCATTGCGTTTTGAGTTCGAAGCTACCAACAATGAAGCCGAGTATGAAGCTTTGTTAGCCGGTCTTCGACTTGCAAAGGACATGGAGGTTCGTAACCTCTCCATTTTTGTAGACTCGCAGTTAGTCGCCAACCAAATTAAAGGCTCCTACGAAGCAAGGCAACCCACCATCAAGCAATATTTGGAAAAAGCTAAAGAACTCCTTCAAGGCTTCGAAACATATGATATAGCACATGTTCGTAGAAATCAAAACAAGAAAGCAGATGCCTTAAGCAAGTTGGCTTCAATGGCATTTGCTCATTTAACAAAGGAAGTTTTGGTAGAAGTATTGACTGATAGGTCAATTAAACGAGGCGAAGTTTCTGACGTCATACTCGAGGAAGGCACCAATTGGATGACTCCGATTAGGGAGTATTTGATAAGTGGTATTCTGCCGTAGGATCCTAAGCTTGCTCGAAAGGTAAGGATCAAAGCTCCCCAATATAGGCTCATTGGGGATAACCTTTATAGGAGGTCTTTCCTATCTCCATGGCTTCGTTGTGTGGGACCAAAACAGGCTTCGAACATCATCTATGAGGTTCACGAAGGATCTTACGGGTTGCATGCAGTGTTGGGAATTATCACAAGGTACGAGGAAGACCAAGTGAAACAAGACTTATGTCTGGTAGTTACATTATTAAGTCTGGTCATGGTTAAGTCTGGTAATGTAAATGTTAAGTCTGGTAATTGTATTAAGTCTGGTTGACTTGTTAGTTAAGTCTGGTCAGTGAAAATAGGAAAGTTTGTTAGTATTAAGTTAGGAAAAGATATGTACGAGTTAGGTATCTTTATAGAAGATACGTGATATCTTTTCACACGGTTTTGTAATTAGGGTTTCCTTCAAGTATAAAAGGAACCCTAAGGATCATTATTATATACGAATGTACGTACGAATTGTGTAAGTTAGTAATATATACGAAGTTAGTGATAACTCGGTGTTCTTCATTGTTCTTGTTAATATTCCGCGTTAACATTAACAAATTGTTAAGAGTTTCTCACTTGGATTGATTTGGATTTATTCAAGTCATCCACTAAGTAATCAAAGGCTACTTAGAGATCCATACAAATTGTGGACCTACAAGTGGTATCAGAGCCTTTAGAGAGACTCTGTGTTCGAAGAATACAACACCACAAGCAAACTCTCAATCAATTGACCCTTCACAATGTCTGATATTGAAAAACCTATCAACACTTAAACCTTTTCAATCCATAACAGTGAGGATGAGAACTCAAACCATGAGGAAGAAAACCCTGAAACCAGCACCTCTAAATCACAACCAATCATCCCTACAACCACCACCATATCCAACATTAAGCTTCCAATACTGAAGAGAGAAGAGTACGACATATGGGACATGGAGATGGAACATTACTTGGAGTACATTGACAGTGATGTGTGGAAGGTTATTCAGAAGGGAAATTCTAAGAAAAGGGTTTCAGTTGGTAATGATGGGCAAATCAGAATATTACCACCATTGACTGCTGAAGAGGTACGGGCTGTGGAAAAAGAGAAGAAGGCTAGAACCTTGCTGCTTATGGCTATTCCAAAGGAGCATCTACAAAGGTTTCATGGGATGATAGATGCCAAGGAGATTTGGGATGCAATTAAGAAACGTTTTGGTGGGAATGCAAACTCTAAAAAGATGCAGAAGGCTGTTCTTAAACAGGAATTTGAAACTTTCAGTGTGTCAAAGGCTGAAGGATTAGAAAAGGGTTATGACAGATTTCAACATCTTCTATCACAACTAGAAGTACATGGTGCTGCTGTATCTAATGAGGATGCCAATCACAAGTTTCTTAGGTCTCTACCACCAGAATGGGTAAATGTGTCTATGACTATGAGGATGAAGGATGAAGTTGACTCAATGACCCCCGATGACCTGTACAACAATCTTAGGATTTTTGAAAGGGACATCAATGAAACCACTCAGGCAACTACTAGTTCTTCAAATGTTGCTTTTGTGTCTCAAAGCAAAGGCAGTACTTACAAGGTTAAGTCTGGCAGTGTTAAGTCTGGTGTTTATGAAGCTTCTACAAGGGAAAGAACTGCTCCTACAGGCTTTGCAGATGAGGTGATTCACTCATTCTTCGCCAATCAACAAGAATATGAGAGCTTTATCATTGAAGATTTGGAGCAAATAAATGATGCTGAGGTGTAAGAGATGGACATCTAATGGCACATTGCCATGATTGCTCTGAGGGTAAAAAGGTTTCAAAAGCAGTATGGGAGGTCCATTAAGTTCAACAACAAGTCTCCAGTTGGATACACTAAGAGGACAGTTGAATGCTACAATTGTCATAAGCATGGACATTTTTCTAGAGACTGCCCGGAGAAGAAGTCTACTGATGGGTATAGGAAGAGTGATGCAGAGGATGACAAGCTGGAAAGAAACCAGATGAGTATGGTGACATTGGAGGCTGGAGCTATTAACTGGAATGAGCACACAAAGGAGAATGAAGAGTCCAGTCATGCACTCATGGCCATTGGTTCTAGTAATGAGGTACCATTATGTTCTAAGTTATGTACTGATTCCTATAATCATATTAAGACTTTGTGTGATGAGCAGTTGACACTGATAGGTGACCAAGAAGCACAAATTTTAGCTTATAAAAGTGCTCTAAAAACATTAGAAGCACAAAAAGGCACCCTTCAGAAACAACATGCTGATTTAAATGAAAAACTATTCTTTCAGGCTAATAAAATATATGAGCAAGATGAAAAACTTAAAAAATATAGAAGAATTGGCCTAAGAATACAAAAGGAAAAGGATGATTTGCAAAAACGTGTAGACCAGTGGAATAATTCAAATAATAATCTGTTTAAATGCTGGGATGCACAAATAAAGTCAAGTAAGAAACATGGCTTAGGGTATGAGGAGGATGAGAAAAAGGCTATATTTAAGAATAGAGAGGAGGACTATGCTGATAAGCCTTTATATAATCGGTTTGTTAAGGCTGATGATTTCAAGGGAGTTCCACATCCATTGAGTGGAGACTACACTCCTCTTGAAAAAGAGGAGTTAGATGACTCTCTATTTGTGTATGGAAAAAGAGGTCCTCAAACACCTGAGTCAACCACCTCAGAGGACAAAACTAGTGAGTATTCTACTTGTCAATCTAATGACAATGAAGGATCCATTGGTGATGTCTCTGACCACTCTAAGTCTGAGTCAAAAAGTGAAGTAAAAGAGAGTCCTGAACCTGAGATTGTTAAGGAAAGTGAACCAGTTGTGACTAAGTCTGAATCACAAACAGTTAAACCTAGTTGTGTCAACCACATAAAAACTCCTAGGGAATCTGTTAATATGAATGAGTCGCCTAAAAGTAATAGTGTTCACAGAGAAGTTAGAAGTAGCTACACTTACACTCCTAAGAGATGTTTTGTTTGTGGAAGTCTAAGTCACTTGATTAGAGATTGTGACTTTCATGAGAAGATAATGAAAAGAGAGGCTGAGCTTAAAAGGAATGTGAATATGGGTCATTTAATAATAAACCACTGTGGAATAATGCTAACAGAATAAATCATGCCAACCAATTTGCCCCCAGACCAGCCCAACATTTTCACTCTACCCGACCAAACATTAATTCTGGTAGACAACAAGTTAATACTGGTAGACCAAACTTTAATGTTAATTCTGGTAGACCAATTATTAAGTCTGGTTTAAGGAACTTTAATCTGGGTAGGCAAAAATTTAATTCTGTGAGGCCTAATGAAAATTCTGGTTATGTTCATCAAGTGAGACCCAGACAGCCTTTCCAAAAACCACAGGTGAATCAAAGAAATCAATTTTATAAACCTCATTTACCTGTGAGGAGACTAATTGCTAAGAATATAGCAAGACCTTCAACTTCAAATGCTGTAAAGGGTAATGGGGGTTCTGCTGTTAAGCCCTCAGCATGTTGGTCTTGGGATCCATTCAAGAATGAATATACTTATAAATCCCAAAGCAACAGTGGATCAGTTTCATATAAGACTTTTAAATATGTTGATCCACAAGGCGGACCCAAGCCTACTCAGGCCTGGGTTCCTAAGAGAAACTAATTTCTCTTCTTTTTGTGCAGGATCATCCACTCAGCTATATGGCAGATAGAGGAATTTTTGATAGTGGGTGCTCTGGGCACATGTCTGGTAACAAGGGCTATCTGAAGGATTTCCAAGAATTCAAAGGAGGTTCTGTTACCTTTGGAGGAAGCAAGGGGCAGATTACTGGAAAAGGAAGAATCATTGTGAGCAATTTAGAATTTGACAATGTATCTTTTGTAAAAGAACTCGGGCAGTTTAATCTTTTCTCTATATCACAAATATGTGATACGCAACATAAGGTGCTTTTTACTGAGACTGAATGTCTTGTATTGACTCTGGATTTTAAGATGCCTGATGAACATCAGATCCTTCTTAAAGTTCCCAGACAACACAACATGTACAATTTTGATATGAAAGCATCTGAACCTGCAAAAGGTTCTGCCTATTTGATTGCAAAAGCTACTTTGGATGAATCTAAGTTGTGGCACACAAGATGATTTTGAAGAAGTTTGAATTTGCAAATGTAAAGACTGCAGTCACTCCCATGGAAAACAAGGTGCCTTTAACAAAGGATGAAGATGCTGCTGATGTGGATGTGCATCATTACAGATCCATGATAGGATCTCTCATGTATCTTACTGCTTCTAGACCTGACATTATGTATGCAGTATGTGTTTGTTCACGTTTTCAGGTACACCCAAAGACTTCACATTTTCATGCTGTGAAGAGAATCTTTAGGTACTTAAAGGGCAAACCCAATTTGGGCCTTTGGTATCCTAAAGAGTCATCATTTGACCTGACAGCCTATTCAGATAGTGACTATGCTGGTGCAAGTCTTGATAGGAAATCCACAACAGGAGGTTGTCAATTCCTTGGAAGCAGGTTAATTTCTTGGCAATGCAAGAAGCAAACAATTGTGGCCAACTCAACTACTGAAGCTGAGTATGTGGCAGCTGCTAATTGCTGTGGACAAGTCTTGTGGATTCAGAATCAGCTGCTGGACTATGGTTTGAATTTTATGAATACTGTTATCCACATAGATAATGAAAGCACTATCTGTATTGTTAAGAACCCAGTATACCACTCTAAGACTAAGCATATAGAAATCAGGCATCACTTTATTAGAGATTGCTTTGAAAAGAAATTGATTAGGGTGGAGAAAATACATACAGACTTTAATGTTGCAGACTTATTGACTAAAGCTTTTGATGGCCCTAGGTTTAATTATTTGGTAGTCAGCATTGGTATGATGAACCCCTAGTTGGACTTAAGGGGAGGTTTGTGTTAAGGGGAGGTCAAAATGTAAAGTTTGTATACTAACCAGCACTTAGGTTATTTTTAAGTCTTGTAGTTTTATTTTTAATTCTGGTAGTTCTTTTTAATTCTGTTAGTGATTAAAAAAAAAAAATTATGTTTTAGTTGCAGTGCTGGATTAGGTATGTTTTCTTTAAGTTGTCAAGTGAGACTATTGGAACTTCTCACTTGGTGGAGGTGCATAGCACTAACACAACCAAAAGGTTATCAGTCCACCTTGTCTGAACCACACAAGGACTGGCTAATCCTGAGCAAACGGCTACAGGTAAAGATAGCTCAAATCCGTTTATGGCTGACAATTTGCCAAAAATTGTATGGTATTCAACTCACCATATCTAAGATTAGTGAAGAGTTGACTAGCCCACAAGGTTATGGCTTGTGGTAAAGGCTGTGGAAAACCATAAATGGTAATCAATTCACCATGATGAGGTGCTTTCCATCAAAGAATTGGCTAGTCCAAAAGGGTACAGCTTTTGGTAAAGACATAAAAAATCTGTTGATAGTTGATGATTTACTAAAAATCATATGGTTATCAATGTACCATGGTCGTACACACCAAAACATTTGGCTACTCCAGTAGTGATGGCTATTGGTAAAGAGACATCAAATCCATTAATTTTCAATGATTCACCTCTCACAGGAGTTAATACACCTGGAAGTGATGAGAATAGATATGAAACTTAATATGAATTGATGTAAAAAATGTCATGGTTGCTGGAAAGATCAAGTGAAATGCATATCAGATGCTGAGAAGATCAAGTTGCTGCACAAATACTCAAATTTGCAGATTTCAAGTGTTTTGAAGATCAAGATAATTCCAATCCTCATAAGCTTACTCAGAAGGAACTTGAAGTTCATGGAACATGAAGATCAAGTTAGGGGAGGATTGTTGGGAATTATCACAAGGTACGAGGAAGACCAAGTGAAACAAGACTTAAGTCTGGTAGTTACATTATTAAGTCTGGTCATGGTTAAGTCTGGTAATGTAAATGTTAAGTCTGGTAATTGTATTAAGTCTGGTTGACTTGTTAGTTAAGTCTGGTCAGTGAAAATAGGAAAGTTTGTTAGTATTAAGTTAGGAAAAGATATGTACGAGTTAGGTATCTTTATAGAAGATACGTGATATCTTTTCACACGGTTTTGTAATTAGGGTTTCCTTTAAGTATAAAAGGAACCCTAAGGATCATTATTATATACGAATGTACGTACGAATTGTGTGAGTTAGTAATATATACGAAGTTAGTGATAACTCGGTGTTCTTCATTGTTCTTGTTAATATTCCGCGTTAACATTAACAAATTGTTAAGAGTTTCTCACTTGGATTGATTTGGATTTATTCAAGTCATCCACTAAGTAATCAAAGGCTACTTAGAGATCCATACAAATCGTGGACCTACATGCAGGCCCTCACTCCATTGTTTCAAAAGTAATGAAGCTAGGGTATTATTGGCCATCTATGCATAGAGACGCAATAGAGATAATACACGTAAAACCCGAAAATCTAAAATGTATTAAAAGACCAAAATGCCCTCATAAATTAAAATTTGAATTAAAGTTATATAACTTGGAAATAAATTACAAAACCTATGAAAACGAAACAAACATGGCATGAAATAATTATGAGACATCACGAGATAATCGTACAAGCTACCAATAATGTTTAAAACACATTACGAATCCAAATGAACCGGAAATCTCATGTTATATATGTTATGTAGATTGTAAAATCAATAAAGAATGAATACTACAAAATAAGAGGGGAAAATGTGCCAAATTAATTTGTGTTTGTTTGGGTTATTTTGGGCCGACCCAAACCCATCCCTTCCCCCTCCTAAAGGTCGGTTAAAACAGCCCATCAACAGCCCCTATATCTTTGGTATCCCTCCACCACAATACCGACTTTCCTTTGTTTAACTCCAAGAAACCCTAAAAACAAGTTTCTGTCGCCCCCTTTCTGCTGCTGTTCATCGACACCAAGAAGCCCCAAAAAGCCTCCATCTTGATCTCATTTTAAGGTAAATACATAATCCTATGTCAATACACGTTCGTACGAATCAAAAACTAATAAAAAAGGTGCGTTTTTGCTCTTGTTGTGGGGCTGCCGATCGATCAAGAAAGAAGGAAGGAAGAAAAGATTTTTTTCGTGTGGTGTTCTTGATTCCGTGTGATCGTGTTCTTCATCTTGTCATCAAGGGTATTGTATTACTCACCTTTTGTTCGAAAATCTTGTGTTCTATACGAATCTTGGAATGAATATATGTCACATAAAATCATAAAACCTAAAACCCTAAAGACTTGTGTATATGGATCGACTAGTTTGATCTTGGTGTATAATTCGATTTGAATGTGTTATAAACTAATATGAATTGATCTTAATGTGCTATGGACTCACCCAAAGTCGTTTGGTTTAAAGAATTAATGAATGGAATGATAAAACCCTAATATAATCATGTTTCTGTGATGGCTGTTTCTGAACTGGATTTTTGTTCGACTTTAATCGGCTGTGAATTAATGATATGAACGTATATTTCGATTTTTCTGGAGTCTAGATTGTAGTTTAATGAAATAGCTACCTGTAGAAATTTAGTTGTAATTTTTAGAGGCCTGTAAGGCTACTTTTCGATTTTTAGAAAATTATGTGTCTGGTCGGATTTGTGAGTCTGGAAAATTAGTCCGGGTTTTTGATTTTTAATTTTCAAACCGTGTCGAGTTAGAAGGTGTCCTTTGAACTGGGTAATCTTTAGGATGTATATTACTTCCTGGAATTTTTATAGATTTTTGTGAATTTATTTGAATGGGTAAAGAGGTATAAAATTGTCGAGTGTTCCATCAGATACGATTTTGAAACATGTTGAGAAAATGGATTTTTAATACGTACCTATGCTACATAATAAAATCTGGAAAAATTTGATAAAATACTTTAGACATATGAGCATCTCTGGGAATTTTTGGGAATTTTTTTACTGAGTCCTTGTATGGTTTACAATTTATAGAAAACATAACAATTTCGTATATAAAACTGTGAGAATTATAAAAAGGTTAAAAAGATATTTAAAAGATGTATTTAAAACTAGTAACTTGTGATATTACATTTAAAACCCTATGTTTGGAAGTTGTCATAATAAACCCTTAAATGAATAAAACTACTATAATAACCTTATGAACCTTAAAGCTACTTAAAATGGAAGTTATAAGGAACCGTTTGTAATTCTATTCTTCTACTCCTTTAGGTTCGAGGAGGAACTGATTTGGCTTTCTGTCAGTGATTGCTTTTGTTTTAGCTTGCTAATAAAGGTACAGATATTCTGCCCTCATTGTATAGGGTGCCTTCGTCTCACTTTCCTGATTTCTGACTCTTGGTTATGTTCTTATTTGTGAATCCTGTTTGTTCTTATATGATATTGTGAATCTTAATTGATTCCTTGTTTGAACCTTTGTCTTGATAAATTGTTTGAAGCTCTTGTCCTGATTTTGTGTTGAAATTCTTGTCTTGATTCTTTGATTTGAACTTTGCTTAAGTTACTTTGTTCTGGACCTTGTCATGAACCATGTTATGTTATTTTGATACTTGGACCAACCTATTCATCACTTGGTAATCTGGATAGTTGTGACTCTAGGCTACATTGAAGGTTCATTAGATTTTATAACTGAATGTACAAAACTCTTTTAAATTACATGTGACTTATCTTATGAAAACTGCTTTGTGAGATCATTTTTATAAAGACCATTTTAAAGGATTTCTTTTGAAACTATGATATGAGCTTTTAAATAAAAAAAAAACCTTTGTTATGAACCTTGAATAAATTGTTATGAACCTTCTGATTTTGATACTTGCTCTCCTAATGTTTGATCCCCTGATATTTGATCTCCAGATATGTGACCTTCTGATATTTGATATTGACCCCTAGTATTTGAACCTTGATGTTTGACCTCCTGATTATGAACCCTGTATTTGTCTCCTGGCTTGATTCTTGATGCGAACCTTGATATGATCCTGATATGTGTCTAATGTGAACCTTATGTGAACCCTGAGACCTGAACCCTGTGATTTGACACCTTAGACTTGATACATGACCCTGACCCACAGTTTGAGACTACGAGCCATCTACTAGGCATGAGGGTTTCATGTCCCTGTTCATTGATGCACCGATGGCTTGACTTTAGGGCAAGGAAGTGATGTCTTGCCCCGTCCCTGGACTCTTGTTTCTGATTTATTATGTAGTGGAAGACCTTGTGGCCTGCGGGGGCGTATGGATGCATCCTAGTCGTGTCTTGATTTGCTTGTACTTGTATATCTTGGTGACTGATGGTGTGTGCGATACACGTCTTTCACACCCTTGGGAGCTCATGACTCCAACCCTGGAGGTATCCCCTCATTTCTTGGTACGAGGTCACCCCTCCGTACACCTTGGTATCCTGATATGTGATCTGGTTCGATATGTGATTTGGTTCGGGCTCGTAGAGGATTTCTGTCACCCTACACCTTAACCTTTATTTGCCATTACTTGTTCCATATGTGCTATAATTTGATATATGACTTGCCATGTGATCTGATCTGATTAGACCTGGACTTGTGGAAGATTTTGATTTGGTTATCTTGAGATTTGACTTGACATGATTTGACCTGGATTTCTGGTTTGTTTACTTTGATTCTTGACTTGGCATTATACTGGACTAGACTTGGTATGACTTAGGATGTGATGGGTTATTTGTTTACTTTGACTTTGATATCTGTTTCATGATTCTTGATATTTCTATATAACTTTTGTATATCCCTTCCTGACTCATGTCATCCTGGTATTGTATCTTTCACTTCTATATACGTTATTACTGCTTTGTTTCTGTTATATCTGTTCACTGGGCTTTTTAAGCTCAGCCGCACGTTTTCTTTTCGTGTGCGGCAGGTTTTTAAGCTAGGAAGCTGGGTTTGGCTTTGGGATGAGAGCAACTTGTGTGAAGTTTAGACCTTGTCATTCTAGTGTGACCATTTGGATATTATTTCTGTTATGCCATTGTTTGGGCATTTTGGATTCTGTTTTATACTTCGTTATTTCTGTCTTGCACTTGATATAAGTCGTGTTGACTTATTTTCCTTTGGATTCTAATGTAAAGGCTTCCGCTATTTTATTTCTTGAATGCTTGTATCTGATATGAAACCATGTATTTGTGACATCTTTACCCTTGTCGGGTTGGGGTGTTACAATACAAAAATGCGAAGCTTGTCAGATCCACTCCAAAGTTCCAAGAATGCCTAAGCAAGACATGACATCTGTCACCTCAGCATGGCCCTTCTGTCAATGGGGAATCGATATAGTCGGACCCCTACCAGTAGCTCTGGGAGGGGTAAAGTTCTTGGTCGTAGCCATAGACTACTTCACCAAGTGGGTCGAGGCCAAACCTTTAGCGTCGGTAACAGGAAGGCGTATGGAGAAGTTTGTATAGGAACATATAATCTGCCGATTTGGTGTTCCACACATTATCATCTCCGACAACGGGAAGCAATTCACCGAAGGAGTATACCCAAGTTATTGTGAAGGCCTAAAAATCAAACAATCGTTCACTTCCGTATACCATCCTCAGGGCAACGGATAAGTTGAAGTCACGAACAGGGACATCATCGATGGTATCGAAAAGAGACTCGGACGAAGTCATCATGGGTGGGTAGATGAGTTACCCCAAGTTCTGTGGGCACATAGGACACACCCCAAGTCAAGCCATGGGGAAACTCCTTTTAGCCTGTTCTATGGAACGGAAGCTGTCATACCCTCCGAAATCAGCATCGAAACAGAACGCATTGTGAACTTTGAAGAAAAAACAAATGACGAAAGGCTTCGTGAAAACCTCGACCTCCTGGAAGAAAGAAGAGAAATAGCTTCGATCAGGGAGGCTATCTATAAACAGAAGTTTGAAAAATACTATAACAACCGAGTTCGACCCTCCACGTTCAAGCCAGGTGAATATGTCCTTCGTTTAAACAGCGCAAGCAAGGCTGAATACGAAGGAAAACAAGGACCAACATGGGAAGGACCTTACGTTATATTGGAAGCCTACGGCAATGGTGCTTACAAGCTCGCAACGCTTAAAGGGGAGGCCATGGAAAGGACTTGGAATGGTACCAATCTTCGAAAGTTTTACATATAAAACATACTACATTTAAAACAATCAGTTTGTTTTTTCAATTTCATGTAACGCATTCTTCTCACTTGGGAAAAAAGCATTAATGGTAGGCATCTTAGTGTTCATTTTTTAGAATGATGTAATCCTCCCTACCCACTTAATGATATAAATTGTTTCCCTCAAAATCTCTTGTTTCGTTATTTACAACAAAGATTTGCTCAGCCAAGTACTTTACAAGTTTCAATGTCGAAGGATGAAGCAAGACACATGTCTTGTATACAGATAACATCCACAGCAATTCACATTAACTTTTCCTATATAGTCTTAGGGTATTCTAAGCCCTTCGTACCTTTAGGATAAAGACGGAGTGGGTCGTGACCCTCTGTCGCAGTCAAATTATATGATTGCGAAAAATCTTGGTTCAAAATACACACAATAAGGTTATAACCTTAGGTTGTATATGTACGTTTATAATAAGCGTACGAGAAGAAAAGCATGACATTCATAGCGGATTATTATCCCTACTTAACATTGATAAGACCAACAATGGTCAAAGCGAAAACAGTTTAAACAATTTTCTAACGCATGGGTCGAAGCCCATACAGCAACAAAGATAAATTGTCTTAAACAAATGAACATTAAACATGTTGGGGCATTATGCATAGAGACCCTTTCAAGGCAGAACAGAAACAGATTTCTTTGTTGAAGACGGAGGGTGGACTTTCATCGGCTTCTTTGCCAAAAGTTCTTCTATGGAAGCCAACGGATCTTTGGTTACCTCGGCTAGGAAAGGGTACTTTGTTGACGCAAATGCATCGCCAGCCTCATTAAATTCTTTCTCAGAATCAGAGCGATAGTATGGTACCTCCGACAAAACCACAGGCTTCTTTGTCTGGGCAATTTCTTCCAAAGTGGTACAGGTACCATAACAGATGGCTGCATTCACTAGTCTCCCAATAACTTCCCCCACCTCATCGCTACGATGTAATTCCATTGCCACATGAGGAACAACCTTCGAAACTACCTCAGCTCGGTCTTTCTTCAAGCTTCGACACTAGAATTTCAGACTATCGATTTCCTCAAAAAGCTTGGCCTCTTGCTCATTCAGCCTAGACCTTTCGGCTTCCAGACTTGTACATTTGGATTCGAGCATTTCAATTTGGGCTCTATAGATGAAAACCTTAGACTCCTCAACCTTCAACCTATCACACCTTGCTTGGGATTCCTTCAATTGCCCCTCGAGCCTGTCAATCTTGGCTCGCATATCTTGTACAAAGGGATTCTTCTCAAAGTTCCCCAACACTTCTTTGCACTTAGCCTCCAATTTATCATATTCATGATCCCTAGATTTTTCTTTGGCTAAGATAGCATCCATTTTCATTCTCACATTCAACACCGTTTGCACCAATTCCCTTGTCCTAGAATTAAGATGATTATCCAAAACAGCCTGCCTAGCATAACTTTTGGAATGAAAGTTACAAAGCTCTTCAATAGACATGTTATCCAAGATTCCCTTCCATTCAGCAGGTGTCATTTTTTCAACCGAGTGGCGACACGCAGTTGAATTGGGTAGTTCATTAACATCAGGAAGACCTGCGAAAGACAGAAGCACAAGTTATATAAGGAAGGACACTTATTACGCATGCATTATAACTTACTAGGGGTATCATCTTCAGGAATCGTCAGAGGAGTAGGTATAAAGGTTTTAGAATGAGAGCCTTTGGGCTTCACCATTCTTGTCGGAGGGGTAGGAAGGGATAATTTCCTCTTCGGAGGAGTCTTCACAGACATAGCAGCTTTTGCTTTCTTACTTTTCTTCTTATCTGAAAGACCGGAGGACCTTACGAGCCTTGTTTGAAATTCCTTGATAAGGGGATCATCGGAATCTGCTACAGTCTCCACAAAATGCGGAGTCTCGTCATTATTAATTGATGTTGATGGAGAACCTACTTCATGGTTCACATTATTTGGCTCTTTGGGGACAAAACTAAGCTCTCTAGTACCACGGGCTACAACGAAGTTCCTGAATGCCATCCCTACAGAAAAAAGAAATGAGATAAATACCATCAGATAAGTCATTTAATTTATTTGAATAGGTACATACATACTTTTCCCATTGCAGATTATCTCAGGTTCCAAGGGAGAGCCTTCCCAATGATCTATAATGCCCGCCAGAAATAATATTAGCTCAGGAAACGTTTGCACATCAAATGGGTGACGTTCAAGACGTTGGTAGAGGGGATAGCTTCTTACGAAGTGCGGCAAAGGATTATCAAAGCATTTCTCGTCAAAACGATTGTCTTTATCTAGCAACGCCGGATAATTGGGAGGTATGATCGTATCTTGCACATAGAAAAACAGACCTTTCCATTTTCTTATGTTGGCAAAAGGTTTAGTTATTAAGCAAGGCACATCAGGCTCACTTCTTTTGGCCAATGTTAACCAATCACCTCCAGGACAAAGGTTTATAAAACCTCTATGCACATTCAGTGTTGGCTCATACCCGTAAGCTTTACATACAACGATGTAAGTAGTCAACTTGGCTAAGCCAAAAGGGTTCAGCCTGGATATATGTACTTGATAATATTGTAGAAACTCCAGGATTAAAGGGTGGATCGGAATCCTAAAGTTAGATTCTGTAAATGCATGCACATAAAGCCCCACATAACCCGCTGGAGCATCAAACACATTTTGGTTTTGATTGGGAAGCATAACTTTAAACTCTTTAGGTATGGGATATATTTTAAGAAATTCTATTAGAGCCTGCTCTGATAGAGTACATTTTTGCTCCCTAATAGTTCTTTTCGCTGCCATACTCATCTTGAACTAGAGACTATGAGCGCAAAAGGACAAAGATCGGAGAGGAAAACTTACCTTTAAGCTCAACTGAAGCACAAAGCACAGGGTCGTGTACGTGTATTTTGGGTGCACAAGAAAATATGATCTAGGGTTGGAGGTATGAAGGGTTTATGAATATCCTTTGTAGTTTAATCCTAGCCATCCACGTGAAGTTATAATCCGAGATATACATGGAGACCAATTTTTTAATTTTTGAAAAGATGTTTACCGATATCTTCGCTGCTGTAGTATAGAGTGGTAGTTGAAGATTTATTAGTCGCATTTATTGCGCAAAGTTTGTTTAAGCACTTATCTTCATTGCGTTCAAATTTGCGACGAACGGGATAAAGTGTAGCAGGTTTTTTGAGTCGAATGCAATTTATCCTTGTACGTATATATCACTTTCGACTGGGGGGCTTGATGATGTACCCTCCGAACGGGTCGAAGGACTCCCCTTCGAGCCTGTAGAAAGCTCTCCCTTCGGAGGCCCAGGTTAATCTCCTAACACGTTTCATTGGTGTAAAACCATTCGTCTGCGAACTGGTTACCATGTGGGAATCCGCCAATCGAAGCCTTAAGCCCTTCGAGGTATCTCCTACGAAGGAACTAGCATGAAGGACAATCCTGACCTGGTCAAACCCACGTCTCCTCTTCCCTTGGCTTTCCCGCCAAAACAGAGATCGTGGGCTACAAAGCCCTAGCGGTTACCATAAATCATGGGACGCCCCCATGATCTCCGAAACATGTGCAAACCGCCCACTAAGGCCTATTTCTCCCCTATAAATAGCTTAGTCGGGCATGAACAATGTAAGTTAACTTCATTCTCATCATTTATAACCTACATTACCCTTACACATACTTACTCGCAAGCCGGAGGTGGTTCGCAGGGTCCAACCCCTGCGCAATCACTTAACGTAGTGTCTTCGTATTTCTTATTTCAGGTTAAGAACAAGCTTGGCGCAATCTCAACACCCCATTTTTCCTTTGATCACCATCGAAGGCCTGGTAGTGCATCTTTTTGTACAATCAGTCATCATATACTAAGCACGTATTCCATGTGTCTTCTTTAGCACATAACACATGCATATCTCTCCCCCCTAAATATACAGACAGGCTGGGTTAGATATGAAGGAGTGGTGGTTGTTTCATGGTTTCGGCGTGCTTCTTCCAAACTTCTCTTTTCAAAATTTTGGGTGTTGTTAAACAAACTAAATTGGCGGTTGTATCATTGATTAAAGATATAGAAACAACACTGAGAAATCAAGGAGCTTCTATTAACTATAGAGAATCAAGTAGGGCAGATTGCAAAGGTTTTACAAGAGAGATTTCCTGGAACTTTACCGAGTGCAACCGAGACTTATCCACTGCACCAATTCAAAGCAACCACAACCATTAAGGAATCTCTTTCTAACTTTTCCCCTATTACTGATGATATTTTATTTCCTATTGTCTCTTTTTCACCGGTTAAAGAGGTTGCTTCTACCAAAAGAAATGATGAAAGGGAATCGACATCGGGGCCTTTGGTTGAACCATATCAACCACCAGTTCCTTTCCCTAGCCGGTTGGTGAAAAGAAGAAACACTGACTTGGACAAGAAATTCTTAGCTAAACTAAAAGAATTGTAGGTCAATATACCTATTTTGGAGGCTTTGAAAGATATGCCTGAATATGCCCAGTACTTGAAGACATTACTCAAGGAGAAATCGAGGCTGGAGGATAAACTAAAAGCAACAATAAATGAACGTTGCTCAGTTGTGTTGGAAGATTCATTTCCATAAAAAGAAAAAGACCTAGGGAGTTTTACTTTTCCTTGAACTATTGGTCATATTCATTTTAAAAGAGCTTTAGTTGATCTAGGGGTAAGTGTTAGTGTAATGCCTTATTCCACCTTTGTTGAACTAGGACCAAGAAAACTTAGGCCAACGCGTTTAAATATTGAATTAGCTGATAAAACTGTCAAACGTCCTAAGGGAGTTATGGAAAATGTTATTGTAAAAGTTGATAAATTTGTCTTCCTACTGATTTTGTGATTTTGGACATGCCCAAAGGAACTAAAAACAATATTATCTTAGGAAGACCTTTTTTGTCAACTGCACATGCTAAGATTGATGTTTTCAAGAAACAAATTTCATTAAAGATAGGAAATGATAAAGTAGTATTTAGAAATGATAAATTGATAAGCTTCACTATTGCTTCTATTTATGCGATAGAAAACATTGATGCTAATGGTACGAGTTTTGGTTTATATGTGCCTCGCTTGATTTGCCTGGCTCACATGAATGACGAATGTGATCTTTAGAATATTTGAATTTAGGTAGACCAATGACAATATATTCTTTCGAAAGTTTGTTTATGGTATCGAAATTGAGGTGAGAAAGACGACGATGCCATACCCAAGACTTGTGATGCGCGTGCGTGTCGTTGCGGTTTAGCAGTTTTAATGCCTAATCAAGTTTTAAATTTATATTTAGCCGACTTAACAATAACACACACACACTTAACGAGCAGTGTACCCGGTCAGTATGAATATAATGGTAAGTAGAGTGTCGATCACTAAGAGTGGAACGTATTATCTAGTTATTCTAATCAGTATTTTAATATATTAAGTTAGCTGTACAATCTAATCTAACGCAAGGGGGTTCAGCCTGAGAGACTGGCACAATTTGGTTGCAATTAAATAATAAACTAAACCAATAGGCACGAATCAGCAAGTAGCACACACGTACACAGATAAATACTCGAGACAATAAGAGGGCTGTCCTTATGATAAGTAGTTTGTCACTTGTTTTATTGCTAGTGTTATATGAAGTGTATAGTTCGATGCAACGCACCGAGATTAAGTCCTTTCTCGTTGGTTCTAATCTTATCAGCGAGTAAACCCTTAATGATTACTTATGACTATCCCGTTTATCTTTCTCCTACTTTTCTACAGACCATAGAATACATAGGCATCTAATAAACAGGCGAGGGCAGAGACATGGCGACCCGATCAACGCTCAGCTAGCCACAGAGGTTATCAATGCACTAATAAAAGTCACCAAAGACACTAACATATAAACTTTAATTGATGAGAAAGCAGTTTTAAGGGAGTGCAACCTTTCCGTTGTCACATTACACAAGCCACCAATCTTGATGAATTAAAGTTTACTAACACAATAAAACAAAACTACTTAATGAATTAAACACATGCAGCACCTTCTTACAGCTCTTGTATCTTTGATTTGGGTGTGTCTTGTGCTGCTGCCTTGACTGAATTCGTCCTTGGTTTCTGGTCTTCGGTCTCGTATATAATATATGTCACCTCGAATTCGTCTGGTCTTGGGGTATTTATAGTTTCTGTCTGAGGGTAAGATGCGGCGCATCTAGTAAGTAGATGCGGCGCATGTACTTAACTTCGCGTGGGGTCCAAGATTATAATATTCAGGAATATTCGTATACCGCCAGAAGATGCGGCGTACCTTCATCTTTGGATGCGGCGCATGTCCTCTTGTATCTTGGATCGTATCTGGTGAAATATTAATAGTGATGCGGCGCATGTAACGAGTGAGATGCGGCGCATCTGGAGCAGAACAAGTTGGTTATTCTTCGTTGACCAAAGTTTCATATGCGGCGCATGGGATAAATCCATGCGGCGCATTCTTCAAAGTCAGGCAGTGGTCTTCATTCTCTTCATTCCAACAACCAATTCCAATCTTGATCATTTTACTCCGTTTTTAGTCCATAATCGCTAAGTTTCACCAAATGCTTGTTTTCAACTGAGAATTACAAAAGTAAACGATTAAGTATCAATCCTCATACATAATATAGTAAAACAAGTCAAATTAA
Source organism: Artemisia tridentata subsp. tridentata (assembly GCA_021014915.2). Classification (NCBI taxonomy): domain Eukaryota; kingdom Viridiplantae; phylum Streptophyta; class Magnoliopsida; order Asterales; family Asteraceae; genus Artemisia; species Artemisia tridentata. The sequence continues at coordinate 67,285,302 of CP139501.1, read as the reverse complement.
TAGGATAAATGATAGTAATAAAATGTACTTATTTGAGTTCATCAAATATCCCCCCACTTGAACTTTACTTGTCCCCAAGTAAACCTTAGAATTAATCTTATGAAAATGTATCCTAAAAATGTTAGGATTTATTTTTATATTTAAGCATGTATTCGTCTTTTGTCATAATCACACAACTAAACACTTAACGAATTAGAAGTAGAATAAAAATATTTCGATAAAAGCAAATCTAATCGTTTAACTGTCCAGTCGCGACGAATATTCTATCATAAGCTTGGCAAGTATACACATCTCCCCCACTAAAGCTAAGGAATAACAAGTCTAAAGCGGTAAAAGGGGTTTTTAGGCTTAAGGGTTAATTATTCTTAATCTCTATCGATCTCAAATTCCAAAAAAGGCGACAAAATCACAAATACATGAACGAATCCACGAACACGATACTTGCAATTGCTCAAATCCTTAACTCGAATAGGCTAAAGATAGGTCCAAACTTCACCAATAATAATATATCAAAAGGGCGACAAAATCATAAATACATAGCCGAATCCACGACTACGATACTTAAGATTGCTCAAATCCCTAATCTCAATAAATCAAAGGTTTGGTCGGATAAAGAATAATACAGGGTATGGATAATATTTGGGATATAAATTGGTGTAAAATAAAAAATAAACAAAACAAATAAATTAAAATCCTAAGTGTGGTTAATCACTATCCCAACCATCCCATGAATAAGACTCATATCATTGAATAACTCACGCTTTAATACTTGAAACACACGCTTTAGGTAGACACGAATTATACTCAACAAGATCTTAATCAAAGAATAAACCTTAATTGGCGTTCCCATAACTGCCAACTCCCATTCAATCCATAAATATATAACAACTAGTGGTGATATCGACCACTTACATAACTTTACATCGTTGGTTAAATCAAACATCCAACTCTTCTTTTTTCTTTTTCTTTTCTCATTTTTTCGATTTTTTTTTTTTTTTTTTTTTTTTTTTTTTTTTGATAACATAAACATAGATGTGTAAAATTTCACCACATCACTATAACAATAATTCTGGATAATTTTTCATACTTTTCATAACTTCAGAAATAACGGTAATAGTGAAAGTAGTAAACACACGAAAAATAAACTCAAAGATATGCAATATTTACTTTCACTCCAATTGCATCGTGCAATATCCCGACCTAACCAAAGATAATGAATTACGCACGCGAACACAGGTAATGTAAGGAAACACACTTTGCCTATAGCAATTAACCAACCACGGATTTTAATCTACAGGGTAGGCTAAGGTGTAAGGGTGTAACGAAACATTTTAAACAAAGGTGTAAGAAACGAAAGGAATGGCTCTGAGTGTTTTTCTAGGGGTATCTTACTCTAAAAGTGAGAGTAACAAAAGGGTTTATACGGGGGTTAACTAACCAGTGTAGTTAGCTAATAACACATAACATATAAGGCTATTTGGGTGTAATCCTAGAAATTTACCAATTTAGACAAGTCATTCCAATTATATAAAATAATACTTATTATGGTGGTCTCGAATAGTATACAAGCCAAGTTCTAAAGTTTACAAGTCACCGGCACACTCATAGATTTGTGAATTTTGAAAAATCACAATTTTTGAAAATTTTGATATATTAAGCACATTTTAAGCATATTTTGAAAAGTTTAGGACAAGTAAGTGTTAAGTGTTCTAATTCTCCAATCCCCCCACTTAAGTTAAACAACGTCCTCGTTGTTTGTATAAAAGGTTAAAAACTGGAAAATAAAAGAATTAGAACAGAAAAACTCCCCTGAGATTTGCTCGGTATGATCCTCCATTAGTATTAGAGCAAAAATCATCTTTCTTGTGGATTAGAACGTTTAAGCTTCATATTAGATGTATCCACAGGAAATGCAGGAATCTATAATACCACCAAGGCTTTAAAACACACCTAAGATAAGAAAGGTTCAAACTTGCATAATACATTAGTAGTTAGGTAAAAATAAAACATAAAAACTTAAAATGAAAATCATCAGGTCAGTCGATGCGCCGTATCTTATGGAAGAAGATACGCCGTATCGAGCCTGGAATAAATACGGATCAGAATAAAAGATGCGCCGCATCCTTAACCAGGGATGCGCCGCATTAAAAATAAACTGATAAAAAGTTTTAAATTCGAAAATAAAAAATGCAGAAAAATAAAATAAGATATGACCATTTGCAGGAGATGCGTCGCATCTCAGAATTGAGATGCGCCGTATCCTCGGCGGCCTGACTGACTCGACACAAACAGAAAATTAAAAGATAAATCCGGGTTGTCTCCTGGTAAGCACTTGTCTTTATTCCAGAGTCTTCAAGTTAGACTCACGTTCAGCTCTTTAGTATCGATCATTGAAGGAGTCGGAAACGTCGCGCTCCCTCATCGCCAATTCGGTAATATTGAACACTCCTTGCTCGTCCATGATTTCCACGCCGTTCTTCTTCAGTATCTGTATAAACAAAGTTCTGTCCCTTTCGGGCAGAGATGACAAAATGATAGACGGGAAATTCTTATTATCATATAGGCATAAATAAGCAAGGTGGGGTAGTAGTTCAATAAACATATCATTATTCAAATACGTTTTCTCAACTATTCTCCTATGTTTGTTAATTACTACGCAATCATACCACTCATCATCAGAATCATTGACAACATCGCGTCTAAGTTCGGTAGGTACATTAAGGTCAATAAATTCCTCAAAGTTCTTATGATTAGGATTAGTTGAGTTGTTTTGAATCAATGTTTCTCCCATAAGCCTAGCTTCAAGATCTAGGTCCATACGCTCTCTTAATCCTAGCATGTAGACACCTCTAATTATGCTTTTAACAGGATCTTGGCACTTATAGACCAGTTTATTATTCCCTACCCTTAATGAGATTTTTCTTTTAAACACATCAATCTTAGCATGGGCAGTAGACAAGAAAGGTCTTCCAAGGATTAAAGGAACCTTAACATCCTCGGGCATATCTAAAATAACAAAGTCTACAGGGAAAATAAACTTCTCAATCTTAACTAGCACATTATTAGCAATCCCTTCAGGTCGTTTTACCGTTTTATCAGCCAATTCAATAAGTAACTTAGTTGGTGCTAATTTTCCTAGTCCTAGGGTAGTGAATGTCTTAAGAGGCATAACACTAACACTAGCTCCTAAGTCAGCTAACACATTATTGAAAGATATATCATTAATAGAACAAGGTAGAGTAAAACTTCCTGGGTCTTTTTCTTTATGAGGCAAGGCATTTAAATCAGTTGCAGAGCTCCCTTCTTTCATTGTAGCCTTGATCTCCTCTTCAATCTTTGTCTTTTCTTTTAGTAGTCTTCTTAAACTGATTGAAGAATTAAAGAAAAATCCGGGTCTTGCACCATCATTACCATTCATCGATCTTCTAGGTATGTTAGGAGTGACTTCTTCAGTGGTGCTTATGGCCTTGACATGATCCCTTGGGTTGGTTTCAGTTGAGCTCGGTAAACTTCCGTATCCCCTTTCTTGAAGAACTTTGCTCATTTGACCAATTTGTTGTTCCAGTGCTTTGATCGAAGCTCCTTGATTCCTTGTAGTAGTGTCTGTTGAAGCTCGGATTTCTTTGATCATAGCAGTATTCTCTTCATGTCTTTTAGCAGCATCGGCCATAATTTGCTTTAGAGTGTCATCTAAAGTCTGCCTCCTTTCTTGATAAGCGGGATTGAAGTTATTCTTTTGATAGAATCCCGGTGTAGCTTCCCTAAATCTCCCTGAAGGTCGGAATGGTTGTCCAAATTGGGTGTAATATGCTTCTTCAAATGTCTCACTTTCATTCTTGTTCGGGCAGTCTTTAGTGTAGTGAGGTCCTTCGCACTTTTCACATCCAACTTGGGCAGCATACACTCTTTCATCACGCTTCTTCATCTCTCTACTAATTTTATCCAATTGAGCTTGAATAGCAGCAATCCCGTCAAAATTAGTGCTGCTCTTAGATCTAGTAGAGGTCCCATCGTGCCATTTCTGAGAATGATCAGCAGCTTCTTGGATCGCTTTCCTAGCATTAGTTGCACTCATTTGAGGTACAGCTCCCTTAGCATCCAAAATATGTCTAGTAGGCACGTCCAATCCTTGATAAAACAATATTATCTCCTGCATAGGGGTTAGATAGTGTTGAGGACATTTTATTAATAAATCTTTAAATCGTTCCCAAGCTTGATAAAGAGTTTCATCAGGCTCTTGCTTGAAATTGTTGATAGCCTCCATTTTTTTAGCAGTCTTAGCAGGTGGACAATATCTCTTCAGGAATTTGCTCTTCAAACCTTCCCATGTAGTGATTGAACTAGCAGGTTCATTCCTTAGCCACTTGTTAGCAGCTCCTTTTAGTGAGATTGGAAAGATTCTAAGCATGAGTTGATCGTCAGTGACTCCTTCTGAAGTAAACAAATCTGCAATCTCTAGGACCTTTTCAACATGCTCATTAGCATCCTCATGTTCCGTCCCACTGAAAGCATTCTCTCTGAGCTCTTTGAGAAACTGCCCCTTCAACTCGAATTTTGACTTATCATCAAACTTTGGTCTAGCAACTCCTGAAGTGTAATCAGCACGGGTACTGTTCATGTATTCCTCCATAGTAGTGTTTTCGCCCATTGTTTCTGTTTCAACTTCCTCTTTTTCTTCAGAAAAGTAATCAAGCTCGAGTGAACTTGAAAGATCAAAGCTTCTTGTGTTGAAAAGCCTTTTAAGCGAATGTAGGGCTCGTTCAGGATCTTCGAAAGGTTGAATCAAGTTCTTAGTCGAACTCCTGGTCATGCACTTCCTGAAATCAACACAAAAATATCAGTAGGGTGTGCTCAAGAAAGTAGTATATCAGAAAATTAACAACGAAAACGGAATACGAAAAATTAAAGTTACTGATATCTGCAGACGATGCGCCGTATCCAAAAAGTTGGATACGCCGTATCTTATAATCGTTAAAATTAAATCAGACTTTATTCAGAAAATAGATACGCCGCTTAGAAATTCGAATGCGCCGTATCAATTTTAATTAATCAAAAATCGATATTTATTTAAAATTAAATGCGTCGTATTAACGGAAGTTAATGCGCCGTATTTTCGTTACGTTTCAAAATACAAGATTTTTATTCAGAAGATGCGCCGTATCGATAAAAATTGATACGCCGTATCTGTTTAATAATTCGAAAACTGTTTTTAATTAAAATAGATACGCCGTATCTGCTGAAGCAGATGCGTCGTATGGCGTTATCGTTTAGAAAAAATTTTATCAAAAACAGATACGCCGTATCTTGGGGAAAAGATGCGTCGTATCGAATTATCGCTTAGAAAAAATTTCTTATTAAAAACAGATACGCCGTATCTTGGGGAAAAGATGCGTCGTATCGAATTAATTAAACGCGTTGTATTTTATAAAAATTGAACGCAATACGCCGTATCTGAGAAATCAGATGCGCCGTATCGTTCGATTTAGCTCAGTACAACGATCGCAGAAAACAAAAATTACGAAAAATAAAAAACAAATAAAAACACACGAAAATAAACACAAACAAAAGCAAACAAATAACACACAAAAACAGAAAATATGCAAAATAGTACAATGAATGCAAATTAAACTAATACACAACAAAATTAGCGGTTAGATAAAAAATTAAAAACCTAATTAAAATACTAATCAAATTAACAGATAATAACAATTCACTCCCCGACAGCGGCGCCAAAAAACTTGATGCGCGTGCGTGTCGTTGCGGTTTAGCAGTTTTAATGCCTAATCAAGTTTTAAATTTATATTTAGCTGACTTATCAATAACACACACACTTAACGAGCAGTGTACCCGGTCAGTATGAATATAATGGTAAGTAGAGTGTCGATCACTAAGAGTGGAACGTATTATCTAGTTATTCTAATCAGTATTTTAATATATTAAGTTAGCTGTACAATCTAATCTAACGCAAGGGGGTTCAGCCTGAGAGACTGGCACAATTTGGTTGCAATTAAATAATAAACTAAACCAATAGGCACGAATCAGCAAGTAGCACACACGTACACAGATAAATACTCGAGACAATAAGAGGGCTGTCCTTATGATAAGTAGTTTGTCACTTGTTTTATTGCTAGTGTTATATGAAGTGTATAGTTCGATGCAACGCACCGAGATTAAGTCCTTTCTCGTTGGTTCTAATCTTATCGGCGAGTAAACCCTTAATGATTACTTATGACTATCCCGTTTATCTTTCTCCTACTTTTCTACAGACCATAGAATACATAGGCATCTAATAAACAGGCGAGGGCAGAGGCATGGCGACCCGATCAACGCTCAGCTAGCCACAGAGGTTATCAATGCACTAATAAAAGTCACCAAAGACACTAACATATAAACTTTAATTGATGAGAAAGCAGTTTTAAGGGAGTGCAACCTTTCCGTTGTCACATTACACAAGCCACCAATCTTGATGAATTAAAGTTTACTAACACAATAAAACAAAACTACTTAATGAATTAAACACATGCAGCACCTTCTTACAGCTCTTGTATCTTTGATTTGGGTGTGTCTTGTGCTACTGCCTTGACTGAATTCGTCCTTGGTTTCTGGTCTTCGGTCTCGTATATAATATATGTCACCTCGAATTCGTCTGGTCTTGGGGTATTTATAGTTTCTGTCTGAGGGTAAGATGCGGCGCATCTAGTAAGTAGATGCGGCGCATGTACTTAACTTCGCGTGGGGTCCAAGATTATAATATTCAGGAATATTCGTATAGCGCTAGAAGATGCGGCGTATCTTCATCTTTGGATGCGGCGCATGTCCTCTTGTATCTTGGATCGTATCTGGTGAAATATTAATAGTGATGCGGCGCTGTAACGAGTGAGATGCGGCGCATCTGGAGCAGAACAAGTTGGTTATTCTTCGTTGACCAAAGTTTCATATGCGGCGCATGGGATAAATCCATGCGGCGCATTCTTCAAAGTCAGGCAGTGGTCTTCATTCTCTTCATTCCAATAACCAATTCCAATCTTGATCATTTTTCTCCGTTTTTAGTCCATAATCGCTAAGTTTCACCAAATGCTTGTTTTCAACTGAGAATTACAAAAGTAAACGATTAAGTATCAATCCTCATACATAATATAGTAAAACAAGTCAAATTAATAGGATAAATGATAGTAATAAAATGTACTTATTTGAGTTAGACGACGATGCCATACCCAAGACTTTTCAATGTGGCTCTGATCATGAGACAAATGAGTGATGAAGGGTAAAATTCATGAAGATTGATGGTGTAAAGGTTGTTCTCGTGAGATCCGTTCAATAGATCCACACCTTCCAAGCTTTTGATGAATCAAGTGTTTCTTCTGAATGCAACCTCCAAATTAGCATAAAAAAACTATCCAAAGGAGAACAGGTTATGTCCCGGACCCTCGACATAGTAAACTCTTATAATCAGAATATTTCTGTAATACCCTAAAATCTGGTTTCACATTTTTATGACTAATTTGATTTTACCCTAGGTATTTGATAATAATCAAAGACTATTAAAATATAGGTTATATTATAAGTACACATTATTAGAAATAAACCTAGACTAACTAAATAACTAGTTACATTTTCTTTCCTAATTCATACCCTATCTAAACACATGACACTCTTTCCTTGTACAAATTTGTATACATTTTCTTTTGCCTTCTAAGTCTTGTACACGTTTTGATAGTTAAAAGATAAGAACCGAAATACATGAGATAAGAACAAGTTAACTTTGTATATATCCTAAACAAATAGAAGATCTCATTTACCAAGCCTAGTACACGACATTCACTCATAGACAATATACGGTATCACATTGATTCCCAACTTAGCACACATTTTCCCATATCCTATAACATCCGGTTTCACTTTTATTCTCTCATACGAAACTATCACAAAACACAAGATTCTTGGCATTTATATTCTCTCAAGTTCAAAGGCTGAAGGTGGTTGCTGTTGTGATCATTCGTTGGTGATTAGGTTCTCAGGTTGGGTATTATTGTTCTTGGTATCGCGTTCTTATTCCTGTTCTCTCCTTGATTCTGTCTCGTTTCCAGCCAAGGTACTCACATACGTCCTCCTCTTTTGTCATTCACTTATGATACGACTAAACCATGACTAAAATATAATCAGAATCATGCTTTTCTATTCATATAATCTCTTTTCGTTTGCTGTCTCTTTTATCTGTAAACATACATATGTATATAAGAGTATTAAACATCACCATGAAATCTTAATAAAACCTTGCTAACCTGTTGTACCATGTATTCATTTCCATTCGACCCATACCTAACTATTTACCAGCCTTAATATTTTTCATTAAAACCTTTTTAGAACAATGACTACAAATTAATTACACAACGACTAAATCAGGAAACCCTCGAAATTAATTAACGAGAAGGGTGTTAGGGTTTTGAAAGGGGTTAAGGTTTTGTATTCGTTATTTCATGTGAGTCACTTAACTTTGCTTGTGTTTATGTTTATGTGTGAGTTTATGTGTGTTCTTGTGTCACGTTAATATATGTGAGTTGTGGTGCCAATATGTCTTTAAACTTGTCTTTGAAACATGTATATAAATCGGATCTAAAAAGGGATAGAATTGGGGTTTGTTTTCTGTCTCAATTACATGCTGTCTATAATTTGGGTCAACTTGAAGGGGGTCTAATGTGATGATGACAACAAGTCTTAACCTGATTCCAAAGCCTAAAATTAAGTTTAAGATGTATACTTGCTGTATATTAAATTTTGTGTTCATTGGAGGTCGGGAAAGTAGTCTTTTGATTTTTAGAAGATTGGGTGTCAGATCTATATTTTGGAGTCTGAAAATCTGTCTTTCTATGATTTTTATTTCACTGAATATAAGGTCTGAGAAGCCCAAATTATGGCAGGAGAATATTTGACATGTCTATTAGTTACTGTAATTTTTGTGAATTTTTCTGGAAGGTGTTAGTTGGTCAATCAAATACAAACTTTTCGGGTATACCATCAGGTCACTTTCTAGGACAGGTTTGAAATATGATTTTTGTTTGGGTACTTGCACTAATAGATACAACCTGTAAAGATTAGGGGAAGTAATTAACATATATAGGTGTCTCTGGTAAAAATTATAGAACTACAGGAGCTTGTTTGATGTGTGATTAAAATCATAAGAAACTGAAACAGATTCACATGTGAAACCCTAAACCTATTAATAAGTAACTTTGAGTAATAAAACCCGTTATGACATTAAATGAACGTATAAGTAATATAAGATATTAATTCGTTTAGATCCGGTGAAGAAGGAGTGACTATTGTTCCTTGTGTTCTTTCATTGTTTGCTTTCATTTCCTTAAGGTACAGATATTATATCCTTTATCGGTAAGGATTTCCCTCATGAATTGATTCCTTGACTTTTGTTATTTTGATATCATGATCCATATCACATTTCATTGCTTTGATATTCGTTTGAAATTTCCATATGATGCTATGATTATTCCATTTAGATATTACCTTTGTTAATACAAATATCGTCTAAAAACGTTATTTATATTTTACGATCTTTGCTATATTTTGTTAACGACAATTATAAACTTTAGTTTAGCAAAACATAAATATGGTTAAAGTCTTTTACATATAAAGTCTTTCATAAACACAAATTAAACAACACTTAGGTAGTATATACATTTTACAAAGTTTACTTTCATAAATTAGTTATTCTAAAATTGGAAATGTACTATGACATCATGGCATGCATCATCTTTGAGATCTTGGAAGATTTTGAAGATCATTAGAAGATATCATGAATATCTTGTTTAGATCTTTACTCAAAGAATCCTTAGAAAGATATGGAAATATTTTGGATAGATTTGACGAAGATTCTTTAAGATTTTTTGACAGTAACTAGCGGAACCAAACGCATACACGGACGGAACCCACTATTTAGTTCCGTCCCATCCGTGGATTGCTCAGGCAGTTTTGCCTATAAATAGCAAGCCACACATTGATGTTTTCTCATCACTTACAAGTATAAACAAAATCATATATTCTCTCATTCATATCTAACTCATTCATATTTCATTTTAGTGAACTTCTTTGTAGCAAGAAGATCAAAGCAATACAAGCTTCAACAAAACGTTGCAAGGCTTGTTAGTTTGTCACTGTATGAATTGTTGTTGTTCATACATCACTGTTTGTACCAAACAATCATAAATCCTATGTAGTGATCGGTTAGTATTTTAGTCCTCAAAATACATAGTGTGACGGGAGTGGTTGTACCCTTGTAAAAGAACTCGACATTTAGCTTTGTGTCGGAAATCTTGTGTAAGCGACGTGTAAGGTTTTCTCCGCCGGATAAAGGAGCTTGTTGATTAGTAAAGGATACTCTCGAGTTGGATACTTGGGGAGTGGAGTAGGGCAAGGAAAAAGAGTCCTTGTAGACCGAAACACTATAAACCCTCGTGTTGTGGTTTGATCGTTTCTTTCTTTACTTGCACTTTACTTATCGTTTATTACTTACATGAGTTGAATTCACAAAATGTTTTGAAAGTAAATTAAAATTAAAAACGGTAAAACTATTCAACCCCCCTTCCAGTTTTCCACAATTGGCATCAAGAGCTACGTTACTCAAGATTTTTAAAATTTATTATATTTTAAAACTTGAAACGATCCATGGATTTTGAAAACTTTAAAGATGGGCAATCTATGCAAAGACCACCACTTTTTGAACCGAATAGATTTATCTATTGGAAAAGTTATTTTGAAACATATGTGAAATCAAAGGATATAGATCTATGGTATATAATTATAGAAGGTGATCATAAACCTATTATGAAAGATATCGCAAGTGGTCTGGATACTTCTCTTACTCATCATACTGATGAGCAAAAGAAGTTAATTGCAAAAAATAATGAAGCAAAAATGATGCATTACAATACTCTAACTAAAAAGGAATTTGAAAGAGTCTTTATGTACAAAACCGCTAAAGAAATTTGGCAATCTTTAATAATTACTCATCAAGGAAATTCACAAGTCAAGAATAAAAAAATTGATCTTCTTGTCCAACAATATGAACAATTTAGTATTCCTGAAGATGAAATTATTGATAGTGCATTTGCTCGCTTTAATATTATTATTACTTAACTCAAAGCACTTGATGAATCCTTTTGTAGCAAGAATTTTGTCAGGAAATTCCTTAGAGTACTTCATCCAAAATGGAGAGCAAAAGTGACGGCTATTGAAGAATCTAAAGACCTCTCAATGTTATCAATTGACGAGCTAATTGGAAACCTCAAAGTTCATGAAATGGTGATGGTGAATGATTCGGAAATTGCTAATGGCAAAAAGGAAAAGATCAAATGCATTGCCTTAAAAGCAAGAACGGAGCCAAGTGATGATGAAGAATCTAGCTCGGGTGGTGAAGATGAAGAATATGCCATGGTCGTAAGAGATTTCAAAAAGTTCTTCCGAAGACGAGGAAAGTTTGTAAGACAACCAAAAGATGGTAAGAAACCTTTCCGAAAAGATCGTGACAATAAGAAAGGGAAGGTTGAAAGAAAGTGCTTTAGATGCAGTGACACAAGCCATCTCATAGGAGATTGTCCAAAGCCACGTAAAAACAAAACTCAAAGAGATTTTGAGAGTGGTGCTTGGAGTGATAGCGAAGATGACAATGAGGAACCAAAGAATGACGAAATTGCTCTCATGGCTCAAGACTCAAACGAGGTACACTCTGACTTATCCTACTCTTCTATAGACGATGATACATTACAAAAAGAATATAACAAACTGTGTGAACTTAGTTTAAAAAAAACAAAAAACAAAAAAAAACAAGTTTTTTAAAAACTAACAAGGGGTTTTTGGAAAATGAAGTTTATGAACTAAAAGAAAAGGAAAAACGTTTAGAAAGGAGTAAAGCCATTGACTTAGTGTGTATATCATGTCAAGAGCTCAAACATGAAATTGAAAGACAAAATCACACAGAATGATCTCATCAAACAAAATTCTAAATTCAAAAGATTTGATAAAAATATTTGTTGTGTGGATGAAATAATGAGAATCCAAAAATTACCACATGATAAAACTGGATTAGGTTTTATGAAATTAGGAGATTTAACTAGTCTAAAGAAACAAGCCAAAAAAGTACAAGAAACTTTTCCAACTGCCTCAGAGACCCATGGATCAGACGAAACCAAAAATTTGGTTCCGCTTGTGGAACAGTTTGGTTCCGTAGGTACCTCAGCAGAACAGAAAGTTCATACATCAGCTCGTACTGAGTTTGTTAAAGTCACAAATAAACCTAACACTACCACAAATGAAACTAAACAAAAACCAACTGTAAAAATAGGATTAGGACTTTCTAAAAATGAGTATAGATCCAAAATCACTCAACAGAGGCCTAAAACACCTATTCCCAATCGCCCATTTCCAAAGAGCAGCTACAACACACAACCCAACTATCAACAAAATGGTTGGAATCAAAACTTCCCAAGGCATTATCAAACTCCTAACTATGTGCTGGAACTCATATCCACCATTCCCATACATGAATCAAGTTAATGGGATGTTTAACCAAAATGGACTCATGAGATATTGGGGACCAAATGCTTGAGTTTTTCTATAACTTAGGTATGCTTGAAAGTCGGATTGGAACCAGACGAGTGGATAAAGGACAGCGGTTGTTCAAGGCATATGATGAGAAACAAAAGCCTATTCTCAACCTACCAAGAATATGATGGAGGTAATGTTACTTTTGGTAACAAGTTTAAAAGCAAAATCATCGGAAAATGTACCATCTCTCATGACTCTCTCTCTATTGATAATGTTGCTCATGTTGATAATCTAGGATTCAACCTTCTTAGTATTGGTCAACTATGCCGTAAAAAGTATAACGTCCTATTTAGTGAAAACGAGAGTAAAATACTAAAAGATGAAATAATCGCCGCAAAAGGAATTTTGAAAAACAACGTATACGTCATGAAAATTGATAAAACTTCTAGTGATAAACTTTGCTTAACTTCGTTAGATGATTCCTCAAATCTTTGGCATAGACGCTTAGGCTACGCTAATATGAGACTCATTCAATCTCTATCCTCAAAAGACATCGTTAGGAACTTACCCAAGTTGAAATATGACCAACACTTTTGTGATGCTTGCAAAATTGGAAAACAAGTTCATAGTAGCCATAAGGCTAAAAATATGGTGTCTACATCTAGGTGTCTAGAACTTTTGCATATTAATTTATTTGGTCCATCCGCTATACAAAGTTATGGATGCAACTTCCACACTTTGGTCATAGTAGATGATTATTCAAGATACACTTTGACAAAGTTTTTGAAAAATAAAAACGAAGCTTTTGATCAATTTGAAATTCTTAGTAAGAAAATTCAAAACCAACTAGATAGTCGTATGGCGTCAATAAGAACGGATCATGGTCGTGAATTTGATAATGAAACACAATTTGGAAACTTTTGTGATGCCAACGACAAAACACATAATTTTTTGGCTCCTCGTACTCCTCAGTCAAATGGTGTTGTAGAACATAAAAACCGGACTCTTCAAGAGATGAGTAGAACAATGCTTAATGAACAAAACATACCACAAAAGTTTTGGTGCAACGCCATTGACACTTCAACCTACATTTTAAATAGAGTATTAATTCGACTATTTTTAAACAAAACACCATACGAAATATATAAAGGTAAAAAGCCTACGCTAGGATACTTTAAAGTGTTTGGAAGTAAATATTTTATTTTAAACACTAAGGATTATCTCACCAAATTTGACCCAAAGTCTTATGAAAGTGTATTCCTTGGATATTCTTAAAATAGCAAAGCTTATATTGTTTTAAACAAAGAAACCTTAAAAGTCGAGGAGTCGTTAAACGTAACATTTGACGAAAGTCCACCTCCCTCTAAGACATCACCTTTGGTAGATGATGACTTAGTTGAAAGTCAACTTGTCGAAAACGGAGAGAATATTAATAATGACAAGGAAGATGAACTATTAAACAAAGAAATTGTCAATATCAAAGTACCTAAAGGTCATCCATTAGATAGTGTTATAGGAAAAATAAATGAAAGAACCTTAAGATCACAAGTCCAAAATCAAAGCAACTTCTTTTGTTTTGTATCAACCATTGAACCCTAAAATATAAATGAAGCTATAAAAGATGAATCTTGGGTCATCGCTATGCAAGAAGAGTTAAATCAATTTTTTATAAATGATGTTTGGACATTAGTTCCTCAACCAAAAAGTCAAACGATAATTGGAACAAAATGGGTCTTTTGAAATAAAATGGATGAACATGGTGTAGTGTCTAGAAACAAAGCTAGGCTAGTAGCACAAGGTTATAATCAACAAGAAGCCATTGACTACGATGAAACTTTTGCTCCGGTTGCTAGGCTCGAGTCTATTAGAATTTACTTGCATATGCATGTGCACATGATTTCAAACTTTATCAAATGGATGTCAAAAGTGCATTTTTAAATGGCTTTATAAATGAAGAAGTGTATGTCGCTCAATCTCCGGGCTTCACCGATTTTGAAAAACCAAATCATGTTTACAAACTTAAAAAGGCTTTATACGGACTTAAGCAAGCACCAAAAGCATGGTATGATCGACTTAAAACATTCTTAGTTGACCATAAGTACACCATGGGTTTAGTAGATAACACTCTCTTCACCAAGAAAAAGGATTCACATATTATAATTGTCCAAATATATGTGGATGACATCATATTCGGATCAACTTGTCAAGAGTTATGTGACGATTTCTCAAAAATCATGCATGACGAGTTTGAGATGAGTATGATGGGAGAACTAAACTTTTTCATAGGTCTACTCTAAATATAGAGGAATGATTGGTAGTCTACTCTATCTCACGGCTAGTAGACCCGACATTATGTTTAGTGTTTGTCTATGTGCTCGCTTTCAAGAATATCCAAAAACATCACATCTTGAAGACGTAAAACGGATTTTTAGATATATAAAAGGTACTACACATCTAGGATTATGGTATCCCAAAGGAACGGGAGTAGAAACCATAGTGTAAGCCGACTCGGACCATGCCGGTGACTATGTTGATAGAAAAAGCACAAGTGGTATTTGTACTTTTGTTGGACATTGTCTTAACTCATGGTTCTCTAAAAAACAAATGGCTCTTACTATTTTAACAACCGAAGCCGAATATGTATCAGCCAGAAAAGCATGTCAACAAGCTCTTTGGATGAAGCAAGCTCTTGTCGACTACAGAATTCAACTTAACGACATCTCTATTCTTTGTGACAACAAAGGAGCTATTGATCTCAGTAAAAATCCAGTTCAACATGCTCGAACTAAACACATCGAAATCCGTCATCATTTCCTTCACGACAATGTTCAAAAAGGAAACATCTCTATTGAGAAAGTATCCTCAAAAGATAACATTTCCCATATTCTAACTAAACCTCTTAAACGTGAGCCATTCAATCTTCTTAGACTTTGACTAGGACTAATGGAACCTAATTTGTAGTTTTTAACATTAGCTTAAACCTTCGTTTGCTCAGAACGACAAAATTGACTAAAACATGTTCTGTCCCCACGGAACCAAACGACATAAGGGACGGAACCCTGGATTTGGTACCATCCCATCCGTGGTTCCCTAGGTCAGAATAATTTAAGTGTTAAATAAACACCCCTCCTTCACATAACCATAACACACAAACGACTCAAACTCATCTCATAACATACCACACTCAAAATTAAGGCCTTTCCTTTAACTAATCTGAGCTCTAATCAACATTGTAAGTTTCCTGACTACTTTTCTAATCTCAATTCTGAGTCTAGGACTTCAAATTTATGCACAAAACCAAAACCTGGGGATTATGCATTTTCTTAGGTAGATCATGAAGTACATTTGTAAATTACATAACTAATCATGTTTCCCTTAGTTAGGAATTGCATCTTGTAAAGACATTATCACGATTTGCTAAAAACCCCATGTCAAATTTTTGTAAAAATCTTCTCATAGTTAGGACAAATAATTTTTCACATTGTTCATACAAATAAAAACGTTATGTTTAAAACATCATTTGCATAATGTCTCTTGAATGCTAAAGGAAGTACATAACTAATATGTATTTTCGGGTACATTCAATTGAAGCTACATTGAATTAGGAGTGCTTGGGTTATCTCTCGTTTTGTTACAAATTTTGCTAAAAGAAATTCTTTTTATGCATTAAAAATAGTCAAGATAACCGCACCTCCACATTGTCCTCATATAGGTACACACTAGAACCTTATATCAAAATTCTCATTAGTTTCGACTAAAGTTTGAAATTTTGTGTATCTAGGATCAAACATGCCTCCCGCAACTTTCTATGATCACAAAGACACTCTTAACTACATTCCTAAACACCATAAGACTAAGGGCCTTACTCCCGCACAAGTCAAAATCTTCAAAGCCTTAGAAAAACGTTACGTTCATAAGGGTAGAATCATTGACCCATCCTTTCTAGAAAACACAAACATTCACCAAGAACTTGCCGCCATCGACTTTGATTGTCTCCTAAACATCAATGAACCAATTTGTCCTAGATTTGTCCTAGAATTCTATGCTAGTGTAGTTCTTGCCACTGAAGATGATGGTCTAATAACCGTCAACTTTAAGGTCAGCCAACATGAGTATCACCTTCCTTTTGATCAATTTGCCTTAATCCTTGGACTTCCTTATCGAGGCACATGTCTTTACTCGGACAAATGGTCCCTTTCAATCATTGATCGCATGCCTCCATACGACACTCGTCTAGTTGCCAAGGAAATTATTCAAGAACATCTCTTCCTTCCAAGAACCTCAACCACTAAAAGAACTGTTCGGGTAATGAAGTCAATCGAGATCAATTTAGTATGAAACTCAACGAACTCAAACCCCAATTCAAGAAATGGGAAGAAGTCCTTAGGGCAAATATTTTGTGCACCATAGGTAGCTGAGACTACATCAATGCTTTTCTTAGTTACATGCTCTATAGTGTGCCCACCCGCCAACCATTCAATTTAGCTTACTATGTGGCCAAAAGGATGGCCGACATACCCATGCTAGGAACCAACGCTCTTCCTTACGGGATGCTTCTCACCTGTCTCTCTAGAGCCTTTGCACTGATGCGTGGTTTTGCGACCTTACAACAGGTTTTACCTCTCGAGGGATCTCAAGAGGCTTGCAATCCCCACCAGGCAGTGTACCTGACCGATGTAGTATAGTGAAGTGGCAAGTACCGGGGGATTGATCGTTCAACTCAAAGAATAGTGTTCGTTAGGATTGAAATTATTCTAACTAGGTCTAGAGGTGATGGATGATTCTTTTTGTATTTTTTTATTTTATGGAAAGCAAGTAAAAATCTCGTGTTTTGGAAGAAGGGGCGGAATTAGTTGCTAATCAACTAACCCAAAAGCTACTGACTAAACTAATATGCAAGAAAAGTAAACTAGGGTTCTACAAGGGAAGTGAAGCGTATCTACCTATGATGTATTACTCCTTGCTAGCTATCCAATTCTACCTATTGAATTGTCACACCTTGTTTTAATTGACGGGTTGTATTCCTTAATACCAATCGTGGGGTGGCGTACGTACTTCCCCAACTCTATAAGCTCCTACTTCACTCCTATGTCGAGCCGGCTAAGAAGCTCCTAACATGGGATCACTAGAATTCGCTTATGCATTAAATACAACCAAATAAACCTAGTACGCATTGGTTCATGTTTCTTAAGACGTTCAAGCAAGTTACCGTATAGGAGGTTAGCCAGTTTTCTTAAGCCTAACATCGATATCACCCAATCAAACAAGAGACAATAGGAAACAAGAATTATAAGCTAAACCAATTAGATCTATTGAAGTGTCACACCTTTATTGATGACGATAGACATATACATCAACAAGGAATCAATAAGATCTAATTAATTATATATAAGTTTCACACAATCATAAGTAGACACAAGGTGAATTAGCAAAGCATGATCAATGAAGGGCAAACAACCACAATAATGAAAGACATAATTAAGTTAGAATCAACAAACCAATATTTGATGTTTATGAAATGATTGAAACCCTCTAAGTTGCTGGAAAAACACCTACCTAAACCCTAGAATCGGACTTAGGGTTTAGGGCTTACAAAAAGTGAAGTTGTGATGTTGTATTTATAGCTGATTTTCTGTCCGCATCGATCTGACGGCGTCTGCCTTCACAAGTGACGGCGTCAGCTCCCTTTTTTCACCAAATTGTAGATTTTTTCGTCCCGATTCCGTGGCCTCTTGAATCACCTAAATCCGAGTTCGTATGAAGATTTTATGGCCAAAACAGTGACAGCTACTCCGCGCGCGAGTTGTGATTGTCTTGATTAACTTGTGGCGGTTTCACTAAGGTTCCTTCTCGTGTAAGAATACTTTGACGTCGTCACTCTATATCATCTGACGTCGTCAGGTCTATGATCCTGATGCCGTCACCTTCAAAAATCCTCTGGCCCGTCTCTCTTTAACTTAACACTTGACGGCCTACATCCATTAACACGTGACGCCGTCAGACTTCCTATGTAAAACTTTCTGGCGCGTCACATGTATAATTCCACCACTTTCATCACGGCGTCAGCATCCAAATCCTGACGCCGTCAGGTGTAAAATCTTGACTTTCCTTGGTCTTTTTGTTTTCTTCATTCAGAAAAGAAACGATTTAGGGCAATATTTGATCATATAATCGCGGATTAGGGCTTAAATGACCCCCTAAAAGCGGTACACTTTTCGCTTCATCATGCACCCATTCCACCCAATGCCAAGGGGTTTTGTCCGGACTACTCTCTCATTGATCATATCTTTGTTCTATTAAATGATAAGAGAGTAGCTAAGACTCAAGGGAAACGTCCTCATCCTCCAAGCTCCTCATCATCATCATCATCAATGAGCAAGGATGATGGACTCCCCAACTCTAGGCTTCCTCCTCGAGACTACTTTCAACAACTTCCAGTTCTTGAAAACCCATTGGAAGAGTTCAAGCAGACAAGAGGAATGTTCAAGTGCATTGGAAGGTTCCTAACCAAGATTAACAAGAAGCTAGATAGGCAATGAGTGGGTTTATGAATGTTTGGTACATTTACTTTAAAACAATGATGTATTATGTATTTTTCTTTTCTTAGGATGATAACTTAACTTTGAACGATTATGTGAACTAACCTTGTCTTGTAGATAGATAACATTGATGCGTGGTTTTGTAACCTTACAACAGGTTTTACCTCTCGAGGGATCTCAAGAGGCTTACAACCCCACCAGGCAGTGTACCTGACCGATGTAGTATAGTGTAGTGGTAAGTACGGGGGATTGATCGTTCTCCACAGGGAATAGTGTTCGTTAGGTGTGAAAGACTACTCTAATTAGGTCTAAGGGTTGAGGAAGATTCTTTTTATGTTTTTATATTTTTTTATGAAAGCAAGTAAAATCTCGGGTTTTGAAGGAGTGGGCGGAATTAGTTGCTAGTCAACTAACCCAAATTACTACGAATGCAAATAAAATAAAATAACTGAAAATAAAATGTTGGTGAGAAACTTATGTGTAGAGAAATGTGTTTACTTAGATTTCCTTACTCCCTAACTATCTTTTACCGGTTAATTAGTGTGTATTAGTCGCGTGGATGACGGGTGTATTCCTTAATACCATTCGTGGGGTGGCGTACTTACTTCCCCAACTCTACAAGCTCCTACTTCACTCCTATGTCGAGCCGGCTAGGAAGCTCCTAACATGGGATCACTAGAATTCGCTTGTGCATTAAATACAACCATAAAAACCTTTAGTACGCATTTGGTTCATGTTTCTTAAGACGTTCAAGCAAGTTACCGAATAGGAAGTTAGCCAGTTTTCTTAAGCCTAACATAGATAAACAATCATCCAACACAACTAATAACACACTAACAACCAATAATCAATAGCTAGGTTTCATTAGATCTAAGCAAACACAAGAAAAATTTAGCCTAACATGTTAATCAAAAGATAAGAATAAGATAAAATCAAACAACACATAGACATATTGAATGATTAATTGATAACTTATCTTCAATGTAACATGGAAGATCTCAAGGCAAAAAGCCTTGAAAAAGAAGCTAAAATCGTCCTAGGGTTTTCTCCCAAAATTCCACACACTAAGCTCTCCTTTATGACAAAAAATTAGAAAACTATATATAGACTTTTGGATCTGACGGCGTCACCTTATGGAGTGTGACGCCGTCACCTCGCCGCTTCTAGGGTTCCCGGATGACCTTCTTGACGCCGTCCCTCTTTAGCTCTTCAAAAATCCATTCTGGCTTATCAAGGCTTGACGCCGTCAGCTCGTGAACGTGACGCCGTCCCCTTATGATTTAAGCCGTGACGCCCTTGATCAAGTTAAAGCGTGACGCCGTCAGAATTCACATGCTATTTTCACTGGCTCATCATGAGTAAATTTCACGTCCAACTTTTCTTGCCAAGGCATGACGCCGTCCAGAGTAAAGTCTGACGCCGTCAAGAGTAACTTTTAGCCGATTCTTGAGACTTTGTCGTTTTCTTCACTTTTATGCTCCAAAAACGTCCAAAATGCCTCCTTTTCCAGATTTCTCCTCAAAAGTACCTAAAATGACAAAAGGAACGATTTAGGGCAATATTTGATCAAATAAATACGATTTAGGGCTTAAATGACCCCTTAAAAGCGGTACACTTTTCGCTTCATCAAATACCCTTACACTTGAGATTTGCTTGTCCTCAAGCAAATGCGCTTTTATTCTAATCAAAATACAAGTTAGGGGTCATTTAATGCAAACATAAAAGTATTTACAACAAATAATCGTTCCACTTCAATCATAATAAGCACGGAGATTACATACTAGCACCTCACAAGTAGTGTTTAGATACTCACATCTCTCAAGTGTCATCAAAATAAATCTCATAAATGAAAACGGATAATATCTCTCACTACCTGTCATAGCAAATAGATTACCATAGGCTTGGGAAAGGATCGAAAACCTCCTCCACTAGTCGTGAGCACCTAAGATAAACTATCAAAGAGGGCTTTTAAATGGGTTATAACGTTAGGTGTAGGGAAAAGGAAAACACGGTTTTGATGGATACGGGATATTTTACTGGTGGCGAGTTAAAGATCTTGATCAATTACATGTACTATACAATGTTGCTAAGCCAAGACTCGACTCGATCTTAAGCTAGAAACAAAATAACAAAATAACAAAAACAAAAAAAATAAACATAAAATGAAATGGGATGGTAGTCCGTATGTTTTTTCTATTTTTCTTTTTCTCATTTTTTTTTTGTATTTTTCTTGATTTTTTCCATTTTTTTTTTTTTTTTTTTTTTTTTTTTTTTTTTTTTGCATACACTTTTGCCCTACCATCCAAAATAATACATCATAGGGGCATTGCATCCCCCTTACACTTGAACTTTTACATAACTTTACAAATACTAATCTAATGACTC
This sequence comes from Artemisia tridentata subsp. tridentata, assembly GCA_021014915.2. Lineage (NCBI taxonomy): Eukaryota > Viridiplantae > Streptophyta > Magnoliopsida > Asterales > Asteraceae > Artemisia > Artemisia tridentata. Next base: position 67,263,823 of record CP139501.1, on the reverse strand, counting down.
GAATTAAGATAATCAAAAAACTTGGAGTACTTTTAAAACATTTAGCCCATATGGGGGTAATAAATGATGTTCTTCCCCATTGCTCCATTACACTAGTACTTTACCCACGAGTCCCAATCGTCCCAAAACAATATGTACAAAGATATGACTCGACTTAGCAACCATGTAATCAACTAGATAATTAACTTGGGTTTAAACAAATGTTGTAACAATAATGCACTAAAGATAAGTGCATACAAGGTAGGCTAAGGCGATTTGGGTGTACATTTAAGTGGGGTGTAACAAATTCTTCCTTTAAGTAAAATGCTTAAAGGTCGAAACAAAAAGATAGGCTCTGAGGGGTGTACTAGGGGTATCGTGTACTAAAAATGAGTACAACGCAAAGGGTGTGGGAGAATTACTTGACCAATGTAGCCAAAGTAATTATAACAAAAACACAGGTGTAAAACAATGGGTTAATCCTAATGCCTCTTATCATGTAGTAAATCTAACTACACGAATGTAGTCTCACTTGTGGCCTCGGAATGGTCCTAACGCAAGTTCTAGAATCTAAGTGCTACCGGTACACACATCATAGCATAAATGCTTTTCCTACCAATTCTAGGGGCGAACCTCACATATTTGGGGGTGGAAAATTTTTTAGTGGTACGGTTTTTGTGCTAGTCATATAACTCCTATCCGTGAGACGCTCATTAAGATCAAAGTTTCACTCCTATATGTTGTAAAAAATTTTAAATTTGGCACTAAAATTACCCTAACAGGTATTTATCTCAGTTTTATTACACGTCTACCATCAAACAAACAAAAATCAAGCGTAAGAGCATTCTATAATCGTACTTTTACCCCCCTTACACTTAAGATGAACATTGTCCCCAATGTTCAAATAACAAGATGTAAAAGCAAAAAAAAAAGTAAAAGAATGAAATCAAATACTCCCCTGATTCGTTTGGTGGATAATGAAGTAATACGGTTAGATCTTCTTCCAAAGTAATGTTGAAGCTCCATGACTAATGCATCGCCATAAGCTTGATCCAAAACATTTCCTTGTCCAAAATAACCTGTTAAACCTGAGAAAACAAACACGAGAACCTGCATAACATCGGCGGGATAAACTCTATATATAAGGATATAATGCTTGTGGAATGATAATTTTGCAGATTCCTGGAGATTATAAGTTAGAGATTTAATAAAAACTTTTTATGAAAACAAAACTTTCTAAAATTTCCAGAGAATTAAACCTGACGCCGTCAGGTTGTAGAGCCTGACGCCGTCAGAAATGATCTGACATAATTCTCATGTTACGTTTCCGGAAAATTTTTGGAAAAACCTATACCTTACTTCCTGGAAATCCGGCAAAACATCATTATGACTCGATACAAGCATTTGACTCAAACAAATACGAATATGTATGTTAATTTATTATTATTATGATTCATGTTCATTTGTGTTCTAATAAACCGATTTAGATTTCCCTTACACTTATCTTTTGCAAAATACCTTTATATGTAGTTAAGACGAAGTTAAAAACAACATAAAGCATTTCCACAAATTAATTTTGAACATGAATCAATAATAATAAAAATTAAACACACATACGGAAACAAATAAAATCAAACAAGCAAATAAATGAACACACAAAGCAAATAAAACTTGGGTTGCCTCCCAAGAAGCGCTTGTTTTTGTTCGAGTCACGAGCCTGACTCTACCCTTATTTAACGGAAATAGGGGAGGTTTTCCCTACACTTAGGATTAAGTGTGGGTGAAAGTAGCGATACACACCCTTTGGGTGGAAATATGCTACGTGAGGAAAGAGTGACGGGTGAATTATATGCTCAAAGGTGCGGGATCCTATCATCATAACCTTACCTAATTCAATTGGGTTAGTGGGCGGATTAAGATTTTCTCCTAGAAAGGGATCATCTTCTATCAACTTCGAGAGACTCCAAGTTAAGAATCCACTTTGACCTAATAAACCCGGTTTAAACCCATAATGTTTCTTGTGATCAATCATAAATGGGTGATGTAAGTATGTAAGGTCATGGTTCACTCCTATGTTAGCTTCCTCTCTACAAGGCCTAGAGTCTACTACCTTAATCTTAACATTACCCGGACTACATGGTTTGATGGGTGGATCGGGACCTAATTCAATTCCTAAGTTCACATCTAAGGATGGAAGATTAGGTAACGGTTTTGGTTTAGGCTCCGGTTCATCAAAACTAGGAACTTCCATAGAACTAAAAGAAAGGTTATGACTACAAGTATTCAAACCTATTTCTTCTAGTTTTGTTTCTTCCAAAGGTTCTACTTCAATTGGGGTTCCTATAGTCCCTTCTACTTCTTCCGGGTAAGTCACGGGCGGTGTGTATGCCTCGAATGATGGTAGGACTTGTGGGGTACTTTGTAGGTTTGTGTTATTTACCTCATCCTTCCTTGTCTCTATATCAACTATATCCACATCATGTGTTTTAGTAGAATCTAACCCAAACATGTTCCTAAGTATCTCAAATCCTTCTCTAGCCATTTCAAGTTCTAAGTCCGATTCATAAGAATCTTCCCCGATAACATGATTACTATGTTCAATTTGCCTAAAGGATTCATCATGTGTTCCTTGAGATTCAAAGTCATTGATCATAAAACCTAGGTCTTTTTGCTCAATATGCTCATGTTCGGCTAAATCCTCCTCAATTGTTTCCTCAAGTTGTGATGTATACGAACCCATTAATTCATTAAACTTATGGTTCACGGTTAGGAGGCTTTCCTCAAATTTTTTCCAAAGGGTCTTATTAAAAGGAGTTGATCCTAACAATGATTGTTTAATAGAAGCCACACATGCACATAATTCATCAAACCTATCAAACTTTATACCCATCTCCTCTTGTATATATCTAAGATCACTTAAAAATTCATTGGAACAACAGGAAGCAAATCTATCCGTGTAAAGTAATTGTTCCTCTATTGTTAATGATCTAAATGGAATTTCATCCGCCATGGTGACAAATGAAAATGGTTTTACAAACAAAGAGCACAAAGAAAAAGATAGACTAAAGAAATCTAATAAAAAGAAAAATAAAAATCTCACTAGAAAGGAATCTAGTGAGTAGACCTAATAAAATAAAAATTCAACCTAAACAATAACTATTCCCCGGCAACGGCGCCAAAAACTTGATGCGTGGTTTTGTAACCTTACAACAGGTTTTACCTCTCGAGGGATCTCAAGAGGCTTACAACCCCACCAGGCAGTGTACCTGACCGATGTAGTATAGTGTAGTGGTAAGTACGGGGGATTGATCGTTCTCCACAGGGAATAGTGTTCGTTAGGTGTGAAAGACTACTCTAATTAGGTCTAAGGGTTGAGGAAGATTCTTTTTATGTTTTTATATTTTTTTATAAAGCAAGTAAAATCTCGGGTTTTGAAGGAGTGGGCGGAATTAGTTGCTAGTCAACTAACCCAAATTACTACGAATGCAAATAAAATAAAATAACTGAAAATAAAATGTTGGTGAGAAACTTATGTGTAGAGAAATGTGTTTACTTAGATTTCCTTACTCCCTAACTATCTTTTACCGGTTAATTAGTGTGTATTAGTCGCGTGGATGACGGGTGTATTCTTTAATACCATTCGTGGGGTGGCGTACTTACTTCCCCAACTCTACAAGCTCCTACTTCACTCCTATGTCGAGCCGGCTAGGAAGCTCCTAACATGGGATCACTAGAATTCGCTTGTGCATTAAATACAACCATAAAAACCTTTAGTACGCATTTGGTTCATGTTTCTTAAGACGTTCAAGCAAGTTACCGAATAGGAAGTTAGCCAGTTTTCTTAAGCCTAACATAGATAAACAATCATCCAACACAACTAATAACACACTAACAACCAATAATCAATAGCTAGGTTTCATTAGATCTAAGCAAACACAAGAAAAATTTTAGCCTAACATGTTAATCAAAAGACAAGAATAAGATAAAATCAAACAACACATAGACATATTGAATGATTAATTGATAACTTATCTTCAATGTAACATGGAAGATCTCAAGGCAAAAAGCCTTGAAAAAGAAGCTAAATTCGTCTTAGGGTTTTCTCCAAAATTCCACACACTAAGCTCTCCCTAATGACAAAAAATTAGAAAACTATATATAGATTTTTGGATCTGACGGCGTCACCTTATGGAGTGTGACGCCGTCACCTCGCCGCTTCTAGGGTTCCCGGATGACCTTCTTGACGCTGTCCCTCTTTAGCTCTTCAAAAATCCATTCTGGCTTATCAAGGCTTGACGCCGTCAGCTCGTGAAGTGACGCCGTCCCCTTATGATTTAAGCCGTGACGCCCTTGATCAAGTTAAAGCGTGACGCCGTCAGAATTCACATGCTATTTTCACTGGCTCATCATGAGTAAATTTCACGTCCAACTTTTCTTGCCAAGGCATGACGCCGTCCAGAGTAAAGTCTGACGCCGTCAAGAGTAACTTTTAGCCGATTCTTGAGACTTTGTCGTTTTCTTCACTTTTATGCTCCAAAAACGTCCAAAATGCCTCCTTTTCCAGATTTCTCCTCAAAAGTACCTAAAATGACAAAAGGAACGATTTAGGGCAATATTTGATCAAATAAATACGATTTAGGGCTTAAATGACCCCTTAAAAGCGGTACACTTTTCGCTTCATAACATCTTGATGTTATCAATTTTCCTTTTTCACTCTATAAGTGAAATTATTAGCCCCTGCTTGATCTTTACCTATACGTGTGTTAATACCTGTGTTATTGTTATTTTCTTATCACATCTAATTAATTACATATGTTTTAGAAAAATTTACGGGATTTGAACAGGGTTCGGGGACTTATTTTTGCCCTCTGTTAAGGATTTGAGCATGGCGGATCAGACGAAACCAAAAATAGGGTTCCGTCTGACCAAAATTTTGGCTCCGCCAAATTAGATTGACGGATTAGACGGAACCAAATTCATGGTTCCGCCTGTGATGTTGATTGGTTCCGCCTGTCAACAGCTATTATTTTTTTTTTTAATTTTTCGTTTAATCCCTCACTCTAGATCACTTATTCTTGTTACTATGATACTTTTTACTACTATTCCCTCATATTAAGATCATCTTAGCTCACTTAGACCAATAGAAAAACCATTTCCCACCAAAATTTGAAATTTCTCAAATATCAATCAACGAACCTTTCTCCATAAAGGAAGGATCCCTATATTTGGTTCCTTGCTATCCGTGGGTGTCTAACATGAATGATTTTGTGATGATTGCAACTCATTTACTGCATATCTCACTTATATCACTCAACACCCTTCCATTGGATTGACTTTGATGATTAGACAACCTTCTCTACCACTTCCAAATCATTAGAAACCTCCATTTTTGTATGGTTTAACATCAAATCCAAACACACTCTTCCATGAATCTTCAACTCTATAAATTAGTACCTCCAGGATACACATTCTTCACACCTTCACCACTACTTCCTTTGATCTTTTGCATCTCATAAGCATTTTCACAATGACAAAATCATCCAACTCATCACCCGCTAGGCCACCTAGAAGAACCGCAAGGATAAGTGTCAAGCCTTGTTGTTTTGTCACCCTTAACCATCTCATCTCCCATCCGAGATGAAAATTTTTTAACTCTTAGTACTCCTACACCAACACCAAAATCACAAATCATTGTGACTACTCCACCACCAACAAAAACTCCCGTAGCCACCACACCACCTCCTGCTCCATCTCAACCACCAAAATCACCATCACCACCAAAATCACCAAAACTAAAACCAATAGAACTCTTTGCAACTCCACCAACTTCTCCACACCCGTTTTTGGAAACTTTAGAAGACCTACCTCCAAGATCAACAAATCCACCACCATTACCATCATTTTCTTCTATTGAAAGAATAGCTAACCAACCACCTCGGGCATCATTTATGCCCAATGAACCATTTGATTGTGAACCATCTCAACCACAACCCTTACTCTTTCATCCTATTTATAAGTATATCCATGGGCCACTCTATGGAAAGCATCAACATCATGATCAACCTCCACCACAAGCTCAAACATAACAATCTCACTCCTATTTCCCTACCTTTGAGGAAATAGATGAATCCATGTGGATTGACCCTTCAAGCTCACAAGAAATCCGCAACATCTACAATGAAATGAATGGTCTTACCTTTGAGGAAATAGATGAATCCATGTGGATTGACCCTTCAAGCTCACAAGAAATCCGCAACATCTACAATGAAATGAATGGTCTTCTCACCTTCAAAAACATGATAGGTTCCCACATTCAAGAAGCCATACATTTACGAGAAGTCTTGTTCTCCAATGCTAACAACATACCACCAAATCCCAACCACCACTCAACAAATGTTCCACCACCACCACCACCAACAAATGAACCTAGTCTACCACCAAACTTCCCTCGCCATGGTTGCTCCATGTGTGAAAGAACCGCTCATCTTAGTGAAAGGAAAAAAAATAATGGTTCATGAACTCCAAGACGAGATGAGGTTCATCCTAAATCACATCCTCGAGCGTCTTAACGCTCATTCCCATCCTCCACAACAATAGACGATATTAGGATGGACTCTTTATAGCTTTAGGACTTTATTTTTCTATTTTTCTTAGGATTTTTATTTCCATGTTACTTTTATTTTTTCACTTTCCTTTTCTAGATATAGGACTTTTATTCATTTTTTTCCCATCATTTTGACTTTTGTCAAAATGAATTTTACTTAAATGAATGTTGTTTGATTTTTTGTGTGTTGGTTGGGATATTTATTATGTGTTGATTGTGTTGCACATTATATATGGTTGGTTTGGTTTATTTATCACTAACCTTTGTTTTGTAGCACTCAAAATCCATGCGGTTTATACTTGGTACCCCAACAAGGAGGAGTATTGGCCAAGGGGGAGCTATGCAATCTCGGGTTACAACCACATTCCGCTATGCATCTCTTCTTTTTGTTTCGACAAAAAGGGGGAGAAAATATTAAACTCACAATTAGTAAAAATTGGTATTTTTATACAGCTTAAAAAGCAATATTTTGCATAAAACAAGTTTAATCTATATTTTTAAGAAGACTTGTACTTCATTTATCTCATTGCTTAAAAATAAATTTTATGTTTTGTCCTCAACAAAAAGGGGGAGATTGTTAATACAAATATCGTTTAAAAACGTTATTTATATTTTATGTTCTTTGCTATAATTTGTTAACGACAATTATAAACTTTATTTTAGCAAAACATAAATATGGTTAAAGTATTTTACATATAAAGTCTTTCATAAACACAAATTAAACATCACTTAGGTAGTATATACATTTTAAAGAGTTTACTTTCATAAACTAGTTATTCTAAAACTGGAAATGTACTATGACATCATGGCATGCATCATCTTTGAGATCTTTGGAAGATTTTGAAGATCATTGGAAGATATCATGAATATCTTATTTAGATCTTTAATCAAAGAACCTTTGGAAATATTTTTGGTTAGATTTGATGAAGATTCTTGAAGATTTTTTGACAGGTTCTGGCGGAACCAAACGCATACACAAACGGAACCCACTATTTGGTTCCGTCCCATCTGTGGGTTGCTCAGGAAAATTTTCCTATAAATAGCAAGCCACACATTGATGTTTTCTCATCACTTACAAGAATAAAAAACATCATATATTCTCTCATTCATATTTCATTTTAGTGAACTTGTTTGTAGCAAGAAGATCAAAGCATTACAAGCTTCAACAAAACGTTGCAAGGCTTGTCAGTTTTTCACTGTGTGAATTGTTGTTGTTCATACATCATTGTTTGTATGAAACAATCATAAATCCTCTGTAGTGATCGGTTAGTATTTTAGTCCTCAAAATACATAGTGTGACGGGAGTGGTTGTACCCTTGTAAAAGAACTCGACATTTAGCTTTGTGTCAGAAATCTTGTGTATGCGACGTGTAAGGTTTTCTCTGCCGGATAAAGGAGCTTGTTGATTAGTAAAGGATACTCTCGAGTTGGATACTCGGGAAGTGGAGTAGGGCAAGGAAAAAGAGTCATTGTAGACCGAACCACTATAAACCCTTGTGTTGTGGTTTGATCGTTTCTTTCTTTACTTGCACTTTACTTATCGTTTATTACTTACATTAGTTGAATTCACGAAAAGTTTTCAAAGTAAATTAAAATTAAAAATCGTAAAACTATTCAACCCCCCTTCTAGTTTTCCATAACCTTGTTTGGACAATCCATGGTTGTTCTCCATGTTTATTTATATAATTTGACATATTCTATTGCCCAAGGTACTAACTAGCCATGCAGGTACCATGGCCATGTCATTGAGGCACCAATGGCATGACGCTATCTATGGAGGTGTGTATTTGTCCACGGCTTTCCTATTTGTTTATTGTGCACTTGGCCATTTTGATACGCATGTATACTTGTCAATGTACAGGTGTATATTGGGTATAAATTTATTTTGCAGGGGAGCGTATGGATGCATCCTAGGTACTCAGTTCAGATTTGATATATGTGTGTGCTATACACTTTTGGGAGATCGCTACTCCATTTGCTATGACTTGTTATGATATGATATATATATGTTTGATTATTTTGGTCTATTCATGTATCATGCTTAGACACTTGGGCAATTCCTTGAAAATTCCTTGATAATTCCTTGATTTCATATTCATTCCTTATTTCATATAACATCTTGTTTCCGCAGGTTTTCATGGATTTTTTTTCACTTATTCGATTATGACTTATTACCTATCATTGTTTTAAATATGTTCACTGAGCGTTAGCTGAGCCGCTTTTTCTTTTCTCTGCGGCAGGTACTAAGCAGGATGTTGGGATTGAGTGATGAGAGTAGGAGCTTTTAGTGGACCAACCCTATCATAGTTTCCCTTTATCATTTGGATTTAGTTTAAGACTTTTGTCTTTGGATATTTCATTTCTTTTCAGACATGTTGGATTGTATTTCCTTTGAAAGTCATTTGTTTACATGACTTAGTGTTTTATTTATTAAAGACTTCCACTTGCGTTTATTGTTCTGATTGACGCCATAATGTGACATTTTACCCGTTCTCGGATGGGGGTGTTACAATTATGGTATCAGAGCTTTAGGTTTCGTCCTGTAGAGCTTAGGTTATGACATGTAAGGATTGGGTAGACATTAGGCTTCCTTCTGCTCTAACCGTTTCCTTTCATATTTGATCTTAACCACTAATTTTGTCTTCACTGATTCGTTTATTGATCTTTTAGATGGTAAACACTCGTCCTACTAACTAATTTTAGATGTTGCAGCTTTGCTACCAGACCTCACTACTAGGATCACTAATGAGATTCGTCAGAACTCTCAGGGGACTAATGGTGGCACTGGTGGTGATGCTCCACCCACTATGCACGTTTGGTTGGAGAGGTTTTGGAAGCAGAAACCTCAATCATTTAGTTCTACCACTACTCCAGTTGAAGCTGAAAACTGGATTTCTCATTTTGAAAAGATTTTTGAAGCGCTGGGTTGTGCTGATGAGTTATATCTCATCTGATTACCAACCATTTGTCCTACATTCTGCCCTAACTGATTCCCCATATTTAAACCAGTAATATATCCCTGGTGTCCAATATTAACCCTGATTGGTTGCATTTGCATTCCCTGAACCATGTTCCCACCCAGTTGTGCTATCTGCCTGTTGTGGATGTTGGAAGAAATCATGAGGTTGTTGTTTGTAGGTGTTGAATAGTAACTTTTGAAAGCTTTGGAAATAAGAGCTAGTGCTTGGTACATTGCAGTTATAGGATCTAAGTCATCTTCAGTGTTAACATTAAGTTGGTTTTGTTGGATTTGTGGAATCTGTTGTCGTTGTGCATAGTTGTTATTGGATGATGATGATTGTTATGGTGCATAAACTGGTGATGGAGGTACGGTATTTGCTACAAGAGCTAGAGGATCATGGTTCCTAGCAAGTCTTTCTGCCCTGATTTTGTTTGCTTCATCCTGGTTTTGCTTCAGAAAGTTATACAACTGCTCATAGTTTATCTTATGTAAGTCCTTTGTCTACTTCACGATTGTGGTATATCATGTCCATTCAGGTTGTAGGTGATTGATAAACTTAATGTTTGCCACAATATTCGTAAGAGTCAGTTTGTTTCTGCCCAAATCATTCATTAGCCTGGAAAATCTGTGATTGTATGTCTCAATAGTCTCTCCAGCAACCGATGTGAACTGATCAAATTCTGAAAGAAGTTGTGCTTCCACCTCCATCATGTCAACCTTGGTTCCCGGCATCATCCTTTGAACCTTTTTCCAAATCTATTATGTAGTGTTGCAACTGTCTACAGTCGCATAAACTTGAACTGGTAATCCAAGAAGTAGCATGTGAATTGCTTGATCATCAGCTTCAACTTGCTTCATTTCATATGCAGACAAGTAGTTTTCATTTTGAATTTGTGTGAAGGGAGGTACTGGAGGATCATGGGTTGCATCACCACCTTCTTCGATCATTTTGAATTGGTACGGACCATTCACAATTGAATTAACAAACAATCTACCATTGGGCTTACTCCTTGCACAACGAAGCATTCGACTAGACCACTGAACGTAAGCGGGATAAGATAAGAGGACAGTTTTCGGAACCGACAGAATATATGTCTTGTTGAGTTGCCATTTCAAAAATGTGTGAAGTGATTATGGATCTTGAAGATGGGTAAGAAGTGATTGTGTTTTCCTTATGAGTTCTTGTGATTCGGTCTTGATTGTGTTAAAGTTGTATTAAGCTAGTTTAGATTGTGATAGAATTGTAGATAAGAAGAAATGAGGATTTAGAAAGATTAAGGTTTAGACTTTAGGTTAAGATTCTAACTCGCCAAATATGAACTCTAACTCGCCACTAAACTCGCCAAATGAAAGAACCTAACTCGCTAAATAGAAATTCACTAAAATAATAGCTAAGTTGCTATATTTAGTCCGAACTCGCCCAAATAAACTCGCTATATTTAGTCTATATTCCCTAAACTAAAACTCGCTATATTGAGTCCAAACTCGCTAAATACGATGGTAACTCACCAAAATTAGGGTTTCATTTAGTGAGTTTGTGTAAGTCGCTATATTTAGGGTTTCAATATGGTTAGTTTGGTCCCTCGCTAACTCACTAAACCGAACAATATGACCACCTTTTCAAATCAAAAAAAGCACAATATTTTGAAGTTTTTAATCCAAGATTTTTGCACAAACTTACTCCTTAGCGTTTGATACATTTTTGGCGATGTTTTGACTACAACTCAAAACGAGCAAAAAACGTATAAAAAGGTAAAGTTTGATGATTTTTAAACGATTCTTTTACACAACTAAAACACACCACAAATAACAATAACATTGCTACTATTATCGACGGTGCAAGAACAAAGTGAGCAATAATAGAAAACATGAGAAATGAGACAAACTCGCCAAATGACCTTATGAACTCGCCAAAAATAAAGACAAAAAAGTTGCATTTTTTGAGGTTTCAAGCACGTTTCTTTTGTACAACCATATTCTAAAACACAAATATAACCACTACAACATGTGTTATAGTGATAAACTTGTAAGAATCCGGTTTTTGGTTCAAAGTACATGGCTAAAACAAAACTCGCCAAAAAACATATAAAAAGTTTAAATTTTTTGAAAACACAACACCTCTAGATTATCATATGGCTCTTGATACCACTTTTTAGGTCACATACAATATCATTCACACATATAACAATCCTTAAATGCTTTTGTGTGTGTGTGTGTGTGTGAGAGAGAGAGAGAGAGAGAGAGGTGGTTTAGAGAGAGGTTGGAGAGAAATGAGAAGATGTTATATTGATAGATTGAGAAAACCAAACCACACGCACTTTTATGAGGCATGTGATATAGAGTATACAAGAGTGAGTTTGGCCTTAATGGTCCTTGGGATCGACTTAGGCTTGGACAATCTTAAGATACATGGATTATTATACTAACCTAAGCCCATTGGTCCCTAACTAGTTTAGTACAAGCTATTACATTGTTACAAGGTTCATATAAGTGTTAATGACTAACAATTTTAATGCTAACAACTTTATTACACTAATTTGTTCATGTAGAAGGTCTTAGAGATTGAAAGTTGAGTTGTCGCCGAAGTGAGAGTGATGAAATTAGATTAAGATAGAATCTGATTTTTCAACCACTTATTCATATTAAGATGAAATCAGATTCACTTTTCAACCACATATTCAAATTCAAATATACGAATCGGATTCAAATTCAAAGCCTTTTAAAAAACAAACGGCACCTAAGTCAATCAGAACTCAATTTTCCACATGACAAAGTTAAGCAATATGACAGGTTTACATTTTTAGTTGTGGCAAAATTGAGTAATTTAAAAGGTTGTAATTTTATTTCATTTTTCTTCAGTTAGCAATTAAAATCTGAATTCATTTGTTTAGTTAAAGATGTCTTTCTATTATTTATTTATTGCTTAAGAACGCCCTTCTATTATTTCTTTTTTTGAAATTTAAATTTAAATGTACTCAACAAATACTTAATAGTTTAAAACCTGTTATCACAAGTTCTGAGAATTGAAGCATATCTAAATATTTATCTGATTCAGTTTCAAATATAACATCCAAATATCCTCTCTTTTATATTTTTTCTTCTAAAAAGATCATATATATTAAAGTTCTACCAATTAAGTTTAATTAAGGATGTAAAAAAAAAAAAAAAAAAAAAAAAAACAAAAAAAAAAAAAAAAACTTTAGCAATTTTATATATATATATATATATAGCAATTATATATATATATATATATATATATATATTAACCATCAAATGGTAGCGACGTGCAAAATGTGTAATTAAGTGGGACGTGTTATTTCACTATTGGCTATTTTTGTGGTTAAGGGCGAAAGTTGGCTTCCAATTGGCTCAAGTGTGGTTCGAGTTTGTAACACCCCAACCCGACAAGGGTAAAGATGTCACAACGATGGTTCCATATCAGAACAAACACAAGCATTTGACATTAATAATACAATAGAATTCAATGGTTACAAAGGAAATATGAAACTACAAGGTTACAATACAAAAGTTTCTAAGTCTAACTATAAGTTCTTCTAATACTCTTCCGTAGCTAGTCGGGCCTTCTATATCCATGGTACTCTCCGCTCATACCCAGCTTCCAAACTAAAACCTGCCGCGGGAAAAAGAAACGCGGCTGAGCTACGAAAGCTCAGTGAACAGATATAACGATACAAAGTAGTAATAAGGGATGGTGAAATAATGAAATGGCACAAGGTGTAACAAGAGTAGAAAGGACAATGGAAAAGGTTATCAAGAAATGGTTACAACGGCTCAGTGTAAAGGAAACCATAACCCACCACCAGCCCAAGTCGAAACAGGTCCAGTCCAGTATCAAGTCATAGGGTAACATACACAGTAATCCACCACGAGCCCAGAAACAGTACATATCATATCAAATCACATATCAGGGTGTATGGAGGGGTGACCTCAGCATACCAGGTACAGGGTGAGGGGATACCTCCAGGGGTTGGAGTCGCGGGCTCCCAGGATTGTGAAAGACGTGTATCGCACACACTCGTCAGTCACCAGATAATACAAGTAATACAAACAAATCAGGTCAGTTCTAGGATGCATCCATACGCCACCAGTAGGCCACAGGGTCTTCCTCTACGTAACAAGTAAATCAGTAACAGGTCAGGGACGGGACAGGTCATCACTCTCCTGCCCTAGAGTCATGCCACCGGTGCATCAATGACATGGACATGAAACCCTCATGCCTAGTGGGTGGCTCGTAGTCTCAAACTGTGGGTCAGGGTCAGGTATCAAGTCTTAGGTGTCAAGTATCAGGTATCAAGTCTCAGGTTTTATATCAAGTTTCATATCAGGATTCAAGACAGGAGATCAATGCAGGGGTTCACTATCAGGAAGTCAATATCAGAAAAGTCAAATACCAGAAGGTTCATGTCAATTTATTAAAAAGTAATCCTTTTAAAATGGTTTTAAAATAAAGTGGTCTTTAAATCAGTTTTCATAATGAAAGTCTTTAAAAGCAATTCTAAAAACCTCTTCATATGTAATTTAGAAAAGTAGTTATAAAATCCTATGAACCTTAAAGTATTCCAGGGTCCTAAATATTCAGGTTACCAGGTTATGAACAGTTCATGTCAAGTATCAAGGAAACATAACAGGGTTCAAGGCAGGGTTCAAAACAAATGATCAAGACAAGAGTTCAAGGCAAAAGTTCAAGTCAAGGTTCACAATACAAGGGGAACATAGCAATGGCTTGGGGAATCCTAAACGAATCAAAATCAGAAGTCAAGAGAAACGAAGGCTCCTTACAAGAAGGGCAGAATATCTGTACCTTATTACGAATGCAAGAACACAAGAGTAGCAAAACTGACAGGAATCAAATCACTCCCTCTTCGAACCTAAAGGAGTAGAGGACAGAATTACAAAGGGGGTTTCAGTTATCCTTCCATTTTAAGTAGCTTTCCATATTTAGCAAGTTTCCACTTTAAGTAAGTTTACTCATTTTAAGTGATTCTCCATATTTAGTAACTCTTGTCATTAACATTCCCGTTTATCAACTTAAGGTATTAAAGATAACCATATTATTAGTTTAAGGTTCACAAGGCTATTTACATAAAGTTAAGGTCATTATGGTAGATTTACAAACTTTAAGGTTTATTATGTAATTATAATAAGTTTAAGGACTATTATGCAATTATTATAAGATTTGGGTATAAAGTGTAATTATTATCAAGTTACAGGTTTTTACAAGTTAAGTCCTTTAGTATTAGATAAATAACAATTTAAACCCTTTAGTTTTAGAAAATAACAAGTAACACCTTTTAATTTCCTTTTTAACCTTTTTATAATTTCTAACAGTTTTATATACGAAATTGTTAGGTTTTCTATAAATTGTAAACCGTATAAGAACTCAGTAATAAAATTCCCAAAAATTCCCAGAGATGGTCAAATGTCTTTAGTGTTTTATCTAATTTTTCCAGATTTTATTAAGTAGAATAACTATGGATTAAAATTCACTTAAACCAACTCGTCCAGATTTCTGATTAATTTTACTATACGAAAAGTTATTAATTAGAAACCCTTTAAGAAAAATTCATAAAAATCTACAAAAATTCAGGTAAGTAATAGACATCCTGAAGATTACCCAGTTCAAAGGATACCTCCTAATTCGACACGGTATGGAAATGAAAATTCAAAAACCCGGACTGATTTTCCAGACATACAAATCCGATCAAACACATAATTTTCCAAAAATCAAAAGGTAACCTTCCAGGCCTCCAAAAATTACAAAATTAATTTTCCCAGGTAGCTATTTCATTGAATTTAGTTCTAGACTCTAGAAACACCAAAATATACGTTCACATCATTTATTTACAGCCGGTTAAAGTCAAAAAAAATTCCAGATCAGTAGCAGTTTTCACAGATTCATGTATAAACTTAGGGTTTTATCATTCTAATTCTTTAATTCTTAACACACAATGATTATGGATGAGTTCATAGCATATTTAGGTCGATTTATAACAGGTCTTATCATATTCAAAACCAATAAATTCAGCCCACACTCACATGGATCGATTCCATACATATTAGGTTTTCATTATTTTATGTGTAGTTCTTTATGATTTCATGTGAATTTGTTTACCATCATATGTGATCAAACTCTACAAAAACATCAAGAATAGATTGAACATATCAAGGAACAAACAAGAAAAGGATGATACACAATACCCTTGAAGACAAACGAAGATCAAGAACACTAAAACTCGAATCACCAACAATCTTCTTTCCTCCTTATGTCAAGAACAAGATCAAGGACTTCTCCTTTTGGCCTAGATGGATCGAACAAAACAAGATGCTAGGGTTTCTTTCTTTTTTTTTTTTTCTTTCTTGGCTGCCGAACAATGAGAGGTAAAGGGAGCTAGGGTTTTGAAAATTTTCGGTTATTAGGGAATAATGGGAACCGGATATTATTTTTGGGGTATTTAGGGAATGAATAAATCTCCTTTATGGGCTAAATCACATCTTAACTATCCCTTTATTATCTTGTAAACATGGGCCAAAATTTTGTGTTGGACTCTTCATATGGATCGACTAGCTTAGCTAGTTGTAGAGATTTTATTTGTGATTCACTTATAATATATTGTTCTCATTTGGAGCTTAATTCGTTACATAACTTAGGATACAATCAATGTAGGTTAAGTGTCGTGAATGTTATTTATATGATTTTCATAAGTTCTCAAAATTTCAAATTTGAGGGCATTTTTGTCATTTCATGTTATGTTAAATTGTGGGTTTTACAGAGTTCTACTGTTCACTTTGTTTATGTATAATATACTCTAATTACATTGTACGGAACCAGTAAATTTACACCATATGTACATCACGTATACCACTTATTCATGCAGTACCTCAATGTAGAAGCTTCTTGAGTACGATTAAACCATTAAAATACACTTAGTCACCGGATTTAGGTAGAAAAAAAATAAATAAAAAATAAATAAAAAACATATACATATACAAAGAAGAAGCTGTGGTGAATCTGGGTGTGCTGAATCTGAGGCTACAAGTATACAACATATTTGTTTCGAACTACCTCTTTGTCTTATGCGCGGGTATAGTGTCCACTCCTTCATTTACATGCAGATTTTGTCAACATTTGCTGTATATATGTGCATTTCTGCACTATCTATGTATTCCATGCATTTATGCACATCATTCTTACTGTTAATATGTTTTAATCATGCTAGGCTTGATCTAATTATGTTTTCTTTTTCCTCCTGCAAAAAAAAAAAAAAAAAAAAAAAAAAAAAAAAAAAAAAAAAGAACAATCAATATGTGAATTTAAATTGCTTATGTACATATAATGTTAACATAGACCTGCAATTACTTATATATAAGTGACTAGAGTATGGAGAAACCTGCAATTTCAGCCAGGATTCGTTCTGCCAGTAGTAGCAAAGTATCTACAACCTGTGAAAACAATTATTGTCAGTTTCATGAAGGTTGCTTAGCAGAAAAAACAACACAAACTACACTTAATGAATACACCAAACAGCCATTATTAAGTAGTAAACAAACTTATTGTCAAATGCATGATGGTTTCTTAACAAAAAAAAACTACGAGTACTATAAATGAGTGGTCAAACCAGGTGGGTTATAGAAAAGGAGGATCAAACTTATTAGGAAACCTTGATGGGAATTCACAAAAATGTAACCCGTCGGCCAGTACAATAAACCCTGTTACAACAGGCTACTTAACACCATGTGTGTTAAAAGAAAAGCAACTGTATCCAGTTGTAAACGAGCTCCAAGGGCCACGCCTATTCTACTATCAATACACAGATGGTAAACAAACAAACATACTTTCACCAAATGGGAAAAAATCGAAAAAAGGAGGTGCAAATGACATCTTAGAAACCACAGCTGCGAAAAAGGCCCGTAAATCACAATTGCAAGGCAGCAATGCATCATGTTCACCTTCAGCAAACACCCATACTTCAAGTATTTCCACTAAAGGTAAGTCCAAATATTTTAACATAATTGTTAAAATTAATATTAAGTGTTGCATTAATGAATAACAGAATGTGTATTCTCTAATTTTATAATACACTAAATAAAATACGACTTATAAAATACGCTATAAATTAAAATTTGAGTTATATAACATGTTATGACTCGAGTCCATACAATATGAACATGTAACCTAAAGTAAAATATGAAATGATACAAGAACTTTATGAATAAAAATATGGCACGTTTATATGTCACTTGTAGGCCGAAAATTAATTAAAATATGTACACTACATATTTATATAAGATAAGTATTAATTTTGGTAAATTTGAAAAGTAATTATCACCCTTACTCCTTCCCCTAATTTCGGTTCTATCACCCCCAAAATCTTCTCCCATAACCGTGTATTTACCACTCCAACAAAACCCTAAAAATTTTCCTCCCTCCTCCACTTTGTCGTCAATAAAAAAAAAAAAAAAAAACCCTAGAATCCTTGTTCTAGTCGATCACAAGAAGAGAAGAAGAAGCAAGATCATTGTCATTATTCAATTTGTATCACAAAGGTAATTTAATACACACCTTGTTAATCCATTCGAATATGTTGAATAAAACCATAACTGATCCATATGTTTGTTTCTTTCATTCGGTCTCATCAAGGAAGAAAGGAGAGAGTGTTGGTGATTTGATCATCGTTGAAATCCTTGAATTCTTGTTCCATTCGATCAAATACAAGAGGTAATATGTAAACTCTAATCTATAACAATATTTCCGGATCAAAATATATCAATATGTGTTAATATAATTAATTGTGTTCTTGAAATCGGATTTATATAAACCAAACTAAGCTGTCAGAAATTTTGTGTTAACTAAACGAATTTTAGATTGATGATACAAGCATGAATTTTAGGGGTTCTTTGGTCTAAAACTGAATTCAATGACATAGGGATCAAATAAAATTGGTTTGATGATTTTTAGAGGTCTAGAAGGCAACCATTTGATTTTTAGAAATTCATATGTCAAAACTGTATTTCGGGTTATGAAAATTCAATCGTGGTTCATGATTTTTAATTTAATATCTATAACGAATTAAGACTTGAAATTTTGGCAGGATGAAATTTGGTATTTAAGTTACGTTGTGTAATTATTGTAGATGTTTCTGAGATGTTTAACCTGGGTAAATAATTACATACTTTCGGGGTGTTCTAGCAGATCCAATTCGGGTACATGTTGTGAATGTCGATTTTAAGTTTTTACTTACACTACTTAATAAAATCTGGAAAAATTATTTAAAATACTTAAGCCATATAGGTATATCTGGGTAAAATTATAGAATTTTATGAGCTCATTTAAGGTGTGTTAAAAATAGCTAAAGTTGGACCTGATTTTAATGTTAATTCTAAAATTAAGTAATTACTTGTTTAAAACACTTATAAGCTTAATTACTTCACTTTTGGAACCTAAATAAGCTAATGGTCATCTTAAAAGTATTTAACTTATGTTTTGATCAATTATCATATTAACCTTAAACTTTGGTATAATTACAATAGTAACCCTAATCTTTGAATAATGATGTTATGAAACCCAAACTACATGAATTAAGCCCTAAAACTGCTAATTCGGGAAATATGACTTAATTATGACCTAATTGAATGTATGAAACCCTAATTGGAATTTAATTACTTTAAATGATCAATTAAAATGACTTGTGTAATTAGAAACCCTAATCTCACAATTACTTAATTTGGAAACCCTATTTTGACTTGTAAAACTCTAAATTGTGAAATGAAATCATTTTATCAGGATATTAATATATGAAACTCAATTTTGACATTAATAACTATTTAAATCTTTTCAAATACTAATTACTATTTTTAGAAACCCTAAATTGCTTTTAAAACTAAAATGGCTAAACTTACTATTTTTGGAAAGTTACTAAATATGGAAACTTGCTATTTTTGGAAAGTTACTAAATATGGAAAGTTACAATTTTTGGAAAGTTACTAATTATGGAAACCTGCTAAATATGGAAAGTTGCTTAAAATGGAAAGAAAACTAAAATGAAACCTTTATGATTATGAAACTATGAAACTTATAAATAAACTTATGATTATGTAGATCGGGTGAAGAAGGAGTGATCATCTGCTTCCATTCATCCTATTGCTTTGATTTGTGTGCTTTGATAAGGTACAGATATTCTTTCCCTTTTCAGTAGGGATATTTCTATCGATCCTATGCCTGATATGATTCCCTTATTTGACTCATGACTTTCATTGTATGATTGTCATTCTTATTGATTCATTCTGACATTTATTTAAATGTCTCTGCCATGCTATGCTTATGTTTTGCTATGCTTATTGAGTTACTATTTTGTTTCTCTTGCCATGCTAGATTATATTTGTTGTATGCTATGATAGATCCATGCCTGAGCTAACCTAGTTGTGGAGGTACCATGACCATGTCTTGGATGGCACCCTAGGCATGACACTCCCGTAGAGGTGTGATAGATCTACGGTGTTCCCCCTTATGTTATGATTTTGTGTACACTATTGGCCAACTATATATGTGTGACCAGTCTAGTACTGACATACATACTTATGATAGGGAGCGTATGGATGCATCCTAGGTTTTATGTTTATATGATTATGGTGACCAGGTGGTGTGTGCCTTACACTCCTTCTCACACTTTTATTACTTAGAGGTCTCCCCTCTTCGTATACTTGTATTGCTTTAGTATAATTTGACGGATTATGTATGTAGTTCCTATGGCACATCCTTATATGAACTTTTCCTTTATTTCATTATTTCTCTTGATTCATTTCTATTCAGTTCTCATGCACTCTTGATCCTTAGTTCTCTTTAAAATTCGTATGACATTCATGATTATGCTTTTCGTTTTGTATTCTTATTCCTTCGTTGCTTATGCTTATTT
Organism: Artemisia tridentata subsp. tridentata; assembly: GCA_021014915.2. NCBI lineage: Eukaryota > Viridiplantae > Streptophyta > Magnoliopsida > Asterales > Asteraceae > Artemisia > Artemisia tridentata. The sequence goes on along the minus strand of CP139501.1, from coordinate 67,243,347 downwards.
ACCGTTATGTTATGTTATATATATCTGTTCACTGGGCTTTTTAAGCTCAGCCGCATGTTTTCTTTTCTTATGCGGTAGGTAATAAGCGGGGCGACGGGCTTGGGAATGAGAGAGCGTAGGACTTAGAGACCCATTTATTTATCATTTCGTTGTCCATTGTTTCGGACTTTCATTTCTTTCAGTACTTTGATTATTATCGTTTTACCTTGATTTTGTTTGGTTATTCCGGTATGCATTTGGGATTATCTTTTGATACTAGTCTTGATGTTCGAGACTTGGTTATTTATTTAAAAGACTTCCGCTTGCGTAATGTATGCTTTGTATGACCCCATAATGTGATATCTTGGCCTTATCGGGTCGGCGTGTTACAGTTATGGTATCAGAGAGCTGGGTTTGACCTGTAGAACCTTAGAAATGACCTGGGAGGATATTGGGTATACACTAGGCTTTTCGTTTGACGCGATCTCTTCCTTCGTATTTTGATCTTGACGTTTGATTTGTCTTCATTGTTCGTTTTGATCCCTATGTTCGGGTTCGTCTGAGCAGAAGAATTTGTGGGACTAGGTCCTATCTCCTCCAAGTGTTGACTGTGAGAAGTTTCATATGGGTGATCGTGTTATAAGACGTTAGATGCCGGTTTCAGTTGTAGTGTGATTGGACGTCGGACGAAAGAGTGTCCGAAGGTGAATGGTAACAACCGTAAGAATGAGAATGATTTACAGCAATCTGCCGAGGGTCGAGTGTTCGCTCTGACCAGGGACCAGGCTGCTGACACATCAAGTACCGTTTCGGGTATTCCTTACTTATGCGATCGTGCTGCGTGGTTTTATTTGATACGAGAACGACATATCCTGTGGTGTCTTTTGCTTTTACTAAGCACATTAAGTCCCCTCTGCATCATTGAATTGCTATTCCTAATTCTATCTCTATGAGAATCTTGTGACTATCCATCACGAGTGTAGATTATCCTGTACGGTTGAGGATGTTTGAAGATCAATTTCATTCTGCTAATCTGATTTCTTTGGGAATGTTCGATTCAATTTCATATCTGGTCATGTAATTGTTGACTGAGCATTGAGATGCTAACAACAGTTATGATTTTGTCATCTCTGACGACTTATGAAACTCAAACTCCGTGCCCAGGTTTCTGACCTGGCATACTATTATGATCACCTTTGCTTTGAAATTCCGTATATTAATCCCTCGCGTTTGTGAAGATATTCCATTTGATGTAACTCGCTCGAGAGTTTTCGATGTTGAATTTCGCGATGTATTCCTTGATGGACTACCAAGTTTTCCTCTCGAATGTAATTGTTTTGATCCGTTTATTAGAATGTGTTTTGTCACGACTTGAGGTAGACTGTGATTGCAATAAAGGCATGTGTATATGATGCAAGTATTATGACGTCTGGCCAGCGTGATAATAGTTACATCATATACCTTGAACTTATTGAAGTCATAGAATGTCTTGAGGAGTGCCTGAGGTCAGTGTGTTATTTGAATCAGAACTCCATTCATGTGTAAGCGACGTTTTGCCTATTTTCGAAATCCCTTACGAATGACATACGTTGAATGAAGAGTATTGAAGGACCTACTTCTAGGAAGTGGTTTATCCATCTGTATGCGTCTCTGTGTTGTGTTTCAGTTTGGTTATGAAGAAGAATGATGGTGGTATGAGGTTGTTCATAGAATTCTGGAATCTTAGTAGTATGGTGATTAGGACTGATACCATTATCGACGACTTATCTAATCAACTTCAGGGTGAAGTTTTCTCTATGATCGATTTGTAATCTGATTATGTCCATTTTCATGTGAAGGAGCAAGATGTTCCTAGCATTGATTTGTATATGTTTTAATCTCCATGAGCATTGTGATGCCAATCGTGTTGGCTACTGCTCCGATTATTCTTGTGAGCTTGATGAATCGTGTATTTCATGAATGCTTGGATAATTGTCATAGTATGACGATTTAGTATATTCAGGGACGAAAGAGGAACACGGGAATCATCCTTGTATTTTGGTGTTGAAAATTTCTACGTCAGAAGAGCTCGATGTAAGTTTCTCGAAGAGTATAATTTTGGTAGGGATGAAGAATAAGTTGGAGAACTTTTGGAAGTTAAGAGGGATATTTGTTTCTACTTGAGAAGAAGGTCAACTATGTCCTTAGGTTATACGGAAAGATTGCTAGGGACGCACCTATGCAGATAAACCGTGGGAGGCAAACTATCAGACGCACGACTGGAGATTGGTTATGACGGATGTGAAGAAGCTCAGGAGCAAGGTGGTGGAATTATGATCTATGTAGAAGATTTGAATGAAACGGTTATGCTCGAAGCACCCCGTTCTTTTCGCTCTATACATATTAGTTGTACTATTATGTAGAGACCTGTAGCATAAATTATGACGGGATGGTATGACAACGGATGTGAATGCTTTGATGGCGAAGTGTCTAGCTTGTCAACAGATTGGGAGTTAGCATCAGCGTACGAGTGGTTTTCCTCATTTTGGATGTTCGTATGTAAAAGTGGGATTAAAACTATCAGCAACTTTGTAACGGGATTTACGTGCACGTTGGGAAGGACAAACGACGTGGGTTTTAGTGAATCGTTCAACTTGGTGGCTCACTTGGAAGATCGGCAGAGATTTATTTCAACAGAAGATTATTCAAGCTCCTTGGCGCACCTGCAGTGATCGTGTCAGAAAAATCGAGTTTTGTTTCACACTTCCAGAAGAAATGTAGAAGACCTTCAAGACCGGCTCGAGATTTTATGGCGACTACTCACCTTCAGATGGATGGACGGACATAGCAACTATGTTGGAATTGAAGATGTATGGGACGGAGAGTTTGACAAGTGTATTGGCATGATTGAGTTTGCCTACGGAGATGTAGAACACCTTTTGGATTGGATTAAGTTGGAGATTTGCTGGTTTTAGGTCCAGGGTTGATTACTGTGATTGGTGGATTAGTTATCCTTGTGGAAGAGAAACCTTGAATGGTGGACTATGAAATTTGTATGTTTTGTATGATGTCCCTGTTGTGGAGAGTTAGACGTTTTGGGCGTATGAAGAAGATCTGGTTCACGATGCGTTAATCCTTTGAGTTGTTGTTTTCCATACGATTATCCGACCTATTCCGTTATGCTCTCCGATACGTTCCGATCCTCCGTTATGTGCTTAGTTTATCGTCTGTACGACTACGTTAGCTCTTTGATGTGTTTTATCCATATGATTATTCGACCTATTTTGTTTTGTTTTCAGATGCGTTTCGATACTCCGATTTATACTCTATTGATCGTCGGTACAAATATGCTACCCATCTCATTATGCGTTTCAATACAAGTTGATATTTCGAGTTGTACTCGATTGATCATCAGTAAATTTATACTATCTATCTCTTATAAAACTCTTGATACATTTGATGATTCGTCACGTGCTTCATTGACCGGTGGTACGTTCCTTAGTTCGATCAGTATCTGTTTGAAATTGATGAGTTCTTCTATAATGATGCACTAGTTCCCTTTTCGTTAAGAATCTGGACTGAGTTGATGAGGTTTTACTCTTTAGTACTACCTTCGTATTGCTTGCAAGCATGAATGTTTCATGTATCTCTGTGTGAGATTTAAATCGTTATCCGCTACATTGTTGTTTCGTATTCCTTGGAACGAATTCGTTGTGAATTATGAAAGCCTAGGGCTTTTCAATGATTTTGATCAGGTTGGCGAGGTATATCATCGCTTGGCGTTACCTTCCCAGTTATCTCATGTATACGATGTATTCCATGTATCTTTTCTTCGTGAATATAATTACCACCCGCTTCATGTTGTGTCTTGCCCGTTCGATAAGATTCGGGAAGATTTTTCGTATAGTGAAGAACCTGAGGCTGTTTTGGAGCGTCAGGAAAGACTCATGAGAACTAAAACCATTTCATTCGTAAATATTCTTTGGAAGAATCATCCTGAGAGCGAGGCTACTTGGGAGACCGAAGAATCGATACGATCCAGTTATCCACATTTCTCTTTGTGACTTGGTACGTATTCATTTTGATTCCGTTTTCAATTCCGTATTTCTATTTCGATTTCGTATTTCAATTTCGCGGACGAAATTTTCTTTTTAGGAGGGAAGAATTATAACACCCTAAATAAAATACGACTTATTAAATACGACTTATAAAATACGCTATAAATTAAAACTTGAGTTATATAATATGTTATGACTCGAGTCCATACAATATGAACATGTAACCTAAAGTAAAATATGAAATGATACAAGAACTTTATGAATAAAAATATGGCACGTTTATATGTCACTTGTAGGCCGAAAATTAATTAAAATATGTACACTACATATTTATATAAGATAAGTATTAATTTTGGTAAATTTGGAAAGTAATTATCACCCTTACTCCCTCCCCTAATTTCGGTTCTATCACCCCCAAAATCTTCTCCCATAACCGTGTATTTACCACTCCAACAAAACCCTAAAAATTTTCCTCCCTCCTCCACTTTGTCGGCAATCAAAAAAAAAAGAAACAAACCCTAGAATCCTTATTCTAGTCGATCACAAGAAGAGAAGAAGAAGCAAGATCATTGTCATTATTCAATTTGTATCACAAAGGTAATTTAATACACACCTTGTTAATCCATTCGAATATGTTGAATAAAACCATAACCGATCCATATGTTTGTTTCTTTCATTCGGTCTCATCAAGGAAGAAAGGAGAGAGTGTTGGTGATTTGATCATCGTTGAAATCCTTAAATTCTTGTTCCATTCGATCTAATACAAGAGGTAATATGTAAACTCTAATCTATAACAATATTTCCGGATCAAAATATATCAATATGTGTTAATATGATTATTTGTGTTCTTGAAATCGGATTTATATAAACCAAACTAAGCAGTCAGAAATTTTGTGTTAACTAAACAAATTTTAGATTGATGATACAAGCATGAATTTTAGTGGTTCTTTGGTCTAAAACTGAATTCAATGAAATAGGGATCAAATAAAATTGGTTTGATGATTTTTAGAGGTCTATAAGGCAACCATTTGATTTTTAGAAATTCATATGTCAAAACTGTATTTCAGGTTATGAAAATTCAATCGTGGTTCATGATTTTTTTTTTTAATATCTATAATGAATTAAGACTTGAAATTTTGGCAGGATGAAATTTGGTATTTAAGTTACGTTGTGTAATTTTTGTATATTTTTCTGAGATGTTTAACCTGGGTAAATAATTACATACTTTCGGGGTGTTCCAGCAGATCCAATTCGGGTACATGTTGTGAATGTCGATTTTTAGTTTGTACTTACACTACTTAATAAAATCTGAAAAAATTATTTAAAATACTTAAGCCATATAGGTATATCTAGGTAAAATTATAGAATTTTATGAGCTCATTTAAGGTGTGTTAAAAATAGCTAAAGTTGGACCTAATTTTAATGTTAATTCTGAAATTAAGTAATTACTTGTTTAAAACACTTATAAGCTTAATTACTTCACTTTTGGAACCTAAATAAGCTAATGGTCATCTTAAAAGTATTTAACTTATGTTTTGATCAATTATCATATTAACCTTAAACTTTGGTATAATTACAATAGTAACACTAATCTTTGAATAATGATGTTATGAAACCCAAACTATATGAATTAAGCCCTAAAACTGCTAATTCGGGAAATATGACTTAATTATGACCTAATTGAATGTATGAAACCCTAATTGGAATTTAATTACTTTAAATGATCAATTAAAATGACTTGTGTAATTAGAAACCCTAATCTCACAATTACTTAATTTGGAAACCCTATTTTGACTTGTAAAACTCTAAATTGTGAAATGACATCATTTTATCAGCATATTAATATATGAAACTCAATTTTGACATTAATAACTATTTAAACCTTTTCAAATACTAATTACTATTTTTAGAAACCCTAAATTGCTTTTAAAACTAAAATGGCTAAACTTACTATTTTTGGAAAGTTACTAAATATGGAAACTTGCTATTTTTGGAAAGTTACAATTTTTGGAAAGTTACTAATTATGGAAACCTGCTAAATATGGAAAGTTACTTAAAATGGAAAGAAAACTAAAATGAAACCTTTATGATTATGAAACTATGAAACTTATAAATAAACGTATGATTATGTAGATCGGGTGAAGAAGGAGTGATCATCTGCTTCCATTCATCCTATTGCTTTGATTTGTGTGCTTTGATAAGGTACAAATATTCTTTCCCTTTTCAGTAGGGATATTTCTATCGATCCTATGCCTGTTATGATTCCCCTTATTTGACTCATGACTTTCATTGTATGATTGTCATTCTTAGTGATTCATTCTGACATTTATTTAAATGTCTTTGCCATGCTATGCTTATGTTTTGCTATGCTTATTGAGTTACTATTTTGTTTCTCTTGCCATGCTAGATTATATTTTTTGTATGCTATGATAGATCCGTGCCTGAGCTAACCTAGTTGTGGAGGTACCATGACCATGTCTTGAATGGCACCCTAGCCATGACACTCCCGTAGAGGTGTGATAGATCTACGGCGTTCCCCTTTATGTTATGATTTTGTGTACACTATTGGCCAACTATATATGTGTGACCAATCTAGTACTGACATACATACTTATGATAGGGAGCGTATGGATGCATCCTAGGTTTTATGTTTATATGATTATGGTGACCAGGTGGTGTGTGCCTTACACTCTTTCTCACACTTTTATTACTTAGAGGTCTCCCCTCTTCGTATACTTGTATTGCTTTAGTATGATTTGACGGATTATGTATGTAGTTCCTATGGCACATCCTTATATGAACTTTTCCTTTATTTCATTATTTCTCTTGATTCATTTCTATTCAGTTCTCATGCACTCTTGATCCTTAGTTCTATTTAAAATTCGTATGACATTCATGATTATGCTTTTCGTTTTGTATTCTTATTCCTTCGTTGCTTATGCTTATTTACCGTTATGTTATGTTATATATATCTGTTCACTGGGCTTTTTAAGCTCAACCGCATGTTTTCTTTTCTTATGCGGCAGGTAATAAGCGGGGCGACGGGCTTGGGAATGAGAGAGCGTAGGACTTAGAGACCCATTTATTTATCATTTCGTTGTCCATTGTTTCGGACTTTCATTTCTTTCAGTACTTTGATTATTATCGTTTTACCTTGATTTTGTTTGGTTAACCCACTATGCATTTGGGATTATCTTTTGATACTAGTCTTGATGTTCGAGACTTGGTTATTTATTTAAAAGACTTCCGCTTGCGTAATGTATGCTTTGTATGAAACCATAATGTGATATCTTGGCTTTATCGGGTCGGGGTGTTACAAATTTTTTTTCACAGGGCTACTTCAGACACCTAGCAATAGCAGCAGTTCACAATTAACCAACTATAATTACCATTTACGCGACGCACGTCAAGTATGCAATGAGATGATACAGCAAACATGTTACACCAACAATGGTAGCCAAACAACTAGGGAAAATGGGGAGTGTTATACCACATATAATAAAAAGTTAGATGCAGAAAATTTTATCGTCAATATTCAAGGTATGAAGTGTTTTTGTAACTCATTCTTATCTTAAAAATATATATGTATACACACGTTTAATACTTGCATAAACTTTGGTCTGTAGGTGGTTCAGAAAAAAAAATAACAAAAGGCAAAATGAAGCCGTTGATGCAAAAAATACAAAGGGAACCTTTAATAGTAACGTAAGATGTGTAAAAAAAAAGGTGAATGAAAATGCACAAGTAGAATCTTTGTTAGTAAACTACGGACAATATCAAGGTACGCACAATAAATCCTTCCTTTTTATTTTTATTTATTTATCTTCTTTTTTTTATTATTATTATAAACTGGTTATTATGTTATATTGTATAAAAATAACGACAAAAGAACATACAGTTTTTACAAAATCTATAATCGTTATGTTTTGTTGTTTACGACATATAAATAACCAATTTCCATAATGCAGCAAAGAATGGTCAGCCTTCTTACACGACAACAACTTCTGATAAAAATACTGAAGCAGTTGGCAACTATTATAGTCAACCATAACAAAAGGTTTCACATGTTGTGATGCAAGGTATGAATTTTATAACTACTTTACAATCATTTAAAGTAGACATACAACATTTCCATAATCGAAGAATGTGATTAAATTTTCATTGTAATTTTTTCAATATTTGATGACAGACCCTTTGGCACAAAAAAATATGAACAAACGGCAATTCAGTCATATTGACAAAAATGATGAAATCACAAATGGTAATACAAATGTCTTTTATGCTCTTCATTTTATTAATCTATCCTAAAAGTAGCAGTCTATAATTTGTGAAACATATTTCAATTATGGCAGGGCAATCAACATTATCAAATACTGAAAGAAAAAAAAGTAGAATAAGAAGGTGCCAAGGACAGACACAGTTTAACATCCATGATATGTCCAATGATAGAACACGGATAACTACTACAGGTAAATTTTCTTAACCTAATGTTAATTTATTTTATTCATTTTACACCCTTTGCATATACACACACAAATTATTAATTTGTTAACACCAATTTAATACCAGATATGTCATCTTCATACATTGATTTGGGAGACTGTGATTGGAGATGTGAATATTGTGGTGCCTCTTTTTGGTATGGTGAAAGACTAAATAGTGGTTCGACACGAGAAAGAGTTAGATATAATCGATGTTGCGCACATGGGAAAGTACAGCTTGAAGAAGAGTTGGATCCACCAGAAAGTATTAAACAATTATTTAAAGACAAATATTTTATGGAGAACATTCGAGCATATAATCAGATGTTCAGTATGACATCGTTTGGTGCAAAGATAGATGAGACAGTCAATGAAGGCAGAGGACCATACGTTTTCAAAATTTCTAGGCAAATTTACCATTGGATAGGATCATTATGTCCATCTAATGGTGAAGAACCATGCTTCTTACAACTATATATATACGATACACAAAATGAGGTTGAAAACAGGATGAAACCTTTTGATGGCAAAGATTCAAGCAGGCTGAAACCAAAGGTTGTTGAGCGTTTGGTGGAAATTCTTGATGAACATAATGAATTGGTAAAATTATTCAGGTTTGCAAGAGATGCATGCAACGATCAGCATGTACCTGATTTCAATATTCACCTTTACAATGTAGTTGGCTCTCGCGAATACCAGCTACCAACTTCAGACATACTTGGCGCTATAGTCTTTGAAAATGGTGCAAACAGTATGACAGATTATGATGTTATTACATGAAAGAAAGGTGGAGGTCCACAACGAATTAACAAGTTGCATTCATCCTACATGTCGCTGCAATTTCCTTTACTGTTTGTGTATGGTCAGCCGGGGTTCAATACAAAAATGACTCTTAAAGGAAATGCTGCAAGTGGAAGAAAAAGGAAATTAAGTATGAACATGTACTACATGTACCAGCTACATGAGCGTCCTCATCTGCATGGTTTACTATATAAAGGCGGAAGACTTTTCCAACAATATGTTGTTTCTGTCTACTGTGAACTAGAACAAGACCGGCTTGACTTTATAAGAGCTAAGCAAAACAATATTCGAAGCGAGTATTTAGCAGGTATTTATGACGCCATTTCCAGGGGAGATCGTTGTGGTTCTGAAATAGGTAAAAAGATTATTTTACCTTCAAGTTTCACCGGAGGGCCAAGATACATGTACAGCTACTATTTAGATGCTCTTGCCATCTGCCGAGTACTTGGGAATCCACAATTTTTCATTACATTTACATGCAATGTCAACTGGCCAGAAATACGTAGATACATGAAAAGATACCCAGATCTTAAAACTGCAGACAGAGCTGATATTATAGATCATGTTTTTGAGCAAAAGGTCAACGACTTTGTGAAAATACTAAAACACAGCAAAATCTTTGGTCGCGTCACTGGAGGTACTAAGACATTACACAACCTTTATTTTTTCCAGTACTTATCTATCATTTTATAGTTGACACAACTAATTATATATTTAACAGAATCATACGGCAAAAATTTCCATGTTTTTTATTCCACAGTTCTGTATACGATTGAGTTTCAGAAACGAGGACTTCAGCACTGTCACACATTATTATGGTTGCATTCTGACAACAGGATACAGTCAGCTGAAGATGTGGACAAGTTCATCTCCGCAGAATTACCGGACAAGTCAACTGACCCAGAAGCTTATAAGGTTGTTACAGAGATGATGGTTCATGGACCTTGCGGATCTGCTAACACAAAAGCACCATGTATAGAAGAGGGAAGTTGCAGCAAGAATTTTCCAAAAAAATACAATGACAACACCTTCTTTGACGAAAATGGCCATGTACACTACCGAAGACGAAAGACACATGGTTACGCTATAAAAGGGAGCATACGGTTGGGCAACAGTTACATTGTCCCATATAACCGTTTACTCTGTCTTATGTTCAATGCGCATATAAATGTCGAATATTGTGGATGGAGCATGCTGATAAAGTATTTGTTTAAATACATATCCAAAGGCACCGATCGGATTGCAGCGCGCATTATAAAGCCTCTGGGTGAATCCACATCATCAGCAAATACTCCAAATATACATATCGATGAAATCAAAAATTTCATAGATAGTCAATTCATATGTCCACATGAAGCATGTTGGAGAATACTAACTTTCCCAATTCATCATAGAGAGCCAGCAGTGCAGATTCTTGCAGTCCATCTAAAAGATATGCAAGAGATTAGGTTTCGGGACAAAGAGCCTTTGCTATATGTTGCCAGTGATGATGGAAGAAAGTTAACAACACTAACTGAATGGTTTACATTTAATACATTACATAAAGAAGGCCGCCATTTAACGTACCTGGACTTTCCATCCGAGTTTGTTTGGTACGAAGATTCAAAAAAATGGAGACCGAGAAGACAGAAAACTAAGTCATCAATTGGAAGATTAGCGTATGTGCATGATGCGTGGTTTTGCGACCTTACAACAGGTTTTACCTCTCGAGGGATCTCAAGAGGCTTGCAATCCCCACCAGGCAGTGTACCTGACCGATGTAGTATAGTGTAGTGGCAAGTACCGGGGGATTGATCGTTCTCTAGGGGAATAGTGTCGTTAGGATTGAAAAACTACTCTAATAGGTCTAAGGGTGAGGGAAGATTCTTTTTGTATTTTTATATTTTATGGAAAGCAAGTAAAAATCTCGGGTTTGAAGGAGTGGGCAGAATTAGTCGCTAGTCAACTAACCCAAATAACTACAAATGCAAATAAAATAAAATAACTGAAAATAAAAAGGTTGTGGAACTTATATGGAGAGAAATGTGTTTACTTAGATTTCCTTACTCCCTAACTATCTTTTACCGGTTGATTAGTGTGTATTAATTGCGTGGATGAAGGGTGTATTCCTTAATACCAATCGTGGGGTGGTGTACGTACTTCCCCAACTCTATAAGCTCCTACTTCACTCCTATGTCGAGCCGGCTAAGAAACTCCTAACATGGGATCACTAGAATTCGCTCATGCATTAAATACAACCATAATAACCTTAGTACGCATTGGTTCATGTTTCTTAATACGTTCAAGCAAGTTACCGTATAGGAGGTTAGCCAGTTTTCTTAAGCCTAACATCGATAAACAATCATCCAATACAATTAATAACACACCAACAACCAATAATCAATAGTTAGGTTTCATTAGATCTAAGCAAACACAAGATAAATCTAGCCTAGCATGTTAAATAAAAGACAAGAACAAGATATAATCAAACAACACATAGACATATTGAATGATTAATTGATTACTTATCTTCAATTGAACATGGGAGATCCAAGGGTATAAAACCCTTAAAAACGGCAGAAAAATCGTCTTAGGGTTTCTCCTCACAAAGTTGCACACTAATGACTAAAAATTAGGAAAGTATATATAGGAAAACAGATCTGACGGCGGCACCCTTTGGGTCGTGACGCCGTCACCTCGCCGCGGTTAGGGTTTCTTGATGGCCTTCTTGACGCCGTCCCCTTTTAATCATCCAAAATCCTCTCTGGCTTATCAAGGCTTGACGACCTTCTTGACGCCGTCCCCCTTTAATCTTCCAAAATCCTCTCTGGCTTATCAAGGGTTGACGGCGTCAAATTGGGTCTTGACGCCGTCACAGGTACTTTCCAGCAGATTTCTGAGACTTTGTCGTTTTCTTCACTTTTATGCTCCAAAAACGTCCAAAATGCTTCCTTTTCCAGATTTCTTCTCCAAAGTACCTAAAATGACAAAAGGAACGATTTAGGGCAATATTTGATCAAATAAATACGATTTAGGGCTTAAATGACCCCCTAAAAGCGGTACACTTTTCGCTTCATCAGTGCACCCATCAGCTGGTGAGGTTTTCTACTTTAGAATGCTCCTCTCTCACCAAAAAGGTTGTCAATCTTTGATTGATGTAGGCAAAGTAAACAACCGAATACTGCCAACATACCGTGTAGCGTGTCAGGCGTTGGGTTTACTTGATGATGATAAAGAATGGGACACAGCATTGCAAGAAGCCGAGCTATTAGCTACAGCATCAGAACTGCGGACTTTGTTTGCTCACATTTTGATTTATTGTGAGCTGGCGGACCCGGTTGAGTTTTTTGAAAGGCACTGGCAACACATGGTTGATGATATCCTAAGAAAAGCATCTACTATGGTTCATATTAAAAATCTTCACATAAACCATCCGAAAATAAAAGGGTATCTTTTATATGAACTAGAAATAATATTAAACAGTTGCTACAAATCAATAACAGAGTGTGGTTTCACACCACCTCCACAGCATCTGCTTGACGACTTAAACAACAGGTTGCTAATGGAAGAAAAAAATTACAACCATGATCAGTTGAAAAAAGAAATAGCAACTGCCGTGGTTAAACTCAATAAAGAACAAAAAGAAATTTATGACCTTATTGTGCAGTCCTCACATGAAAAGAAGCAAGTATTGATATTTATATATGGTCACGGCAGAATAGGAAAGACTTTTCTATGGAAGACGATCATCAACAAGTTACGGTATGAAGGAAAGATAGTGTTAGCTGTTGCATCTTCAGGAATTGCATCTTTACTACTTCCAACGGGACGAACAGCTCACTTAAGATTCAAGTTACCGCTTAAATTGACAGAAGAATCGATGTGTCACATAAAAAAAATACGCTTCTGTCAAAGTTGCTAGCAGAAACCGAATTGATTGTTTGGGACGAAGCACTGATGAATGACCGCCGATGTTTTGAAGCACTCGACAGGACTCTTAAGGATGTTCTGAGTAACACAGGCAGCTTATTTGGAGGAAAATCAATAATTCTAGGCGACAATTTCAGGCAGACTTTACCGGTGAAAAAAAAGGGGTCAAAAGCAGATGTAGTAGCTGCATCAATAACTGCATCATACCTTTGGCACCATTTCAAGGTCCACAGATGATGAGTGTCTAAATACTCATCATTTTATTCCCATTTAAACTGCAAAAACAGCCAAAAACACTTTGAAAAGTCACATAATGCTACAAATATCCATAGAATGTGTTTTTATATGATTCAGGTACAAAAGGATTGAAAACAGGTGAAAAACAAGCAAAGTTTACAAAATTGGCAGTTTCAGTCCCTGAAGTTTCATAAGTTGGCAGAAATAGTCCCTGGTATTCAAAAGTGGAAAACTTACATTTATGGTCCCTGGATTTTCAGCGTTGTACAACAATGGTCCCCAAGGTTTAACTAAAATCCAAACCATGTCCTAATCCTAAATAACTAAACCCAGCTAAACTAAACCCAACCCAATCTTTAATAAACCCAAGCCCAATCCTACACAAACTAAGCCCAATCCCAAAACAACCCAACCCCGATCCCTTAGCTAACCAAAGGTTTGACTTCGGTCAAACCTTCTCCCTTAAAACCGTTTACCGCCAACCAAAACCACCATAGCCACCGCCTTCTCCCTGCAATACCACCCATCACCTCAACCTTTCCCTTACCATACTCTACCTAACAAACCAAAAGTAATTAATGCTTTCTCCCCATTTTCAAGATTATCTGAGATAGTGGATTTTTCCACTATCTCCTTTTTGGTGCCAAAAGTCCAAATGGACGTTTATGATGAATTTGATGAATCCAATGGCCAAGATCAAGTGGGAAAGTCTTAGAGATGTCGTCTGAATGGAAAATATCTATAAAGAGAAGAAGAGAGGCATAGGAAAAGATATCATAGAATCATAGTTTTTATGGTCATTTTACTTAAACGTTTTTACTGCTTAATTTTATTACATTGTCATTTACAGCTTTCAAGTGTTTTTTTACTCATTCAGTGTGTAATAAACCTTATTTACAGTCTCAATTTCAGTCTATCTTAAAATTTCCATTTATGCTTAATCGTACCTTAAATTTTTTGTCATTTTAAATATTGTTGATTATAGTTGTTTATTGGACTAAATAGCTCACTTAAGCTCCTGACATAGCTTATATAAGCTATTAGTAACCTTAAATTCAGTTATAATCATTAAAAACAAAAATACAAAAAGAACTCAAGAAAATCAATGAAAAATACAAAAATGAGTGTTCATGAAGAAAACTGCATGGAGCAAGGTTAATTTTGGATTGCCTTTGGTTTAGTGGCTTATTGGTAAGCTTATAGGTGTGTTCTTTGGCCTTGGTTCTTGGTTTTGCTCTGGAAAGCATTTTGTAAGCTAATTTATAAATTTTTGCATTTTACTGTATAAGTAAGTATTGTGCTTTAATCTTTGTGCTTTTATGTTCCTGTGGTATTGTTAAGTGATAATATTGATTAAAAAAAGGTTGCTTGTTCATCAAATTAACTTGTTGCTAAAAATTGAAATTACACAATTTAAATAGCATATTTAACAAATCTGTGGTTTATGCTTGTGTTGTTGATGTTTTATGCTCATATGATCTTGTGTGTTCATCTTGTAACCTTTGGAATAAGTGTTGTGGTCTAACTCTATCATTTGCTTTGAAAATCTCATTTCAGTCCTCATAAAGGAATGTTTGGTTCTGTGTAACTCACTGAGACTTAGTGAGTTTCTTTGGTTGTTTGTGGTTATTATCAGTTACTTAGGTTATATTAGATTCATACAAGTCATTAAACTTGCACTTAGAACACAAAAAGTCAAAATGACCCTTTGATCTCATTTCAGTTAACACTGTTAAAGTTTAAGGATCATTTATCTTGCATATCAGTGAAAATCTTGTTGTGTTAGCTTAATCTAATCATAATATATCTTAATATAACATAATCAGTAAGTAGATTAATCTTAAAGCTCATAAAAGTCAACCTTGCAAAAACAGAAAAAAGTCCTATACATTACATCTGCACTAATAGTTTGCTTTTCTCAGCTTTTTCTAGTAATTGTAACTGCTTAATCAGTTAACCCCTTTGCATGATTTTTGTTTCTATCAGTAGCTTGCTAGTTAAACTTAATCTGTTTTAGCTTAAATCTGCAATTGTAGCTTATTTGCTAGCTTAATTCTTGTCTGCAAGTCAGCCATCTGAACTAATCTGAGTCTGCAACCTCCCCTGTGCACAGGCCAATAAGCTTATTTCATCAGCTTGTATCTTGTTCATTAGAGAGGTTTAGCTTGTGTAATTTGTTGATTCTAGAAGCCCTTCTGGCTAGCTTGCTATTTAAAGTGCTTATTGTCTATTAACTGCTTATTTGGATTGCTTATTGTGCTTAACCATGTTTATCCAAATCACTCACTACACTGAGCAATCAGTGTAGTTGAGTCAATTTCATAAGCTAATCAAAAGCTCATCAGTATGCTTAAGCTTGTGTGCTTTGGCTTTTTCTAAAGCTAATCCACCAGTCTCAAAGGTTTAAAGCTTGTTTTTCATTTTCAAGCTTATTTAATAAGCCTGCTTGTGGCTTTTTGTTTGTCCCATCTCCTTGGGTATACTGAGTAATCAGTATATACAAGCTTTTTCATAAGCTCCTCAAAGCTCACCAGTGGACCCCACAGTGTGAGTCTTGGCTTTTTGGAAAGACCACCAACCCAGCTTGCTACCTCAGTCACTATATTGTGCTTATCAGCTTATTTCATAAGCTTATATTGCCTTCAAAGTTGTCTGCAGGCCTGGTTGGCTCAGAGGGTATTTTGGAATTGCTTATTTGCTTATTCCAAGCTTATCAGTGTTATTCATTGTACCATCTAGCTTATTTCTAGTCCCTTTAACTTATTTTCATCTTATTTCACCTTTCTTTCCTTTTGTTTAGCTTATTTGGCCACTTATTTGAGTTTAAACCATCAAGTCAAGCCAAAAGCTCATACTGATAAGCTCATAAGCTTCCAATCAGCTTGTTTTTAAGTTTTAAAATGTTTGTCTTCATTAAAGTTAGTTATTTTCAGTAGTTAAATAGTTTTGTAAAAGAAAATCCAAGAAAATCAAAACATAAAAATAGTGATAGCTTCTATTTAAGCCATTTGGCTTATTTTTAAGCTTTTTCCTTAAGCACTTATCATTTTTATAATTTTTATAGGTTCCTGTCGCCTTATAGTATTTTTAGAAAAAGTTTCATATTTATTAGAGTTCATTTAGTATTTATTATAATTTAAATTAGTTTTTAATAATTATTAAATAGTAATTAATTAATATTAAATAGATAAATAGTCAAATAAATATTTTTATTTTTCCTAAAATTTTCTTTTATCATTTGGATTCATCCGTGGGATTTATATTGGTCAGAATTCACGTTTTATTTTGTACGTTTACGTAATTTTTATTTAAACGTATGTTTTTAAATTTTAAACGTTTCTAAGTCATTTACTTTCACGTAATCGTTCTTATAGCTTGTTTAAGTTATTTTCTTTTAAAAATTCCTTAGTTTAAATCACTCACACCCTTTTCCTATTCAATTTCACCCGATCACAAATTCGTTTTATTACAGAATTCACATCTCGCTGGGACATAACGACCCGGGGAAACACTATACTCCTTTGGTAAATTGTATTGTGTCCTTAAGCTGTTTGACTCTTGTTGACCATTTACCTGGTCAATATTAGTTGACTGTTTGAGGACGATCAAATTTTGGCACAGACTTAAACAAAATATGAGGTTACTGCAAACAAGCCTTAATGATGAAGAAAGAGTTAGAACAGACCAACTTTCTTCATGGTTGTTGGATATAAGAGATGGTAAAATAGGTGACCTTGACGAACAGGAACTAGATAATACTAATTGGGTTACAATTCCTGAAAACTTACTTATTCCAGTCGACGAGAATGGATTAGCAGAACTTATCAACTTTATCTACGACAAAGATACTTTAGAATCACCATCTGCACAAATTTTGCAGCAAAAAGCAATTGTGTGTCCGAAAAATGAAACAGCAGACGCAATAAACAAAGAAGTTTTGTCCTTAGTACATAGTGAGGCGACAACTTACTTAAGTTCAGACGAAGCCATTCCCCTTGGGAAAAATGGCGCAGAAAATGAGCTACTATACCCACCAGAATACCTAAATACACTCAAATTCCCAGGCCTACCAGCGCACAACCTTACACTTAAAGTTGGGACCCCAATTATGTTACTGAGGAATGTTAATCTAGGAGGTGGACTTTGCAACGGAACAAGAATGATTGTGATCCAGCTGCTGTCAAGACTAATAGAAGCAGAAATCATCACAGGGGCCAGGATTGGTGAAAAGATATTCATTCATATAATTCCTTTAACTACCAAAGATCCCAACTTTCCGTTCATATTCAAAAGGTAACAATTCCCAGTTAAATTGTGTTACGCGATGACTATTAACAAAACCCAGGGCCAGTCTTTAAACAAGATTGGAATCTATCTTCCGAAACCAATTTTTGGGCACGGCCAGCTTTATGTTGCAGCCTCAAGATCTACAACACCCTATGGTCTAAAAATGCTTGTTAAACAGCATAACGGCCACCCACCGATGACAACAAAAAATATAGTATATAAAGTTTTTTTAAAAACAATTAGTGAACCAGAGGTTTTTTTTATATCATTACATAATAAATAATCTTCTAAAACATTTACGTGTTATACGATTATGTTTTCCATTATTATTGTTTAGATTTACTTTGCATTAATTCATTTATTATGCTATAACATGAACACTAACCATATAATTCCTAACTAATTGCAGGATGGCGCAGTCTACCATTGAAGAACTAAAACCAGGGATGAAAAATAAAGTTGTAGAACTAAAAGTATATCGCTTATGGGTAGCCAGAGATCCTCCAAGCATAATACAAAAAGGATACAGAGTAATCTTATTAGACAGACAGGTAAATGGCACTAAATAAACTAAAAAAAAAATTATACCTAAATTGTTTGATCATGAGTTGCTACATACAGGGGAGTGCAATACAAGCAAACATGGAAGCAAGTGACATTCATCATTTCAAAAACATACTTATACCCGGTCAAGCATATCGCATTTCAGATTTTGATTGTATTAACACAGACAACTGGCCACAAACACTTGAAAACCCAACATCCCTTGCATTCACTAGACTCACAAAGTTTGACAATATACCATGTGAAAGCTTCCCAGACCATTATTTCAACTTCCTTTTTTACAATCAACTACCTACCAAAATCGTAGATCGACAAGACAGAACAAAAAAACCTTATCCAGTCCTTACAGGTGACGTTTCATAATTTTAAATTTTATTTTGCTTAATTAATGACAACAAAAATAAAAATGATAAGATAACTAAATAAATACATGAAAATAAAAAATAAGAATAAAATATATATGCATACCTTCAATTTTGCAGACTACATTGGGTGTTACATCAGCTCAGGAGAAGTAGAAAAAATGGGGAACCCTAACATCAATCAATCTCTTATACGAAGAGTCGGAATCGAAAACCTCAAGTAAGTATCTTCACTTGACCTAACAACCATTTTTACACTGCACACACCATATTACTAACACACACATTTAAAACTTATAAAATGAGCAGTCGCAACTTTGTTGAGCTCACCTTATGGGATGAGCTTGCACAAAGTTTCAGAAAGGATGCCATTGAGATGCTTGAAAGACCTGTCATAATAGCTGTCACATCCTGTAGAGTTTCAAGATACCAAAACAGAGGTATGTTAATATAAGCCAATGTAAACTTGCATATGTTTTACAAATAAAAATAACAACCATTTTACAAAAACAAACTTTATATTTACAGATTTACAGCTATCTTCAACAGCAGCAACGTACTATTACATAAATCCTAAGATTCCGCAACTTGAGCATTATCGAGCACTGTAAGATTGACATATACATTAACTATTATATACACTGTGCAAATATGTTTATGAACCTATAAAAACATGTACATCTAACAGGTACAAAGAACTATATGAGCACAAACCACCACTAGATGTCATTAGATATCGCTTAAACGACAAAGAACAGGAGAAATGAAGAAATCGATTCCCTCTATCAGTACTCCTTGCTCAAAATCCAGAGCCTTATCAGGTAAATTTTCATAAACCATGATACCTATACCTATATACTATAATGCATTCCTAATAATAACTTTGTAAACCAATTTATTTTGACAATTGAAAATGAAAAAAAAAATAAAAAAAATAAAAATAAAAAAAGGGCGTACTTTTCACATGCAAAGGAACCATAAGTAGCCTCAACACAGCACGCGATTGGTACTATATTTCATGCAATAAGTGCAGCATCAAAGCAAAGTGTAACAATGAAGTGTATGAATGCAGAGAGCATGGAATTATGGAATCGCCAACTTACAGGTATCAATATTAACGATCACAAACTTACCTTTCTACAAATTACAATATAACTAATTCATATATACAGATACAACTTCAAAGCATCCATAACAGACACAAGTGAAACGGCGCAATTTACATTTTTCACACCAAAAGCAGATGCGCGGTTGTTGGTATTGACTGTCCAGATTTGGTCAAATCACTTCCCGAACCAGACCCACGCATTTTCCCACAACAGTTACACAACATCATTGGCAAACACCATATATTCCAGTTTTACTTTAGCTCTACTTGCAGAGAAAGAGCAGTAGAATTTATTGTTAGTGACATCTTCGACGACCCAGAAACGGCACACCAGATTGAAGGACAATCTTCCGGTAACAACAACCATGTCAATAAAACTGTTTTTCCTTTTACTCATAAAATTACATTATCCTTAATATGTTTATCACATCATCTACTTATTACAGATGCGACAACACCATCAAAAACACCTGCTACTATTGAATATACATCGACATTAGACACTCTATTGGACAACCTAGAACTAGCACACCAGATTGAAAACCAATCTTCAGGTAATAAAAAATTATCAAATATAACTCTTTCCCTTTTTTTTTTTACTAAAATTACATTTTACTTAATATGTTAACCATATGATTTGTTATCTACAGATGTTGCAACACCATCAAACCAGGATACAGATATTCAGCAGACAACAACACCAAACGTTCCACAAAAAATGGAAACACCACAGAATGACAAAGCAATCGCAACAGCTACATCAGGTAACAAAAATCCTTATAAAATACACCCTTCTCTTAAATATTAGCAGTTGGAAAAAAATATATATATTAACCACCCATTATTAACTTATTACAGAGGTGACAGCAACACCACCGCCATATACAGGAATGCAGACAAGGTCAAAAACAAATATGGGAATCGATGCAGGTCACAAATCAGCTAAAAGGCCACTTTTTCCAGAAGAACCACCAGAAATCAAAAAAAATAAACCTTGAAAGCTGTACCATTGTCTACGCTTATCATCAGCTACATCTTAAAAGACTAAATATTTTTTGACAATGAAGCAGAAACACAACATAACTGCCTATGTAATTATGCAAGCACTATAAAAGTGCGATTTTATAAGCATAGCTGCTGTAAATATCTATCTGTAACAGCACCAGCACCAGCATTCCAACGTTAAACCTTGGAAACAACAAATATGCTGTTACATCTTTTGTAGAATAGATTGTGTTATAACAATTATATTTATCTAATATATCTTAAACTAACTTTGCACTTACAAATGCATTTTTACATTTAGACCTATCCCCCAAAGACCATCACAAACCATATTGTAATGACAATATTGATGATTATTATGGATGTTATAAAGTGATTTATACTTAAGGGTCACTTAAGAATTTTTTATACTTTAGCTATTTGCACTTTCAGACAGACATTTCTTAATCGAATAGCTCCTCATGAATGTATTTTTATTCAACTTCTATGAATCGACCTTGAGATCTCAAGCCATGCCACAAATTATTAACAAAAAAAAAACTTCTAAACAACCATACATTTTAGCATACACCAATTATCATACACAATATGTCTTCCTGTTTCCACCAATCTTAAACCACCAAAACACATAACATTCATAATATTCATCCAACAATAAGCAATGTACCAAATAACCTAATAACTAATATTTCCATTCATACGATTAAAAACAACACATATATTACAGGCATACTAAGCATTTAGAACATCCTAAATACACAACATACAATACTAACACTACCCTAATACCATTTACATTCACTATAACCCTTCTGGCCGACAAACTACCACAAAATACTGTCAACCATCATCAGAAAAAAGCTTACAAAAAACCCAAAGATTAATATACTTATTTAAATTTCCTTAATTATTTCATTTTCTTAAGTTTCTTGATAATCCTGGAATTCTCACCAACACGTAAAGCAGCAGCGTGACTCATCTGAATCAACTGGCCCATTTCAGCAAAATCCTCTTGCTCCGCATCCTTCAGAGCTGCCAAACACTCATCCAAAACACCATCACTCATAAACTTATTCAATTCAAGAATAATTCCATGCCTGTGCTCAACTCTAGCCTCTACTTCTTCAATCATTTCATTATAATTCTTTTCATCACCCTTTGATGCCTCCTTCTCTCGCAACAAGATAGAATGAAGAACACTATGAACACGACGATCACCAATCTGATGCGCGATCTTCAAGCACTTGGGAAACTTAGGAGCCATATCACGATGATCCTTTTCGCAGTATGGGATTGAAGATTGAGATCCCTGAGTTTACAAGTAAGATTAATCCGGAGTGTTTGATGTGCGTGATATTTGTGACGAGGTTAACAAACCCTAATTTTTCTATCACCTATATCCCCAAACTTTCTGACAAAGAAAAAAAATGAAAGAAAGAAGAGGCTGAATTAAAGAAAGCCATTAAACCATTAAACACATTAATACTACAACACAATATTAAAAATAAAGATTGAGTATATATATATATATATATATATATATATATATAAAATTAGGGGGGCTTTATTTTCAGAACCCTCTTAAGTGCGGGAACTGCGAGAACTCTTCTAAACCAATGAAATTTTTTTAAATATTAAAAATTATTATTAATTCAAAAGGGTATTATAGTAAAATACAATTTTTATATTCTATTTGAATTTTTTTTAAATCCGGATTTTTAAATATTCCAAAATTTTCGGATTTTTTTTTTTTTTTTTTAGGCTAGCATGGTTCCAGATATTACAGGTGCATATATGTTTTTTCTTATAAAAGATGAGGTGCATGTATGTTTTTTAAATATGTTTCTAGTATGTAATTGTTTACACTTTTTTTTTATCAACCTCTTGATATTTTTGCCTAACCATTATTATTTTTGAAAGTTTGATACACGAATCAAATAAACATTTATAAAATAAAAAACAAGATTCATAAATTTATATGTTACATTTCATTTAATTACAAATACAACAAAACACACATGAAATAATCGCATCTTTTTATAAATTGCAAATTATCTTCATGTATAAATATGTTCATCAACTTCTAGGTCTTCAATGATCATCATCTTCAATAATCTGAAAGAATAATACACAAAAACAATTAAACCACAAACAAATAGAAAACGAAATTTAATCACAACTAGGATAACACATGCATGTTCATAGAAAACATGTATGTTTTTACCATACACCTTAATAAAGCTAAAAGATAAATATGCATGTTCATAGAAAACATGTATGTTTTTTTACCATACACCTTCATAAACATAATGGCTAAAGATGCATGTACATAGAAAACATGTATGTTTTTACCATACACCTTAATAAAGCTAATAGATAAACATGCATGTTCATAGAAAACATGTATGTTTTTTTACCATACACCTTGATAAACATAATGGCTAAGGATGCATGTTCATAGAAAACATTTATGTTTTTTCCATACACCTTAATAAACCTAATAGATAAACATGCATGTTCATAGAAAACATGTATATTTTTTTACCATACATCTTAATAAACATACTGCCTAAACATAAATGTTCATAGAAAACATGTATGTTTTCTAATGTCAAACAAAAGATAAACAAATGCAACACAGATTTTTACAAATACAACACAGAATATTTTAAGAAAAACTTCAATTTAATACAGCAAGTAAACAAAACTAGCCTTTTTTAGATAAGTTGCAACACATGAACTAATTTATGTCATGAAGCAAACCAAACCAATCCATCATAGGACATACGCATGATAAAAAAACTAGAAAATTGATTTTTTAGAACTTGATTATTAATCCTTTTCGTTGATCCAATTTACACACATATACATATATTTTTTTGTTTTAAAACTTGATTATCGAAGAAAATGCAAAAATTAATTAAGAAACAATCATTGAAACCCAAAATCATAAACGTTTAAACAATCAAATAATAAAATCGCACCTTTTTAATTGAGAGATAATAATGAGCCATCAACCTTTCTGTTTGCAAATCGTGTCTCACGACCATTCTTTATCCCATTAAAATTAAACACCGATCGAAATCAAAAATAAATATAAAACACCGATTGAAATCAAAACTAAATATTAAAACACCGATTGAAATCAAAACTAAATATAAAAATTACCTATTAGTAAGAAACATCTTTTACTTGTCCGAAGATAAAACACAGGTTATAAGAAACTGAATCCCGTGAATCAAAACCGAATATCAAGAGTGAGGAAAAGAGTTGGCTAGGGTTTGGGTGAGGGAGAAGAAACTGCAATTAATTTTTGGGATGGTGAAGGAGGCGGCAGTTTGTGAGAATGAGATATGAACGTGTGGTTTTTTTTCCTTAATTATGAGTAGTGATTTCCTAATTAATAGGGACATTTATTAGATTTAAGAATTACTATAATGCCCTTTCAGTTTTACTAACAATGGCCTTATCTTTCAACCAATTACATAATTGGCACAATCAATTACAACCATTGATCAAACAATCTAACGGTACAAAGGGAGTTCTCGCAGTTCTCGCACTTAATTGGGTTCTGAAAATAAAGTTACACTATATATATATATATATATATTATATATATATATTATATATATATATATATATATTAACACA
Organism: Artemisia tridentata subsp. tridentata; assembly: GCA_021014915.2. Lineage (NCBI taxonomy): Eukaryota > Viridiplantae > Streptophyta > Magnoliopsida > Asterales > Asteraceae > Artemisia > Artemisia tridentata. Next base: position 67,218,926 of record CP139501.1, on the reverse strand, counting down.
AATATTTCATGCAATAACAGATCATTCCAGAAGCAACGCGCAAGCTTTTATGCTCATTCGATACCACACAACGTTACATTATTATTTTTGACTTCAACAAATAATTGATGCCAACAACGCACCTAATTATAATACAGTTGATTTATTCAAAGTTCTTCTGATGAAATAGGAGACAATAAATAAAGAAATTTGAATTATATACAAACTTGGAGACTACTTCACTATAAAAGGCAACCTTCTCTCATTGATATCACGTCTATTATCATATTCTCTCTCTTATATAAAACACACAGTTGAAAGTTTTTATTAAGAGAGTAATATTTCATTTTCTTGTTCACTATGGCCCTCCTTAATGATTTGATCAACCTCAACCTCAAAGATTCCACCAGCAAAATTATTGCTGAGTATATATGGTTAGTTTATTTATTTTTATTCTTGTTAAGTCTCTTGATCCATTTTAGTTCTTGACTATATTTTTTACTTTTCAAATCCCTTGTTTTGTTGCATGAATTTTTATTTTTTATGTTTTGGTTATATGCTGGTTATTAGTATTATGTGTTAACCACTTAATCTTAATATTGTTGTTCGTACTAAATAGATCATTTTTATGTATGTTTATGTTACTTAGTCAAGCATGGTCGTAGTTGATCATAAGAAATGATTTGAAAGATGATATATCATATATGGACATGGTGCAGTCTTTTTACATAATATAAACACATAGAAGAAGGGATCATGATCATTTTGATATGATGTTTCGATGTTTCTTGCATGATCTTTTAAAGATCGCCATGCCAATATGATGAAACTGGAAGGTTGACTTTTGGTCAAATTTACTTAAAAGTAGGCAGATTAGGTTTTTGCAAGAGTTTACAGTATTTATTTTTTTTTATTTTTTTTTGTTTGCTTTAAGCCCATTTGTTTCAATGATGTTGGTCTTAAAATAGATGATCACAATATACTTTTCCATAGTTCTTTGTAAAATCATTTTCATATTAGAAAATTGATTACTTTACTTAAATTGGCCCATTGAAAACTGATCACTGAATATTCTTTTTAAATTTTTTGTTTGATATGGTAGGTGACATAATCAGTTTTAATATAGATTATTGAATACTTTAAGAAAACTGCTTATTAAAAATATTGCTTTATTTGTATCACCACCCAAGACATTGATTATTGAATACGGAGTACTTTATAAAAATATATGTTTTTTTTACCCTTTTTTTTATATATTTTTGTTTCTTGAATAAATCTTTACACCATGTGTTACTAACCCTTATTTCTTGGAACATGTTTAATGATATCTTAATTTTCTTCTTTAATTATGATATAGGATTGGTGGATCTGGCATGGACCTTCGCAGCAAAGCAAGAGTAAGTGTTTTTTTATAACTGTTTTGAGAAAGGTAATTTATTAATGTTTTGGCCATGTAATTGATTTTGTTCATTTTATAGACTCTTCCTGGACCAGTGACTGACCCCAAGGAGCTACCAAAGTGGAACTACGATGGTTCGAGCACCGGTCAAGCTCCCGGAGAAGATAGCGAAGTGATCCTCTAGTGCGTATTCTTCACTTACATTTTATATGGTCCAAGTTAACGTTTTATTTTTATTTTATTTAGTTTAGTTCATGACAATTGTGATGTTGATTGATGAAACAGTCCTCAAGCTATCTTCAAGGATCCATTCAGACGTGGGGACAACATCTTGGTATATTTCTAACTTTTTCTTTTCTTTTAGGACCGAAAATTGTTTAGTTAGATACTCTATATCAGGGTGGGAGGAGTAATGTGCGGGTTAGGGCTTGCGGGCTTGTGGTTGCTGGTTGTGCGGGCTGGGTTGGAGGGTTGCTTGGGCGAGTACCAAGCTCGCTTCGGTTTGGAAAGGAACAAACTGTGATGTGAGTGTTTCAGGGTGTGTTTGTGAAATATTTTTGAGAGGGTTGGAGGAATGATGGTTGCCAGTAAAAAAAGGTTGGATTGAGGGTTGGAGGGTTGAAATGAGGTGGAGGGATTTGATTGGTTAAAGTTTGGGAGGGTTGGAGGGATGGAGAGGATGACTCCCTCCACCCTCAATGTTTAAAACACGGTGTAACTAAAAATTGAAAGCACCATGGACGACAACATCTAATGTTTAAGACGATAAGCCTTGATTCTAACTTTTTCTTTTCTTTTTATATAATATAGGTGATCTGCGATGCTTACACACCCGCTGGAGAGCCAATTCCCACCAACAAGAGGTATGCTGCTGCCAAAATCTTTAGCAACCCTGAAGTTGAGAAGGAAGTTCCATGGTATGGGCTTGAGCAAGAGTACACCTTGTTACAGAAGGACATCAACTGGCCTTTGGGCTGGCCTCAAGGAGGCTTCCCTGGACCCCAGGTAATCAATCTAGCTCAAAATCACGTACTTGTTTATCTCTTTGATTATTTAGAAGTTTTAGGACTCAAATGTATGTGTTTGATTTAATATTAGGGGCCATACTACTGTGGTATTGGAGCTGATAAGGCTTTTGGACGTGACATCGTTGATGCCCACTATAAAGCTTGTCTATATGCTGGTATCAACATTAGTGGAATTAACGGCGAGGTCATGCCTGGTCAGGTAAATTTCTGTACATTATTACCCCCTTCTTTAATGATATTTAAAAAAAAAAAAAAAAAAAAAAAAAAAAAAAAAAACTTACATTCGAATGATTTGCAGTGGGAGTTTCAAGTAGGACCATCTGTGGGCATTGCTTCTGGTGATGAGTTGTGGGCTGCTCGTTACATTCTTGAGGTAACCCACAAATTTCTTTATATATTTGCTGAGGAGGATCTAATATGATGTTGTTTCTTCTATGTGTTATTGGTGTTAAAAATTCTGTTTTCTGTTTTCAACAGAGGATAACTGAAATTGCTGGAGTCGTGGTGTCTTTTGACCCCAAGCCTATTCCCGTGAGTTTCTTTATGGCTTTTCATTCATCTTATTTGTGTCGAGATGTATTTTATACTAATTTGTTCTTTTATCAGGGAGATTGGAATGGCGCTGGAGCTCACACCAACTACAGGTAGAAAACGAAACTACTAACGTAAACTATATGGAAATGTACTATTTAAAATCATGATCTTTACACATTACATGATAATTTCAGCACAAAATCCATGAGGGAAGAGGGAGGATACGAAATCATCAAGAAGGCTATTGAAAAGTTGGGTTTGAGGCACAAGGAACACATTGCTGCTTATGGTGAAGGAAATGAACGTAGGCTCACTGGTCGCCATGAGACTGCCAACATCCACACTTTCAAATGGGTACTAAAACTTTTTGCTCTTGGTTCACATAAAAACATACTTTAATGTTTAATTATTGAACTTACTTTTTAAATCCATGTGCCAGGGTGTCGCTAACCGTGGAGCCTCAATTCGTGTGGGGCGAGACACTGAGAAGGATGGGAAGGGATATTTTGAAGACCGTAGGCCAGCGTCCAACATGGACCCATATGTTGTTACCTCCATGATTGCCGAGACCACCATCCTCTTGTAAAAGCCTTGAACTGGCTGTTGATTACGTGAAGCGTGAAAGCCTTGTTTTCGGGGAGATTTCAATTAGAATTGGAAAAACGGTCCTTGTGTTTATTGTTAATGTTAAAAGTAGCCAGCCTGTGGTCGTTTTTATAGTTTATGTTATTAGTTAATTCTGGCTTTTATATTTTGAAAAGCAAATGAAATTTGCTACACATTGCCTTGGTGAGATCTCCCATGGTGTTTGTTGGTAATAACGTTGGTAAATTTTAATGTGTCTAATAACATTTGTCAAGGATTGGTTTAAATCTTTTTCTGTCGTATTCTCCTTGTTTCTATTTGATGTCATATGCAGAATTATTTGAATTCCTTTTTTAGTGCAAATAGATCAAAGAAATTCTAAGTTATTCATATTCAATAACGAATCTGTCATTGAATAGGGACCTGATCTTGGTTCAACCCCACATGATAAAAAGAAAAGCCAAAATTACTCTAGTACCCATATATACTAGCCTTTGTCCTGCGGAGCCCAAGTTTTTTCAACTTTACAAATATACCCAAGCATGTCGCGTATGGATTTACCCTATACTACCCGACATGACGTGGCAGTTTATGATTGGTCGAAGAAAAAAAAAAAAAAAACTAAAGCATGTCATGTATGAATATGTGAGACCTTACCCGACATGACGTGGCAGTTTATGATTGGAAGAAGAAAAAAAGAAAAGAAAAACCCTAAAGCATGTCGCGTATGTATATGCGAGACATTACCCGACATGACGTGGCAGTTTATGATTGGACGAAGAGAAAAAAAAATGAAACCCTATGGATATACGAGACATTACTGGACATTTTTTTGCAACATTGATTATTGTTTATGCAAACTGGAGTTTTGCTGCAATTGAAGGGATCGGATGGGGTTGGGCTGAAGTAATTTGGCTTTACAACATTGTATTCTACATCCCACTTAATTTGGCACAATTGTATGTTGTTCAACCGAACAAATAAGACGATTGTGTTTATCTTGCTTTATCTTATGTGGTTTGGTTTTTATTAATGAAGGTTTCTACTTTTATTTGAACGAATGTAATTTGGATACATAGGCTAACATTTATTCAAACATTGATTACGAAAATCATATAAAGAAGACAATCTTAAAGCATACATGACACATATTGAGTTATATGATTAATAATAGAAACGATTCTTCCATATCGCTTTATGACATTCATATGCTTTAGCATCCTCATTCTCAAAGTGTTCTTGTTCGGCCCATTCAACCATTTGATCAAAAGTGTAATCTGATTGTGCTATATTCTTTTTTCCGTCTTCGTTGTCACTTGTGTAGTCTGTTATCACATGATCCATCATTTCTGCCAAGGTAGCATTTGGGCATATATGTTTTGCAATAATAAAATCGACACCGCCATGGTCAATGTAAATCTCCAACTGGCCTTGTGCTGCTAAAATATCAAACATCACATGCATATCATAGTTGTTTCTTAGTTTGACGGTGATTGAAAACCCAGTGTGTGGTACTTCATAATAAAGAGCATGAATCTTCCTATCAACAATGTTAAACAAATATTGCTTCAGCTCTTCCAGCTTCATTCTTGGAATATTGATGTTCATCTTCCAACCGTTTACATACTTCGGTTTTCCGCCATTGCAAACCAATTGGCCGTTTTAATTTTGTTTTTTCTCTGAACCATTTGATGTAGATACTGGACACGCTCTTCACGTTTTAATTTTGTTTCTTCTGAAATTACACCAGCAAATGATTCTTCCAAAGAACCATCATCTGGAATCAAAACTGTGCTTAGATCTATAGGATGCTCAGAAACGAAAATTTGGAGATTCCCAGCAACTTTTGCGATGTCATACATAACATCAATATCATAATCGTTGTTAATTGCTTTATACCCTCTAACGTGTTGTTTTGTGGCAATGCGTAATATAGACAGTGGACCCTTGTTGGTAATTTTCTGTTCAGATAGGTAAGCATATCTTGAAAATCAATTTCTGGAACAATAATATTCATGTGTGAACCATCTTGATATGTTAGTGGGTTAAGTATAAACTTTCCGTTGTAGTTGATAGTGAATTCGAAAGTAGGATTATTAGATGTTGACATTTGGTGAATGAAAGAAGGAACAATTGAATTTGATTCATTGAAACCACAAAGTGGTATATTATATATATTATATATATATATATAATATATATATATATATATATATATATATATATAATCTGATACCACAAAGGTGAGCAGTCATTTCGTTGTCAGAATTGGTGAATGAGTAATCAATTCAATGTTTTTTATCATTAAAGCTGAAAACATATAAAGAAGATGATAAAATCGATACTTGGATAATAGAAAATGGAAAGCATAATACGACATTACAAGTAGGACAGACCTAGACTTACTAACTAGTCAAATCGTGGCTTGGATAATAGAAAATGGAAAGCATAATACGACATTACAAGCAGAAGAAACCCATACTTACTAACTAGTCAAATAACTTTTTTGAACATGAAGGTTTATCTTGTATATTCTTCTTGGTACCCTCATTATTGCATTGATCGGCCACAACGAGTGGGGATAACTCCACCCGTGATACGTACACATGTAGTTTGTTTTGTTGAAGTTGGGTATACGTTAATATACTTTCGCGTTCTTGAATAGCATCAGCCAAGGGTACGAGCCCTGAATCAACACTACAATTTGGTTTCTTTATATAAAAAAAGGTTGGGGAGTTTTCATCGTAACCTAAACAATTGGTTAAGATTATTTTCAATTGATCGGCCGAAAAAGTTTCAAACTCGACTGGATCTACGCAAGCAATTAAACCACCTACAAACTTTCTTCCAGGTGGGGAAGTGAACTTTCCATAATGGTGAAGTAGGACTTTGAATGTCATTTCTTGAACTTTAGAATGATTTAAAAAAAGAATGCAAATGTTTCATTGAAATTGAAGTGCAACAATGTGGTTTATATAGTGTGACCTGATCACATTTTTATTATTTTCATCAAGGACACTGATTGTGTTATCAAATCAATAGTGTTAATGAATAGTGTAAATGAAGATGTGCATAGTCTTCTCTTGCAACGATTGTGTTATCAAATCAACAGGGTAAATGACCATCATTTTCACCTAGTTGTCATTTCTACTATTTAAACATATATGGTTGTTGTGGAAATACATACTAGCATTACAAATGGAATTTATTACAAGATACATAACATATGTTACAAATTAACTACAATTACAGGAAAATACATAACAAAAAAGAACTAACTTGTTACAAACCAAAGAAATTAAACCAACTATTATTAGATTGCTGAGTGTTTTGATCATTTAAATGTTGAGAGGTTTATGGTTGGGAGTCGTATTGTTCATAGCCTTGAGACGGGTTATGATGAGCATTTTGTTCATGACTTGTTTGACCTTGGTCATATGGTTGCGTTGTGTATGTGTTATGAAGCGAAAAGTGTATCGCTTTTAAGGGGTCATTTAAGCCCTAAATCGTATTTATTTGATCAAATATTGCCCTAAATCGTTCCTTTTGTCATTTTAGGTACTTTTGAGAAGAAATCTGGAAAAGGAAGCATTTTGGACGTTTTTGGAGCATAAAAGTGAAGAAAACGACAAAGTCTCAAAATCATGCTAAAAGTTACCTTTGACGGCGTCAGGATTATCCCTGGACGGCATCATGGCTTGGCAAGAAAAGGTGGATGTGAAAATTACTCATGATAAGCCAGTGAAATTTGCATGAAATTCTGACGGCGTCACGCTTTAATATGATCAAGGTCGTCACGGCTTAATTTAAAGAGGGACGGCGTCATGACTAAATCTGACGGCGTCAAGACTTGATAAGCCAGAACGGATTTTGGAGAGCTAAAGAGGGACGGCGTCAAGAAGGTCATCCGGGAACCCTAAAAGCGGCGAGGTGACGGCGTCACACTCCATAACGTGACGCCGTCAGATCTGAAAGTCTATATATAGTTTTGCAATTTTTTGTCATTAGTGTGGAACTTATTGGGGAACTTTGTGTGTGAAAACCCTAGGACGAATTTGGCAGCTTTTTCAAGGCTTTTTGCCTTGAGATCTTCCATGTTACATTGAAGATAAGTTATCAATTAATCATTCAATATGTCTATGTGTTGTTTGATTCTATCTTGTTCTTGTCTTTTGTTTAACATGCTAGGCTAGATTTATCTTGTGTTTGCTTAGATCTAATGAAACCTAGCTATTGATTATTGGTTATTAGTGTGTTGTTAGTTGTATTGGATGATTGTTCATCTATGTTAGGCTTAAGAAAACTGGCTAACTTCCTATTCGGTAACTTGCTTGAACGTCTTAAGAAACATGAACCAATGCGTACTAAAGGTTTTTATGGTTGTATTTAATGCACAAGCGAATTCTAGTGATCCCATGTTAGGAGCTTCCTAGCCGGCTCGACATAGGAGTGAAGTAGGAGTTTGTAGAGTTGGGGAAGTACGTACGCCACCCCACGAATGGTATTAAGGAATACACCCGTCATCCACGCAACTAATACACACTAATCAACCGGTAAAAGATAGTTAGGGAGTAAGGAAATCTAAGTAAACACATTTTCCTCCACATAAGTTTTCACCAACCTTTTCATTTCAGTTATTTTATTTTATTTGCATTCGTAGTTATTTGGGTTAGTTGATTAGCAACTAATTCCGCCCACTCTTTCAAACCCGAGATTTTACTTGCTTTCATAAAAATTATAAAAACATAAAAAGAATCTTCTCTCACCCTTAGACCTATTAGAGTAGTTTTTCATACCTAACGAACACTATTCCCTGTGGAGAACGATCAATCCCCCGTACTTACCACTACACTATACTACATCGGTCAGGTACACTGCCTGGTGGGGTTGTAAGCCTCTTGAGATCCCTTGAGAGGTAAAACCTGTTGTAAGGTTGCAAAACCACGCATCAAGTTTTTGGCGCCGCTGCCGGGGAATAGTTATTGTTTAGGTTGAATTTTTATTTTATAGGTCTACTCACTAGATTCCTTTCTAGTGAGATTTTTATTTTATTTTTCTAGGTTTTCTTTAGTCTATCTATTTTCTTCGTTTTTTTGTTCGTAACCATTACCATTCGACATCATGGAAGATGGTAATATCCTTAATCCCAACAACCCACCACCACAACAACCACCACCACCTCCTAGAGCCCGTACTTTAGGAGAGTACTCCCGTCCTAGCCACCATGGCTATCGAAACACCATTGAGCTCACTCAAGGAGCCAATGTCACACCCTTGCGATCCGACACCATCCGGTTGGTGCAAAGCGGATGCGCATTCCATGGACTTCGTTCTGAAGATCCTAATCAACATCTCAAGGACTTTCTCAAAATCGTTGATTCTATAGACCTTGATGTTGCCACTCGAGAGACGACCCGATTGCGTCTCTTTCAATTCTCTCTGCGGGACCAAGCTAGTCAATGGCTAGAGCTTCAACCCGCAGGATCCATCACCTCTTGGGATGATCTCACCACTCGTTTCCTTGCTCAGTTTTTCCCACCGGGAAGAACTACCAAGCTAAGGAATGATATCTTGATGTTCCAACAACGTCAAGGCGAAACTCTCTACGAGGCATGGACTCGATTCAAGGACTTACTCCAAAAAGTCCCTCATCATGGCATAGAACTTTGGCTCCAAGTCCAAATCTTCTATGACCATATCAATCTCTACACGAGGCAAACCATTGACCAATCGGCCGGTGGTAAGCTACGTGATCTAAGTGCGGAACAATCATGGGCTCTCCTAGAGGATCTTGCTCTTTATGACAACGAAAGTTGGAGTGATCCCCGTGATTTGAATAAAACGGTCAAGGCAATATCTTTGCCTTCGAACAATTCAAGCACTTCCGACCGTAGGATCATAGAGCTTGAAGACCAAGTCAAGTTTCTCATGAAATCCTACGAGGCTCCTAAACCTTCAAGCCAAGTGAACAAAATCACTTCTTCATGTGAATTATGTAGTGGTCCCCACGACACTCGTGATTGCATGGAACTCCCCGAACAAGCTTTTGTGGACTACGCATCCTCGCGTACCGACGGAGCGGGAGACAAGTGGTACACTTTCAAACCCGAGCCAAACCCCTACGGTGATACATACAACCCCTCATGGAAAAATCACCCAAACCTTAGGTGGAAACAAAACCAAAACGCACAACAAACCAATTCTTCCAACCCACCTAATCGTTTCCAATCAAGCGGTTCCAACTCGAACCGTACTTTCAACAACAATCCTTCCGGCAATGGTAGTACCAATAACTTTGAAGGATTGATGTCCCAATTTATGGCATCTCAAGAAGCTCGTTTAGCCAAGTTTGAAGCCGATTTCAAACAAAAACAAAGCGAGATGACCAATAAGATTGACACTTTGTTGAAAGCCCTCAATGACCGAGAAATGGGAGCACTCCCTAGCAACACGGTCAAGAACCCGAAACTAAACGTCAACGCCGTTTCATCAGTTACGTCTCCTAGTTCTTGTCCACAATATTATTCGGTCAATTCCATGAGCACGTGTTTCAAACAAACCCAAGTTGTAGTTGAAACACCTCCCACTCAAAACCTTGACGAAGAATTCAAGGAGCTCCACCTTGAAAGTCCGGTTATTGAAGTGTTGGATGAGAAGAAGCTCAAGTTAGGCGAAAAAGGGACCGCCTTTGTTCAAAACAAGCTACCTAAGAAGTTAGATGATCCGGGCTTATTTGTTCTACCTTGCAAGATCGGTAATTCGGAGGCTTATGACACATTAGCCGATCTTGGATCAAGCCTTAACCTACTTCCGTTACCTCTTTACACCTCTCTAAAACTTGGAAAACTTGAAGAAACCGAGGTAATAATAGGTTTAGCGGATGGAAGTGTTGCTTACCCGGTTGGAGTAGTTAAGGACGTTTTAGTACACATTGGAAAACTAACCATTTTAGCCGATTTCCACGTCCTTGATATGGTTAGCGACCCTACATGCCCCTTGTTGATAGGTAGAGGATTTTTGGCGACCGCTAGTGCTATGATTGATTGTAAGGAATCTAAGATAGCGGTAGGAGAAGGAGATACTTGGTCAGTCTATGATGTTAAGAAACATGCCTATGATACTAGTAAGGAACCAACACCCCATTGGTTAGAATCAAATAGGAGACCATCTAGATATGGACCTTGGATTGATAGAGACTTCATAGGACCCCAACGCCCATTTTACCTAGAAGAGGACTTTGTGAACCGAACACATACGGTAGAGCAACTCTTAGCTAGGGACACCGAATTGGATCCATTTGAAGACTCTCTAGTTTTTAGGAAGATGATTGATTTCCTAGGAGTTTTGCCAATTAACCTAGGAATGAATAAGTGGACTTGTGAGGAAGATGATCATAAGTGGAATTGGGATAAACCACCCAAAGATGGAGATGGGTCATGGCATATTAAGATGACATTGTATGACCCGGATGGAGAGAAGTTTGAAAAGATATATTGTACTAAGCGGACCAATAGGAAACTTCAATCCAAGCTTAACCCTAAAGACGTCCTCGATGAAGAGCTTACTTACATAGGGTAGCGTGACTTTGAGTCTAGCTACAAGACTCGTTAATAAAGAAAAGCGCTTCTTGGGAGGCAACCCAAGCTTTATTTGCTTTGTGTGTTTATTTATTTGTTCGTTTGATTTTATTTGTTTCCGTATGTATGTTTAAATTTTATTATTATTGATTCATGTTCAAAAAAAAAAAAAGTAAATTGTGAAAATGCTTTATCTTGTTTTTAACTTCGTCTTAACTACATATAAAGGTATTTTGCAAAAGATAAGTGTAAGGGAAATCTAAATCGGTTTATTAGAACACAAATGAACATGAATCATAATAATAATAAATTAACATACATATTAGTATTTGTTTGAGTCAAATGCTTGTATCGAGTCATAATGATGTTTTGCAGGAATTCCAGGAAGTAAGGTATAGGTTTTTCCAAAATTTTTCCGGAAACGTAACATGAGAATTCTGTCAGATCATTTCTGACGGCGTCAGGCTTTACAACCTAAACGGCGTCAGGTTTAATTTTCTGAAAATTTTTGAAAGTTTTGTTTTCATAAAAAGTTTTTATTAAATCTCTAACTTATAATCTCTAGGAATCTGCAAAATTATCATTCCACAAGCATTATATCCTTATATATAGATTTATCCCGCGAGTTATGCAGGTTTTCGTGTTTGTTTTCTCAGGTTTAACAGGTTATTTTGGACAAGGAATGTTTTGGATCAAGCTTTGGCGATGCTTAGTCATGAAGCTTTTATATTCTCTTTGGAGAAGATCTAACCGTGTTACTTCATTATCCACCGTGCGAATCAGGGGAGTATTTGATTTCATTCTTTTACTTTTTTCTTTTACATCTTGTTATTTGAACATTGGGGACAATGTTCATCTTAAGTGGAAGGGGGGGGGGGTAAAAGTACGATTAGAGAATGCTCTTACGCTTGATTTTTGTTTGTTTAATAATAGATGTGTAATAAAACTAGATAAATACCTGTTAGGGCAATTTTAGTGCCAAATTTAAAATTTTTTACAACATATAGGAGTGAAACTTTGATCTAATGAGCGTCTCACGGATAGGAGTTATATGACTAGCACAAAAACCGTACCACTAAAAAATTTTCCCCCCCCAAATATGTGAGGTTCGCCCCTAGAATTGGTAGGAAAAGCATTTTGCTATGATGTGTGTACCGGTAGCACTTAGATTCTAGAACTTGCGTTAGGACCATTCCGAGGCCATAAGTGAGACTACATTCGTGTAGTTAGATTTACTACATGATAAGAGGCATTAGGATAAACCCATTGTTTTACACCTGTGTTTTTGTTATAATTACATTGGCTACATTGGTCAAGTAATTCTCCCACACCCTTTGCGTTGTACTCATTTTTAGTACACGATACCCCTAGTACACCCCTCAGAGCCTATCTTTTCGTTTCGACCTTTAAGCATTTTACTTAAAGGAAGAATTTGTTTACACCCCACTGAAATGTACACCCAAATCGCCTTAGCCTACCTTGTATGCACTCACCTTTAGTGCATTATTGTTACAACATTTGTTTAAACCCAAGTTAATTATCTAATTGATTACATGGTTGCTAAGTCGAGTCATATCCTTGTACATATTGTTTTGGGACGATTGGGACTCATGGGTAAAGTACTAGTGTAATGGAGTAATGGGGAAGAACATCATTATTACCCCCATTTGTGCTAAATATTTTAAAAGTACTCCAAGTGTTTCGATTATCTTAATTCGAGTCATTAGAATAGTTATTTGTAAAGTTATGTAAAAGTTCAAGTGTAAGGGGAATGCAATGCCCCTATGATGTATTATTTTGGATGGTAGGGCAAGAGTGTATGAAAAAAAAAAAAAAAAAAAAAAATCGAAAAAATCAAGAAAAATACAAAAAAATGAGAAAAAGAAAAGTAGAAAAAACATACGGACTACCATCCCGTTTCATTTTATGTTTATTTTATGTTTTTGTTATTTTGTTTAAATCGAGTCGAGTCTTGGCTTAGCAACATTGTATAGTACATGTAATTAATCAAGATCTTTAACTCGCCACCAGTAAAATATCCTTTATCTAACAAAACCGTGTTTTCCTTTTCCCTACACCTAACGTTATAACCCATTTAAAAGCCCTCTTTGATAGTTTATCTTAGGTGCTTACGCCTAGTGGAGGAGGTTTTCGATCCTTTCCCAAGCCTATGGTAATCTATTTGCTATGACAGGTAGTGAGAGATATTATCCGTTTTCATTTATGAGATTTATTTTGATGACACTTGAGAGATGTGAGTATCTAAACACTACTTGTGAGGTGCTAGTTTGTAATCTTCGTGCTTATTATGATTAAAGTGGAACGAATATTTGTTGTAATTACTTTTATGTTAGCATTAAATGACCCCTAACTTGTATTTTGATTAGAATAAAAGCGTATTTGCTTGAGGACAAGCAAATCTCAAGTGTAAGGGTATTTGATGAAGCGAAAAGTGTACCGCTTTTAAGGGGTCATTTAAGCCCTAAATCGTATTTATTTGATCAAATATTGCCCTAAATCGTTCCTTTTGTCATTTTAGGTACTTTTGAGAAGAAATCTGGAAAAGGAAGCATTTTGGACGTTTTTGGAGCATAAAAGTGAAGAAAATGACAAAGTCTCAAAATCATGCTAAAAGTTACCTTTGACGGCGTCAGGATTATCCCTGGACGGCGTCATGGCTTGGCAAGAAAAGGTGGATGTGAAAATTACTCATGATAAGCCAGTGAAATTTGCATGAAATTCTGACGGCGTCACGCTTTAATATGATCAAGGTCGTCACGGCTTAATTTAAATAGGGACGGCGTCATGACTAAATCTGACGGCGTCAAGACTTGATAAGCCAGAACGGATTTTGGAGAGCTAAAGAGGGACGGCGTCAAGAAGGTCATCCGGGAACCCTAAAAGCGGCGAGGTGACGGCGTCACACTCCATAACGTGACGCCGTCAGATCTGAAAGTCTATATATAGTTTTGCAATTTTTTGTCATTAGTGTGGAACTTATTGGGGAACTTTGTGTGTGAAAACCCTAGGACGAATTTGGCAGCTTTTTCAAGGCTTTTTGCCTTGAGATCTTCCATGTTACATTGAAGATAAGTTATCAATTAATCATTCAATATGTCTATGTGTTGTTTGATTCTATCTTGTTCTTGTCTTTTGTTTAACATGATAGGCTAGATTTATCTTGTGTTTGCTTAGATCTAATGAAACCTAGCTATTGATTATTGGTTATTAGTGTGTTGTTAGTTGTATTGGATGATTGTTCATCTATGTTAGTCTTAAGAAAACTGGTTAACTTCCTATTCGGTAACTTGCTTGAACATCTTAAGAAACATGAACCAATGCGTACTAAAGGTTTTTATGGTTGTATTTAATGCACAAGCGAATTCTAGTGATCCCATGTTAGGAGCTTTCTAGCCGGCTCGACATAGGAGTGAAGTAGGAGTTTGTAGAGTTGGGGAAGTACGTACGCCACCCCACGAATGGTATTAAGGAATACACCCGTCATCCACGCAACTAATACACACTAATCAACCGGTAAAAGATAGTTAGGGAGTAAGGAAATCTAAGTAAACACATTTTCCTCCACATAAGTTTTCACCAACCTTTTCATTTCAGTTATTTTATTTTATTTGCATTCGTAGTTATTTGGGTTAGTTGATTAGCAACTAATTCCGCCCACTCTTTCAAACCCGAGATTTTACTTGCTTTCATAAAAATTATAAAAACATAAAAAGAATCTTCTCTCACCCTTAGACCTATTAGAGTAGTTTTTCATACCTAACGAACACTATTCCCTGTGGAGAACGATCAATCCCCCGTACTTACCACTACACTATACTACATCGGTCAGGTACACTGCCTGGTGGGGTTGTAAGCCTCTTGAGATCCCTTGAGAGGTAAAACCTGTTGTAAGGTTGCAAAACCACGCATCAATGTGTTATGTTCAAATACTTTCGATGGGTATGTGTCATAAGTAGGAAAGTTGTGATGATGTGTTTGAGTTGAGTATGATTCGAACGAAGGTGGAGTTTCATGTTGCTCGTTAACTATTTTTTTTGGGGTATTGTTTTCTTTTGTTTAACAGTGGATCAGGGATGACTGGTTTTTTGCATTGCCCAAGTTGGTGGCCTGCTTCACCGCACCTACTACAATGTATTATTCTTGGTTCCTCACCCTGAGATGGTATACGGGCAGTATTTTTTGGCCGATCGGGTTGTGGGTTGTCCATTCGTGGAGGAGTGATGGGTTGTATATGCATTGGATATTACCATTCGTGAAACTCTCTAACAAAATTAACCGACTATGCGTATGTCGCTTGGTATTTCGGTGTTTTAAACCAATCTTGTATGAATTGCACACAAGCTGTTAGACCTAAGAACCTAGTAACAGCAATAGCGTGACCACAAGGTATCCCGGAAAGCTGCCATTTGCGGCAGTCACATAACATGGTCGCTAAGTTCACTTCACGATTGTATCGCCCATCATAAACCTGGAACCGATCTTGATTAACCCCGTATACACTCCAAGTTGCGCTTTTGATTTTTCTCTTTTCCACCTTATGGGTAGCCCAATATGTTATTTCATACTTCATTTTCGCTACATAAAGACATAGACATAAAACAGTGACTTTATATTAAACAAAACCATTTAAAAATATATATTTTCTTTTGGAAGATAAATACTAGCAACTTCTCGCCGTTTAAAATACCAATCTTGCACCATTTTTCAATATTGCTCGGTCAACATTGTGATTGGCAGCTTCCTTGATTTTACAGTACAAGCATTAACAGACTCAGCGCTGTTAGATGTACAATAATTGTAACGAGTGCGCGGGCAATATGCTTTGGACCATCTTTGCACATCCGCTTCAACTAGCTTGTTGTACGCCTCAGGCTGAATAGCCTGCAGTATTTGCATCTTACTATCAAATTCTTCAGGTGTATACGATTTGCATATGCTCCAATATAGCCCCTTTGTTTTTTTATTTTTCAAAAAAAGGTTCATCATTAGATGACGACAACATATACCATGAAACGCCAACGGGTATTCATTGCGTACTGCTAACGCAATAGCAGGATGCCTATCAGATATGATAACCAAATCCTGGCTATCGGCTATGCATTCTTGAAGTACTAAAAACCGCCATGACCAACAATCACCAGTCTCCCCTCTGCATATACCGTAAGCAATGGGCACAATTTGGTTGTTTCCATCCATGCCTACAGCTAACAAGTTTGTACCTTTGTATATACCCTTCAAATATGCCCCGTCGACTACAAGCAGAGGACGAAGATTTTGCATGAAAGTTCGAATCTGAAAAAATACATATTGTAAACACCTTTTAATAAGTAAACTTACAATAACATATCACATTTATTTATTTCAAAAAAATGAGTATCACTTACTGAAACACCAATGGCAACGAATAACATCTCTAAAACTCCTTCTTCGTTTGTCTTGATACGTGTGATTGTGCCTGGGTTTTTTTTTTGTAGATTGTGACAATAATACGGTAACATTTCAAACGATTCTGTCGGTGAACCCCTTATCATTTGTAACCCATAATCCTTTCCTCTCCATGCTTGTTGGTAAGATATACTTATTTTATATTGCGTCAACATGTCTTTTTGCATATCTTTTGGTTTTAAATCTCGTCTACTATCCTTTAACTTTTCACTAAAAATGTGACCAATAACTTTTTTATTTGCATTTCGATGGTTAGTATATGTTTGAGTTTTAGGACACGTGTGAATATCTTTCATACCTGTAACTTCAAACACATTTGTACCTTGCAGGCGTTTAGAGTTAATTCTCCATTTGCATTCTTTATAATGAAAGCATTTACAATCAAACCTGTCTGGTTCCGACTTTCGTACTAAAAACTGGTAACCTTCTTCTAAACATTTCAACCTAACTGCAACGTTTATTTTTTCTCTTGAGTCCAAAAACTTTCCGACATAAAAATCAGAATCGCTATTATATTGGTTTGAAATTATTGGTTTGGACTGGTAAAGAGGTGTTTCTGGAACACCAGGCATGACTGAGAAAATGTTCTTCCATTCATGGTGAATTGGTTTCGAGTTATCACCAACTCCAACAAAACCATTATTTTCTTCATCTTTTACATCATCATCTGACCAGAATGCAAACGATGATCCTGGTTTTGTGAAATACGCCTCATCTTTATATCCGGACTCATTATTTTCATAATCATTTGATTCAAAATTTTTAGATGGGCCATCCTTAAAAAAAGACTTATTATGGTTTTTATTATTGAAATAAGATGAGTTTTCTTGAAAAGCAGATGAGGCGATGTTTTGGTTAGTTGTTGTTTCAAAAAAATTGTAAAACGTTTGGTTTTCTTGGGTGGACCTAAAATATGTAGTTTCTTCAAATTCTTTCGCTTTAACCACATACAGACGTGGCATTCCTGCATTCGAATAAGCGTAATCAGCAAAAAAAGTTACCTCGTCGTCGTCAGTAATATCCATTCAAACGTCAAATGAAGGGTACGGAAATTTAACATTAAGTCGAATATTGGGATCCAACTTGAATTTAGAACGCACATAATCAACTAACAATGAGTATGTGATATTAGTATACATAACCACACCTCGTTTGGTATTATCAAAATGTGTTGGGAATTAAATTAAGCAGTTGGTACGGTTCTGTATAAGTTAGTACGGTTGAAGTGTTGCTGAAGAATACATTAACAGTTGGTACTGCTGTGATTTCGAGTTTGTACTGCTGGAGCTCGGAATTAGTACTGTTCAATGAACAGTTAGTACTGCTCATAGCAGTTTGTACTGCTTGGTCTTCGGAGTTAGTACTGCTTTCGACACATATTCGTACTGCTTGGTTCTCACTTTGTACTGTTGGCATAATTTGTTTGTACTGCTGCTTGTATGTTATGTGGTACTGTTCGTTTAATATGCTACTGCTGCTCGTTGATGTTTATGGGCATGAGATACATAAGTGAGGGGAAGAGATACGAGATCTGGAACAGGTTGGTTCCAACGCACACACACAGGAGGATTTTTGGATTTGATTTTTGGTTATGACCTGATGATTCATTCATTACTTTTGGGAATCAGGTTCAGATTATAAGAACTATTTTTCATTCAACTACTGCTTGGTTTCAAATATTATTGTAGTCATTTTTCGAAAGCTATTTGGTGATCTTCATGGTACTACATGGTATTTGTTTCTATGCTGGTTGTTATTCGACAAGTTCTTTCAAATGGTTAATTACCATATGAGTTTCAGGGGAAGCTTTAATACTTAACCATTTGTGTGCTACATCAAGGTGAAGGTTTTCATGATTATTCGTTGGTATTCATACTGAAGATTTGGGATTTTTATGTCTTGCGTTAATTTAATAAGTAAGCGTTTTGTTGTTCTTAATGGTGGATAATTCAAAACATTAGAAGACTCGATTGGAAGTATGGTACTGGTTGGTGATTATTATGATCAAAGTTGCATGTTTCTTTTTCTTTTCCTAGTTGAGTATGTACAAAAAGGGGAATAAGTTATTGAAGATTGCAACTTGAAGATCCTTGATGGTATGCATGGCTTAAGGGGAAGACGACATCTTTCATATGCTTGGTTTTGTCATATCAACTATAGGGGAAGATTGTTAGGAATTAAATAAAGTTGATATTGACAAAATATGAAAGATGGAGGAAACTTATGAAGACAAAGATAAGGGACTAATATTGTCAATTTAGAGTCTTTGTAACCCTAATCCTCTATTATATAAAGAGGATAGGACGTAGGTTTTATAAACAGGTCTTCCACAATGTAGTCTTTCAAGGTGTGTGTGTGTCTAGGCATCAAGTCCTCTAATGGATGCCTAGGGTTCGTAGTTTGTATAAGCTACAAGAATCGTTTGACAAACCTTGTTTAATAATAATGATTCGTTTGATTATTCCGCTGCGTACTATATTGTTGTTCATTATTATTGTGTTAATCCTAGATGAGGTCTAACAAGCCTCGAGTATAACGATCTCCACAAAATGTAATATACATTTGAATTTATGTATATATGAAGTCATGGCTATGTATATCTGAATTTATGTGTATTAGAAGTATTTGCTATGTTTGGATATGCATTTTTCTTTATATATACATACAATGATGTGACAACTCTATGAAAATTGCGTGTAAGTGTAATTTTTTACACGAAATATGACACATATTTGAAAACTCTATGACAATTGCGTGTATGTGTAATTTTTTACACGAAATATGACACATATTTGACAACACTATGACAATTGCGTGTATGTGTAATATTTTACACGAAATATGACACAGATTTGACAACTCTATAACAATTATTTGACAACTCTATGACAGTGATTTGACTACTCAATGACAATTGTGTGTACGTGTAATTTTTTACACGAAATATACTCTATTTAAATCTTACATTGTTACGCTAATTATACACAATCTTTTATACCGACATTGCTTACTAAAAATCATTCACTAATATATTCCTTTACATTTTCAAAAAATGTCGGACAACATACCATTCGACCTTCAAGTTGATATCATGAATAAACTTCCAGTTAAGTCTTTACTACAGTTTCGTAATGTCTCAAAGAGATGGAAGTCTTCCATTGACTTACCGAACTTCATCCATAGTTACGGTTTTTGTGAAACAGATATGTGTTGGGGTTCTTCAACATCTTCAAACACCCCGGCTAGGATAATACCCGGTCCGGCTGGTATTCTTCAAGCGGCTATTCTCCGCAAAAATGCAGACATTAGGAAAGGTGGCCCCGAATATTGTGTAGTGCCAACACAAGAGTATGTAACGCGTGGGCCATGGCTAAGCGCTATTAATAAGCTGCTTAATAGTGAAGGTATCATCGTAACTGGTTGTCTTGGCGAAATAAAAAACTATTGCGTAAAAGGGAAACTTGAACTTGTTGTAGCTGTAATCAAGACTTGTACGCCTACCGCGCTTGGTGAGCTAACAGTGACACTAAAAGATCCAACGGGGACAATGTCTGGTACAATTCATCACAAAGTCCTTACAAAAGAGGTGGGTTACAAAAACTCTATCAAAGTCGGAGCTGTGTTGGTACTTCGTAATATTTCGGTGTTTACCCCAAAATCAACACCCCCTCGTCTTAACATTACATTGAGGAACATGGTTGAGGTTTTCGACAAGGATACCGTTTTTATTGGCTGAATCTTTACATATTTATTTCCTACGTTTAGGTTTAATATTCTCTATGTAATGTTTATTTAAGTCAACGTCGTCTTTTTTTCTTTGTTTTGTGTCCTTCATGTAGTTGAATAAAATTTTTATGGTATGTTCATTGTTAGGAATGCTCCTAACACGAAAATGTGACAACATATTCAGGATTACATTAGTTATTATGTAAGCCTCAAACACAAGGACTAGAAGAGTAATTATTGTAAAGTTATGTGTTTGATAGATTATAAATACCCCTCCATACTTCCATGGAGGGGTGAGCTTGTGTGTGCATTGTTATCCTTTCACTTTTATTAATAAAAACACCAAGTTTACTCTCTCTCTCTACTCTCTCTCTCTAACTATGAAGATGATGTATTTCCATCATCCCCGACCTCCCGATTCACAATAATCAACCATAACACGATCCAACAATTGGCATCAGAGCTTGGTTATTATGATTGGTTGATTTTGTGGTCCAATCTTGTCAAAAACGTACTAATTTTAAATCTGTTATTACACGTTTTTTAATGTCTTACATATTTTTGTTTGTAACAGTTTAAAATTAGTCTTATCTGGTCTGTTGTCGGTCTTAGTTTATGGTCAATACGTCCCTTTAACTGGTCGGAAAATCTGGGTTTTTCTGGGTTTAGTTTAAGATTTCCGAGTAAGCCATAAATTCCTTCGAGTTAGAAGGTTAATTTTCCGAGTTAGGTCTTATTTCCTTCGAGCAAGACTGGTTTTCCGAGTTAGTTTTGGATTTCCTTCGAGTTAGAAGGCACTTTCCGAGTAAGAAAAACCGAGTAAGGATCTTAAAATCCTTCGAGTTAGTTCTTTAAATTTCGAGTAAGGAAATATGACCATATCCACACGTTTGACCTTAGATATGTTTACCTTCACTGGTCAAATCAGTCAGCAAAAACAATAAGAAGAGGAAGAACAGATCGAGAAAAACAACATAACCTCTTTAAACCAACAACAAATCCAATTACTAATCCTACACCCGTCACCAACAACTAACACTACTACAAGCTACAACAAATCCATCATTGACAACAATATACAACTACTCTCACCAAGACTCAAACAAAAGTAAAAACAACAAATGATCTGAGTCTCATTTTTTTGCTTCGAATCTCTTATGAGACATCAAGATCATTATAGATCTATGCGAATCAAAACTCAACTCATCATCGATCATTATTTGAAGCATAACTTGAGTCCATATCCGAAAAGAAAGAAAAGATTTATAACAATCTTGTTATAATTTTTTCTTTAATTCGTTCAAAACACAAACATAACTCTAACCGAAAATATACACCTACTTGAGATCTTATAAAAGATCTTGAATCCGTGTCTTTGTAGATGTGCTCGAACTGAAATAAACAAACAAGCATTTGTGTTTGTGAATCGTGTTGAGATGCAAGCTAATCGAAGGTTTTGTGTTGATTCGTTTATGGTGTGATTTGGACAGAAGTTTATGACTGAGATTGATGAAGATGGGTTAAGAGATGAGATCGATAATAATAGAGACGGATGTGATGAGATTGGTATGTAATTTAGGAGATGGGGGCTAGTTCTTTGCTGCGTACCAGTGGCATAATGAGATGAGGGCGGATGGTTTTTGTGATTAGGGTTAGTGTAATGAGACAAATTAGGGCATGACTTATTTATATCACTCTTGACTTGTATACTGGGTATCTGATGTGTTGGATCGGGTTTATGGACTTCATCCGATCCGTAACATATTTTCTTTTGGGCTGCAACATTATCTCACAAAGAGTGATACGTATATGGTAATGTCTTGGGCCTAATCAAATTGAGCGCCGGATGATTATTCAAATGTATTTTTCAATACATTGAGTATAATTTTATTTTTTTTGGCAATTAAGAGTTGTATTTTGGTTGTGCAAAGTTTTACGGGGATACAATTTTGACAAGATCGGGATAAACATTATCAAAGTTCATTCTAACCAAGTAACGAAGGCTAGTTTTGGGCATTTAACCGCAAGATGTGACTACGGCGTTAATTCATTATTATTTATTTGAGGTTGAAGTGGAATTTCACGGGTGCGTGTACTTAGTATCTTGAAGATATCGGGGTTGATTGGATGCATGATTCTTCAAGATCCTTGTTCGAACTTTTAACCGTCAGAATGATTACGACTTGAGTTATCTAGTTATACCTAATGTAAGGAGTTACGTTTTTGTGCTCACAAAGTATAGCTATCACTTTAAAGGAGTTACGTTGTAGTGCTCAAGTGTCACAAAAAGTTGTGGATAATTCAAGAGAAGTTCATATATAGTTAAGGATGGTTGGATGGGTATATGATTCTACCTTTATTGAAATTCTCAGTATTGGTTCTTAGTCAGACAATAGTGCAAGTTTAAGTCACAAGTTCGGGTTATTTTACTTCAGTCTCAAGTTCGTAATACTGGGTTTTCTCCATCAGTAGTCACTACAAAAAGCTGTCAGAATGATAATGGGGTCGGTAAAGAATTAGCAAAGAAGAGTATCAAACAGTAGAGATTTTATCAGCAGTTGATTCTCACGGGCTATTTATGGTACTTCACACATCTTCGACTAATTGGACATACAGGGTTACGCTACCTCCGTTTCCATCGTAAACATAGTGTGTATGCTTCCGATTCGCGAAGACATCATGGGGGAAGAGAGAGTGGATGTTCTTTGACTTTTCTTGAGTTCTTTGCGAAAACACTCTTTTCCCACAAGTATCTGCAATCAGGGGGAAGAAATGTGCACATCGGGGACGCATAACAGACTCACGTGATCGAGCTTACAATTTTAGTACTACCGGAGAGACGTCCGCAGAGATGATCAGTGGTTCAGTTTTGTGATTTTGGTGTAATCGTTTCAACTTTCGCAGGTTGTGAAGTGTGAAGTAGCCTACATATGTGAGAAGATCTTGCTGATTTCTTGCATGTTACCCCCGAACTGAGTTTCCGCATTGAGTATAACTATTATTGAGTGACTAGTCAGATTTGCTTGGTGTGATTTACGATGTTATCTACAAATTCCGCTGCGTACTTAAAACTTCAAAAGTTAGAAGACATGTTAACTACATCAAAGTTTCGAATCAGGTGAAGACGATTGTCAGTTTGGGGGGAAGCTGATTCAAAAACTTCACCAAAAAGAAGCGTACGAAGAAGTTGCTAAAGACATGCAACATGAATTAGGGGGAAGTTAATCCAGTTCATGCAAATTACATCATTTGACTACAAGTGAAGAAAAGTTCTCAAGCCGAGGTACAAGATGAAGAAAAAGAGCGTAAACTGCAGTCATCCTCAGCATTTGAAGAGCCTATGAAGACCTTTCTTTATTTGTATTTGTAATTGTAGGAAATGGTGTAAGTAATCCAATATGTTGCCACATTGGGGGAAGATTGTTAGGAATGCTCCTAACACGAAAATATGACAACATATTCGGGATTACATTAGTTATTATGCAAGCCTCAAACACAAGGACTAGAAGAGTAATTATTGTAAATTTATGTGTTTGATGGACTATAAATACCCCTCCATACTTCCATGGAGGGGTGAGCTTGTTTGTGCATTGTTATCCCTTCACTTTTATTAATAAAAATACCAAGTTTACTCTCTCTCTCTCTCTCTCTCTCTAACTATAAAGATGATGTATTTCCATCATCCCCGACCTCCCGATTCACAATAATCAACCATAACACGATCCAACATTCCTCTTTAGTATTAGTAACCTCATTTGTAGGTACTTTTATTAAATATTTAGAAAGCGTTTAGTTATCGATTATCCAATCAAACGTGATGTATAGCTAAGTACTAGTAATATTTTTCGGAATTGTATTTACTACTCACATTTTTAGCAAATCCAACCATGTTTCTAATATACCTGTTTGATGGAGAAAGGCCAATCTGCCTATTCAATATTATTCTATATGACTTTGATATATCAAACATCCTATTTTCATTCATACAGGACATTTTTGTTGGAGCAACAGACACAACAACAAGAATAGTAGAGTGGACGATGGCCGAGCTTTTAAAAGGTAAACATAATATATATACAACTTCAACTATGATCTTAGTTAAACATTTCCACACATACTAGTCTCCTCACAGCGACAGTCGTAAAACATCTTAGCCATGCTATATCTAACATTTTTGAAAAAGCCTACAACATCATGAGCATTCTATTTTGGTGGAAACCTACCCGTAACAAACTCATGTATGAGCCAACAAGTGATGACTCCACAATCTTGATAATTTCCTTGTTGTGGGATCAGATAATTTTGGTCGTTGTAGTGGAATTCGAAATTGTAGTGTCGACGTTTTGTTCTTGTGAAATGTCCTAGCTCTTCTAAACAATTGTTAAGAACTCCGGTCCATTCTAGTACATATTTCCTTAGATCTTCACAACGTTCACTGCTATGCATAGAGTCGAGAACTAACAAACTGGATAACCTTAAATCAATAATTACTGTGACCCAATGACTCCCTCCTGCATTCATCGGCATCACCACCTACATCGAAAATTTATTTAAATATATACAATTAAATAAATTAGTAGACAGTATTTTTATACAAAGCTAATATACGTTGGAAGATATTTACTTACCCAGCGTACATCATCCCATGAAGGGTACGGACGCGTGCTACCATCCAATGTTCCCCTAATCGAAGGAGCTATCGAAAGCATGGGTAAACGACCACCATTTTCGGTGGGATAAGTCGATGATGTCCATGATTTTGAAACGGTCCATGGCGCTTGAGCTGACTTATTTCTTATTAGTAACTCCATCCAACAATTCATTTGCTGATTCAAAAGATTAAATTAAATCATTTTGCGTTCTTGAAAGTAAAATAATCTAAACCTTTAAAAAAATGTAACAATAAACTTACATCGTCAGACAGCCAACCAATTTTTTCGGTTGGTCCTGGATCAGTACCCTGCTTGTATAAACCCGGAACTAGTTCTTGAAAGAACGTAAGGTCTGCTACCCAACCCTTTGGATGGCAGTCAAGGTATATTGGACATGGGTTTATGAGGAAATGCTCAAAACTAAAATAATGCTCACGCTTTACCTGAAAACAAAAAATAAAATAGAATATCATTACAATTTTGTTAATTAGAAACTTCATGTTAATAAATTTAAAACATCTTTTAGTATTACCCTATTAGGGTCAACATTATCAACTACTAAAGGTTCGGTAATAGCACAACCAACAAAGGTAACATCATCCTCCTCTGCATCCTCATCAACCGCTTCTTCTTCTAGATTAAAAGGTGGAATGTTCGAGGTACTCTTTTTACGTTTACTCTTAGCGGCACGTTTCTTAGGCAGGATAGTGGTTGGTCCCTGTTGGGTATAAGGATATTGCTGATATTTACCCAGATGACAATCCCTCCTTGGTCGCTCGATCACATCCTTAAAAAAGAATAAACAATAAAAAATTTAACATCAATATGATTACTAGTACACAATAATAATCGTTAAATATTTTAGATAATGAATAGGTTACCCGGATGTCAACACCAACGTCAGGGGCGTGAGATGGACCTGCCTGTTGATAAATAGGCGTGGCAAACGAGCCGAACCCAATTGGCGTACGGGTAGCAGTATGCTCGGTGGAGCAAAACCAGGATGGATATGTAGACGTCAAAGAAAGAGTCGTTCAGTGGCGCAACAAATGGATGGCCGGGCTGTTGTAATCCCTAAATATAAAATTATAACGTAGAGTGTGTATCCAACAAATCTAAATATAAGAAACATAAAAGCACGTAAATATACCTGCGTGTTTTGAATAACACTAAAGTCACTAAAAACAACATTTTCGTCACCAACAAAGCTTGATCCTCTATGTAGTTGTGGTTTCTTCCCAAATCGGAATTGCTGCATTAAATTTTTTAATCAAACGATTAACAAGTATTAATTCATGTTTATACAAAACCTCAATAAGTTTACGTAAACTATTTACCCCAAATTCCTCAGCAATTTGTTTGAGCTTCAACTCATGTTCCCGGAACTTCGCGTCATATGCATTCATCTTCTGTAAAAGTACTTGGGGAATATCATCGTGCATAGATCGGTTTACCGGCGGCTGTATCACTGGAGGGGGGGGCGGATTCCCATAAAAAAACGCTCTACTTTAAACCCACCACTTGGTATCTTGCTCAAAGCCATCCGGTGTAAGCCTCGTAAAAGGTCGATTTACCTTTTAAAAAAGTGTACAATATATACAACATTAAAAAAAACCAAACAAAATATTATAATCATATAGTAAAAAATTTTAGTGCATATCTCAAACTCACACGCAATTGGCCATCCAAAAACCTGTCTAGACGCTCTCTATAGACCATGTTTCTATAACGCCAGGCATTTGATCGGGGATACAACTGTTGACGAGAAAAAAAGGAAGGGGCCGCACCATGCAGGAACGTCTCCAATATCTACGTCTACAAAAAAAGGTAATTCTTTTTAAATTTGTTAACGGTATACATATACATGAACTTTAGAAATTTATATATGACATACTTTGAAGGCCCATATAAAGCCATTCAACGTGTACTTAGGAAGTAAATCAGGATCCCTCCCTTCGGCAAAGTGTTTTGCCCTACGCTGAACTGGTGCATCCTTTAGATTATCGTGCAAGGTTGGTCATATGAACGACCCCCATGGATACACATTCCAAGCATCTAAATCCTCTACTAACCTAAATAAAAATCCGTCAACTACATTCCTAAGCTCAGTCCCTTTTAACACCAACATCAACACGCCTAACAAACAAAGCCGAACAGCATTTATGTCACTCAACTCACGAAACTCTTCACTTTTTATCTTACGTAACAACATACCAACTTGTATTTTCTTTGAATCAAGTGACGAAGGGATCATTCGTCTCCTAAACGAATTAGGTCCATCTTAATAAGGCTCCTTAAAATCTGTCCCAAACCTTAAACTCGTAACTAGATAGAATTCTTCCCTACCAAACTTAATCTCAACCTCACCTACCCGATCAAGATCACGTACACGATATCTCAAAGGAACAATGTCTGTCTCTCCCTCCTCACACGGCACTTGGTGGCATATAAAATAATGTACTAACACCCCACTCTCTTGCATTTTCGGCATATCTAACAACCAACCAAAACATGTTTCCCTAAATAATTGTTCCTTAGGGGTGTTCGCGATCAGATTTTTAATATCACTAATTAACGACAACCTACTCCTACATGTAATTTGCGCCGCATAATCTTAAAATAACAAAAACATATAAATATATATTACAACACATATACGTAACAAATAAACAATATGTGTAATGGAACAAAATAAATAAATATTGCGAAATACCTGATAATCCGCCATATTCACCGCCAACAACCGTTAACTCATTCACCACCGCAGCCACCACCACCACACAAACACGTCAACACCGCAACCAACACCACCACATAGTCACCTCACCACCACCTGTCACCACAAAACAAACACCACAGCTAACACCACTACACAGTCACCTCACCACCACCTGTCACCATAGCCAACACCACCACACAGTCACCTCACCACCACCTGTCACCTAGGGGTGTTCAAAAACTCTGAGAAACCGAAGAACCGAGCCGAACCGCTCAATCCGAAACCCAAAAAACCCGAAACCCAAGAAACCGATACCGAAAAAAACCGAAACCGAAAAAACCCGCTTATCACGGTTTGGTTTTGGTATTTATTTTTTGATATCCGCGGTTAACTGAACCGAACCGTGATTAATACATGAAGGTTTTTTTTAACTAAATATTCAAATAATTGTACAAGTATTAATTATATTATTGCATTAATTTTATTGTATAACGCCTTTTTCGCTCCTAATATGAACATTTCTAAACATTTATGTGTTAAAGTTGATAAATGTGATTGTAATCTATAAACGTCGAATAACTATATTTTGTTAATTGATTATGTATGGATATTTGAATGCAATTATTCTAACGGGATAACTTTTATATGACTATTATCTATTAAATGTTATTTAATTTTACTAAAATGACATTTTACGTTCTAGAACATGTTATTGTTTAAAAGGTTAAACTCGATTAAATGTCTAAAATGGTTAACCGTGACCCGAACCGCGGGTAACCGCTCATTTCGGGTACCCGCTTGTCCGGTTACCTGCCTAGTACGGTTCGGTTTCGGATAGTAAAATTAATTACCCGCCCCGCGATGGATAATTTAAATATTCCAACTAACCAAACTGAACCGCCCCGCGAACACCCTTACTGTCACCACAACACAAACCCCACAAACAACACCACCAACACGCATCACACCACAACACCACCACAACACCACCAACAATATTTTTTATCACCACCACTATAACACCAATGTTACAATTTTCTCACCATCAAATTCTAACACATACACTAAAAAATGGTCTGTGAATATTCGTCCGAGATTTAACGTTCAAGTAGCATGTTTGTAAATGAATTGTCGTTTCAAACTTTTAAGATTCCGGTAGGCTTTTCAGGTGGTGCTCCTTCCCAAGACAATGTCGGGTAGTATAGGGTAATTCAATACGCGACATGCTTTAGGGTTTTTTTTTTTTTTTTTCCTTCGACCAATTATAAACTGCCAGGTCATGTCGGGTAGTATAGGGTAAATCCATACGCGACATGCTTGGGTATATTTGTAAAGTTGGAAAAACTTGGACTCTGCAGGACAATCGGGTGTGTGTATGAGTACTACAGTAATTTTCGCAAAAGAAAACTGTAAAGAACATACACATTTATTTTTGTAAAAATTGTAAAGTGCAACATCATGGTTTGTTGTAAAGGTTCATCGGTAGGTAAGTTAAGATCGTATTTTGAGACGATCAAACCAATTAGGTATAAAAGTAACGTAATACGAGTAATATAGAAGCGATTTTCCAATATCAGTGTTCCGTGTTCACACTTGACTTTGGTAATAGTTTCACATAAACAAATACTTGCGCATGAATATATATATATATAAGTCACTAAACAAAAGGAATCAGTTTAGTGGACTGACTTGTAGATGAAATATACATAATTAGTATCGAACGAGTGCATAGCGATGGATCCATTATCTATAGTTACAGATAATATACATCGACAAAGTATCTAAGGAACTTTCTTGTAGCTAAAAAGAACAATGCAAGATATGCATAAACCCAAAGTTCCACAAAACAAGCATCATATTACAAAAGATTGAAACCAACCCTACACATTATTATTTAGACAACAGGATCCACCAATGGTATTTAAAACATTTAACAGTGAGAACTGTAAAAGCTTTTGTAACGTGTTGCAAGGTATTTTTTGCCAGATGTTGAAGTTAAGTTCCGCTAGGCGAGTCCGGAGGGCTGCTGCGCTCCGTCCGTCCTTGCTCCGAGCTGGAAGCGTACTGCAAACAAACAAGAGGGAAACCATTAGAAGGTGTCCCGAGGCCGAAGCCCCGGGGACCACCCTCCGACGGTCAAGTCAGCATCTCGGTATAGAGGATTTATGTATGTACGGTATGTATGTGTGTGTGATGATAAAGTCAGATTATATATTAGAGAGAGAATATAAGAATATATCATGTGAGATAATGTATAAATTAGAGTACTATATATATAGAGAGATACCTCGTTACCTGTGTTACCTTGGGAAGCGTAGTGTCAGACCACGTGCTAGGTGTCAGACCACGTGGGAGACACGATCCCGTAATATCTGGGATGTCAGCGGTTGATGGGACTGGTCACTGTAACTGGCGGCGGTCCGCTCCGTAGGTGTGTCCGGAGGTGAGACAGTCCGAACGAGATGAGACGTTCGGACACCGGAGTATGGTCCGGACGAAGTATGACGTCCGGACACATACACCAACATGTCCCCCCCAGTATTGTAGTATCGGTTGAAGACCGATAGTGCAATACTTAAATAATATCTTTATGTCTTTCGGCATACGCCGTCCGGCATGTGTCGTCCGGACACATACGCCAACATGTACCCCCAGTATTGTAGTATCGGTTGAAGACCGATGGTGCAATACTTAAATAATATCTTTATGGCTTTCGGCATACGCCGTCCGGACACATACACCAACATGTCCCCCCAGTATTGCATTATTAGTAAAAAGACTGATGATGTAATACTTAAAGAGTACCTTATGGCTTTTCAGCCTGAGTCGTTCGGACTAGTGTTGCACTTTCCTCCCGGTGCGTGTCCTGAACAGTCAGGTTGATAACAATAATACAGCAGACTAATCAATATGATCATTCATACAAGAACCAGACAAGAACACTAGCCAACTCTTTTAAGAGGGAGGCGGACTAATAATACACTGGGTTACCAGTCGAGTTCAGTACACAGAAATGATGGAGTGAACTGGGGAGCCAGAACAGACTGATGGAGTATAAATAGTGAGAAGGAAGAAAATATGACCGTTATCTTTCTGAATCCGTGAGACCCTGAAACCAATCAGAATCCCTCAATTCATCACAATACACTAGAAAACCAATGATCTGGAGCCGCATCATACATGCCATAACTCCGATGAAGAAAACATGGAACGCAGCAGTGTTAAGTATTAGCATTCACAAGGCGAGCAGTAGAATATATCAGACGTAGCAGCAGAAGTGCATAAGCAGCATGTCACCATGTGTCTTCTTTTGATCTGATTAAATCGTCAACGAAAAACATTGTTGCACAAGCATAATACTAATGACCCTCTTCATAAAAGACATCCATAACGTCCAAATCCAGGTCATTATACTCAAAGATATCAGTCCCAATTGAACACGAACAGCAGGACTGAAAATACAACCACCATGTCTGCCAAACAACTACCAGATCTCTCCGACCAGGTATGATCATAAACACCAGCAGTCGGTAATACGTATCTAAGATCACCCAATAGGGTTAGGACCCTAACTTCCAGTAGACAAATACTCGATCAGAACCATCTTACCATTACTGCAATTACAATCCGCACATCAAATCCAAATGTAACAGCAAGGATCCAGTAGAAGATGTCGAACAATAAGGTTAGACACCTCCTAACATACAGTAGAACACTCAGGACCTGTTAATCGACTATCAGGGCTGATATACGAATTAATAACACCCAAATAGGGTTAAAAAACCGCTAACTACTTAGATCATGAACATGAACACATTAGAATTCCACACAATCTGATATAGAACGTACGAACATATCATCCCACAACCGATCATCATACTAGTTGAAGACCAGTAGTAAAAACAATAATAGGGTAATTACACCCTAATTACCAGCAGCATCGAGCAATACCGGCAGATAACATCTGCACTTCCACGCGTGGCTAAACTGACGCAATAGATCAGTAAATAAAACCCACCAGTATAGTCACAAGGCACCACCAAACAGCGAATAAGGAAGACAAGGAAATAAGTATGACTAATGATGTAATACTTAACAAATACCTTATGGTCTTTCGTCCTGTATCATTCGGACATGCCTTTCATCCCAGTGGTCCACAAGCCGGTGGTTCATAAGATGAGTTGGGTCTTTTAGACCACATACGCCCTCTTCTGTTTCCTGTACAAATAAAACATAACTCCGGAGGCACAAGCTTATATGTTTGACATATTTATTATTTAAATTAGTTTTTTCCAGCAGTGGGTAGACATCGGCACGAGGTCCGCTTTTAATTTGTCTACAATGTTTCAGACGGAGTGTTTTCCACGATCCGTTGAGTATATTGGCCGGAGTGATTTCACGATCCACTCACGAGGGAGGGAGTGTTTTCCACAATCCGTTGAGTATATTGGCCGGAGTGATTTCACGATCCACTCACGAGGGAGGGAGTGTTTTCCACAATCCGTTGAGTATATTGGCCGGAGTGATTTCACGATCCACTCACGAGGGAGGGAGTGTTTTCCACAATCCGATGAGTATATTGGCCGGAGTGATTTCACGATCCACTCACGAGGGAGGGAGTGTTTTCCACAATCCGATGAGTATATTGGCCGGAGTGATTTCACGATCCACTCACGAGGGAGGGAGTGTTTTCCACAATCCGATGAGTATATTGGCCGGAGTGATTTCACGATCCACTCACGAGGGAGGGAGTGTTTTCCACAATCCGATGAGTATATTGGCCGGAGTGATTTCACGATCCACTCACGAGCGAGGGAGTGTTTTCCACAATCCGATGAGTATATTGGCCGGAGTGATTTCACGATCCACTCACGAGGGAGGGAGTGTTTTCCACAATCCGATGAGTATATTGGCCGGAGTGATTTCACGATCCACTCACGAGGGAGGGAGTGTTTTCCACAATCCGATGAGTATATTGGCCGGAGTGATTTCACGATCCACTCACGAGGGAGGGAGTGTTTTCCACAATCCGATGAGTATATTGGCCGGAGTGATTTCACGATCCACTCACGAGGGAGGGAGTGTTTTTCACAATCCGTTTCTTGAAACTGTTATGCGTGTGGAACCTCATACATTTATTCCTGCACAAGAAGACATGAAAGATCTTTTGCTTTTTCCTGTTAGATACGACAAACAAAATATTTTCATGTATCCGGAAAAACTGGGTTAAAACTGAACCGTAAGATAACCGATGGGCTCGGATTATAGCTAAACGTAAGATATCCGAACCGTAAGATAACCGTTGGCCTTTTTGCCATAATGATACGTATGGCACCACTCTTGGGGTATCATACGGGCGACACACGCCGTACGGGTTTTTTGCCTTAATGATACGTATGGCACCACTCTTGGGGTACCATACGGGCGACACACGCCGTACGGGTTTTTTGCCTTAATGATACGGAGCCTCGTACAGTTATCCCTGCAGAGCAGAACATGAAAGCTTTTGCCTTTTCCGTTAGATGCGAAAGATATAATATTTCACATGTATTGCATAAAAGAGTCACGACATGACCATAACATAACCGACGAATGATGGAGTGATCTTGACCGTGTACCGGAGGTTACGAGACCGGGAAGATCCCAGGTAAACGGAAGACAAGTACTGGGGTATAAACTCGAAAATTGAGGATCGATAATTGGAGTATAGGTACTAATACATAACAGAGACTGATGCAACATATATGTAATCATGTATGTAAATACATCATTATCAGTTTGTCAAATGTATACAGGTTGCAATACTGTATGATCATGTTCAAAGGACAGATGCATTCATAATGCTATTATTAAGAATCATAATATTATATGGTGAGTACTTGATGCAATCAATGTTTGTAGACCATATTTTAGTCTATCTTTTGGTTTCCTACTTTCCATGTGGTACCAAGCTTTTACTAGTAAAGTAAGATATCGTTTTGTACCGTACGAACAGTAATAGGCATACTTTATAGAATAGTAAGAGGAACTTTTGTTCACAAAGTTTGGAGTTTGGACTAATTAAACCATCTTTTGTAAATACAAGTTGATGGGTCAAAGTTTTCATCTTTATTGATTGCTCTATCGTACTCTTTTTGTAGGAACACATATTTCTAACATTTGGATTGTAAGGACATAGCTATTAACACGGCTTGTCTAGCAGCTGTAAGGGCTTTGCAGTGAGCTTTATATAGCTATTTATTTTTTCATTTAGCAAAAAACTTTATTTCCTTGCATGCTAGGCAGTGTCTATGGACAGATATATGTTAGTTTAATAGCTAACCACCTACAAAGCATTGCTCATGTGCTCAGGTGTGACCCACTTAAAGAAAAATGCAAGTAGGCCATCTAACAAATCCATATCTACGATAAACCCATATCCACTACATGACAGCTCAGACTTAGATAATTAGTCAACTTTTAAGAAAAAGAGATTTATCCTCCCCTTCCTAATTTCTCAAAATCGCATCTCATGCCAAACACACAGTGCATAAGCATAAACAACAGCAACTGACAGTGATTGACGAAGAGCAGCGGGAAGTGGCTACAGATCTACGATCAGGTACAGATGCATGTAATGAAGATAAATTTCGCCCCTCTTTAAGTTTGATTTTAAGACAACCAAATATGCATATTCTATGCCGGGCTTTAAGATAGTGCCAGCACATGTGGTTGATCAGGAAAGTGCATAAAGGAAGTCGGATACTTACAGAGATGAGGCTGATACGAAACATGAATAAACATGTTTCCTGGGAATCAAATCAGGTAATGGACCTTCCCCCTCACTTAGAGTGTGACTACTCACATACCCGTTTTTTCTTTGGGCCTGAAACCAAGCTGGGAAAGACGAAATCTGAACGAGGAAGTACCTCCGAATGACATAACGTCCGAACGAGACCATATGGCCGAACGAACCATTATATTCGAATAATCTTGATCAAAGTATATTATACCGGACCGGCTATATTTGACATCCTTTCCGGACGTCATCCCGAACAGCCGTAACCAACATCTGTACCGGACGAATAGAGAATGAAAGAACCAACTCCGGTAGGACGGTAAAACGGGCCACTTACAAATTGAATAATCGAAGACCAAACCCGGACAATCGAAGAGCAGGAACACCAAGAAACTTGTCGATCGGAAAACCAACAAACCGATCAACCAGTCGCATACAACACAACTGCTGCAACTATCAATAATCCAGCCTCAGGTATAACAAAGGACTGAAAAAACCACCTGGTAACAACCAACAGTTGTGACAACAAGAACAGCTGGTAATCGACCAGCAACTATAACAACATGAACAGCTGGTAACAACCAGCAACTATAATAACTGGAACAGCGGGAAACGACCAACAATAATATCAACTAGAATAGGTGGTTCACCACCAGTCAAACGAGAGTACCCAAGTCATAAAAGCTGAGAACACCAGCCACTTATCTATAGAGAGGCGGATGGTATGACAGTTGGGTTTATATCACCACAAAGATGTTGAAAAATCAGCAACCAAACACCCTTGATTATGCAGATTTTCAGTAGCAAAAAACGCCCCATGCCGAAACCATATAAAAATACTCAAAAACTGCGGCTAAACTCCGCGAAAGCGATCCCGTATTAATGGCTTTACTCCCAGCCGAATTCAAAACTTCTAAATTCCTAAAGTTCGATGTTGATTGCGGTATCCCATTCATCAGAATCCAATATTCGTATTTTGAAAACCTTGGCTATCTTCTGTATCATGTGATTCATGTGTAGTGTACATTCACAATTTCATCAAGAAGATGACTTCTACGCGTACCTCACTTGGTCAACAACCGGAGTGGTCACGCAACTTTTAGTGGTGCGAGAATCCTATCTTTTATTTATTTCCACTAGTACATGGTATAGTGTGTAAGCTTGTACCACTTCTGCTAGCATGTGTCTTTCCAAAAAAGTATGTCGACAAAAATTTTCTTTTTACTTATGTGATGACCAGATTCCTTATTTAGTATTTAATCAAGAAAAGCAAAGGCATGGTAACATTACTTTGTACGGTCACCACCAACTAGGTAAAGGAGAAAGCAATCACGGAGTATATCCATTTTTTATTGCTAGCTACTAGTACTATTTTCCGAACAGAAGTTATCCGAACAAGATGGCATCTCCCACAACTAATTCCAACCCATATCAAAAACACTAAACAACCGAATCCTAATACGCTAGTTCAATTTTGATATCATAGACTCACATGATTTTGCGAGTTCATGTCAACCGCATATGTTTTAATTACTCTAGTATCCTTGAATCAAACTCCGAGACTAGCAATTCGATATCTTTCACAACTCATAAACACAAACATAAATAACCCAAAATCTACCTTCCCATTCATAGCCTTCAATACTGAACTTAAACGTAATGCGGCCGAACTCTTTCGGCCCTTGTGTTCTCTGATTGGCAATGAACCCTGGTAAGTGAGGTTGATTCAAACCCATTCGACTGATTCAAACCCATGAAATGTCTTCACGCGCGGCCCTCACGCGCCGCCGTCCCCGATTGATTCAAACCCATCTGACTGATTCAAATCCATTCGAGGCCAAGGAGCAGAGACCCACATGCAGTGGATCACTTTTCTCATCAATATCTGAAATCGAGACCGGATCTATACAAACCCATTTTCCTAGATCTAACATGTAAGAAACGAAATGGAGATGAAACCCGTAATTCTCAACTGTCGGTAGAGTGAATAACGGGTCCCACGGATGGCGCCAATTTGTTGAAGTAAAGTTCCGCTAGGCGAGTCCGGAGGGCTGCTGCGCTCCGTCCGTCCTTGCTCCGAGCTGGAAGCGTACTGCAAACAAACAAGAGGGAAACCGTTAGAAGGTGTCCCGAGGCCGAAGCCCCGGGGACCACCCTCCGACGGTCAAGTCAGCATCTCGGTATAGAGGATTTATGTATGTACGGTATGTATGTGTGTGTGATGATAAAGTCAGATTATATATTAGAGAGAGAATATAAGAATATATCATGTGAGATAATGTATAAATGAGAGTACTATATATAGAGAGAGATACCTCGTTACCTGTGTTACCTTGGGAAGCGTAGTGTCAGACCACGTGCTAGGTGTCAGACCACGTGGGAGACACGATCCCGTAATATCTGGGATGTCAGCGGTTGATGGGACTGGTAACTGTAACTGGCGGCGGTCCGCTCCGTAGGTGTGTCCGGAGGTGAGACAGTCCGAACGAGATGAGACGTTCGGACACCGGAGTATGGTCCGGACGAAGTATGACGTCCGGACACATACACCAACACCAGACATGCAATCGTATAGACTAAACTAGAAAAAACGACCAATGCTGCTAGTTTTAACGATATTAAACAAAAGGAGTGCTTATTAATCTCGGGAAATATTGTTTCACTCTTCTTATCTCATTTTTTCAATATATACAGTAACTAAACAAGCCTTGCACGCGCGCTTTTCCTAAAGTCAACCAAAAATATATACAAAAAGCCGTTTGTGGCCCCATGGTATCACAGACTTGGCATCAGTTCTAGTTGGGTATTTCAACTATGCATTAATGAAATGAATTATTTGTTAGGGCACTACTAACCAGTTAAACTTTAACATACTGCCATATCAGCTTTAACCCTTTCACCTTAACTCAT
This sequence comes from Artemisia tridentata subsp. tridentata, assembly GCA_021014915.2. Classification (NCBI taxonomy): domain Eukaryota; kingdom Viridiplantae; phylum Streptophyta; class Magnoliopsida; order Asterales; family Asteraceae; genus Artemisia; species Artemisia tridentata. The sequence goes on along the minus strand of CP139501.1, from coordinate 67,181,573 downwards.
CTTAAAATTCTTTCAGCAATAACTCACCCTTAACTCACCTTTAACTCAACTATTTTCAAAATCAACCCTTAAACTATAATTAATACTTCATTTAACAACTAACTTTCAAATTCAAAATTCAAATTAACAAAACAAGCGGGATATTTAAATTTTAAAATTTCAAATTCAAATTAAAGAAAGGGCGGGATATATTTAAAATTTATAAATTCAAATTCAAATTTAAAAAAGGGGCAAATGTCTAGCCTATAAATACCCCACACTTATCACAGTTTTCTCAGACACAAACACATTCAAACTTTACATATTCAAGATCGAAACTCAACCTTTAATCACTGCAAATGTCTTTCAAAAAAGATTTCTCCCAATAATTCTCCAGTCCTCCTCGCCAAGATTTTTCCCAACAATTTCCAAGTCCACCACATGAAGCAGTCAATACTCCACCAGAAGATATCTTTCCGGTTTTTCAACCAGAAAATGAACCGGTGAACACTCCACCAGTTGTCGAACAAGAACCAAATTCATTTGGTCTAACTGAAGATGAACTCAGACAACTGGATCATGATGAGAAAGTCCGGCGAGAAATGGAAATACGTGAACTAGAAGAGGAAGCTGCTCGTTTGGAGCAGCAAGCCAGGGATGAAGAAGAACGGAGGAAGAACTGGGAAATGGGTTGGTTCTCAAATGATTCCTCTTCGAGTGAAGACGGTTGGGTCTCAAATGATTCCTTCCATTAATTTGTAGTTTCATTACCGTACCGTACCGTATCGTAGTTTCATTTGTAGTTTCGTTTTAATTTCCGTATCGTTGTTTAATGTAATTTCTATTTGACGTTTAATGTATTTCTATTTGATGTTTAATGTCAAGTTCACATACATATTAATACATTACATAAATAAATACATAACATATCCATTTACAAAACTTGAAAAACATTTCGTATATAAAACACAAGGGGCAAAAATGATTCTTTTTTTTTTTTTTTTTTTTTTTTCACAAACTCCTCTTAACGCATCGTTAAGGGTTTAACCTAGCCCTTTAACGCTGCGTTAACGCAGCTCCCTCTCAACGTATAACTAGAGTTTAACGCACCACTTTGGATGTTTAACGCACCTCCTGCGTTAGCGTTGGAGGTGCTCTTAGAGGGTATAACATGATGACGATGGAGTTTGAAGAGGAGGCAAAAACAAAGTATACCAGCGTGCCAATCCTAGAAGGAGGGCCATGACAAGACATTACATACATAAGTGGATGAACAACCCGAAACAAAAGACACTACTAATAAGCTAATAAATTATTCCATCAGCTAAGGCTCCCCAAAATTCGTCTTGCCCTGTTGGACCTAAAAGAATCATGTATTTGTTAAAGGATTATATTTTCTCTAAGTCCATTATTAGTTATGGCTTGGTTATTGGCCCATTGTTTGTTATATATAGACTCCATTGTAATCTAATCAATTGTCACTTTTTCAGTTAAGGAATAATATAGGTTTACATGGTATCGAGAGAGCAACCGATCTTCTCCTATTTTTTTCTAACCCTAAACTCACCATCGCCCCTTCTCCCTCTCAATCTACAGTCATCTTTTCAACCCTAAAAACACCACTATCTCTTGTTGAGAACCTCTAAGTTGTGCATAACATCACCAAGTTGGTTCCCGTTAAACTCGATGTAGACAAGTTAAAGTACTTGTCTTGGTGTTACTTTTTCAAGATCCATTGTAACAACTTTGTTGTTCTAAAGCACATCCAAGGAGATGGATATTCTGCTACTTATTCTACTACACCTCTGTAAACCGTATATTGCTTAATGATCATTAGTTACAATAGTTGTGTATATATAATACACTAAAGATACTAATGGGCCTAATGACAAATACTAAACCACTAACATATACATAACAATAGGGCCTAACATAAATATCTGCTAATAGGCCCTCACAGTTTGAGCGGGAGTGAAACGAACACTCAAGCTGGAGCGAAACTCATCAAATAATGTGGTAGGTAAGCCTTTGGTGAAGATATCTGCATACTGATAACGAGAAAGGGACATGGAGAACACGTATATGAACAGTGTCTACCAAATCACGAACAAAATGGATGTCAATCTCAATGTGCTTTGTGTGTTCGTGCTACACAGGATTAGAATAGAGATAGAATGCACTTACATTATCACAATACACAATCGTAGCTGTAGAAAGTGTTGTATGAAGCTCACGCAATAAATTACATAACAAGCAGGTTTCTGCAACAGCATTGGCAACACCCCTATACTTAGCTTCAGCACTGGAGCGAGAAAGCGTAAACTGCTGCTTAGAGGACCAAGAGAGAAGATTGTTGCCAAGGAAAACACAATAACCTGAAGTGGACACCGACGTGGTTTTGCAACCTTACAACAGGTTTTACCTCTCGAGGGATCTCAAGAGGCTTACAACCCCACCAGGTAGTGTACCTGACCGATGTAGTATAGTGTAGTGGTAAGTACGGGGGATTGATTGTTCTCCACAGGGAATAGTGTTCGTTAGGTATGAAAGACTACTCTAATAGGTCTAAGGGTTGAGGAAGATTCTTTTTGTGTTTTTATAATTTTATGAAAGCAAGTAAAATCTCGGGTTTGAAGGAGTGGGCGGAATTAGTTGCTAATCAACTAACCCAAATTACTACGAATGCAAATAAAATAAAATAACAAAAATGAAAATGTTGGTGAAAACTTAAGTGTAGAGAAATGTGTTCACTTAGATTTCCTTACTCCCTAACTATCTTTTACCGGTTGATTAGTATGTATTAGTTGCGTGGATGACGGGTGTATTTCTTAATACCAATCGTGGGGTGGCGTACGTACTTCCCCAACTCTACAAGCTCCTACTTCACTCCTATGTCGAGCCGGCTAGGAAGCTCCTAACATGGGATCACTAGAATTCGCTTGTGCATTAAATACAACCATAAAAACCTTTAGTACGCATTTGGTTCATGTTTCTTAAGACGTTCAAGCAAGTTACCGAATAGGAAGTTAGCCAGTTTTCTTAAGCCTAACATAGATAAACAATCATCCAATACAACTAATAACACACTAATAACCAATAATCAATAGCTAGGTTTCATTAGATCTAAGCAAACACAAGATAAATCTAGCCTAACATGTTAAACAAAAGACAAGAACAATATAGAATCAAACAACACATAGACATATTGAATGATTAATTGATAACTTATCTTCAATGTAACATGGAAGATCTCAAGGCAAAAAGCCTTGAAAAAGATGCTAAAATCGTCTTAGGGTTTTCTCCCAAAAATTCCACACTAAGCTCCCTCTAATGACAAAGAATTGCAAAACTATATATAGATTTTTACATCTGACGGCGTCACCTTATGGAGTGTGACGCCGTCACCTCGCCGCTTCTAGGGTTCCCGGATGGCCTTCTTGACGCCGTCCCTCTTTAGCTCTCCAAAATCCGTTCTGGCTTATCAAGGCTTGACGCCGTCAGACCTTGAACGTGACGCCGTCCCTCTTTGAATTAAGCCGTGACGCCCTTGATCAGGTTAAAGCGTGACGCCGTCAGAATTCACATGCAATTTTCACTGGCTTATCATGAGTAAATTTCACGTCCACCTTTTCTTGCCAAGCCATGACGCCGTCCAGAGTAAAATCTGACGCCGTCAAAGGTAACTTTTAGCCGATTTTTGAGACTTTGTCGTTTTCTTCACTTATGTGCTCCAAAAACGTCCAAAATGCCTCCTTTTCCAGATTTCTCCCCAAAAGTACCTAAAATGACAAAAGGAACGATTTAGGGCAATATTTGATCAAATAAATACGATTTAGGGCTTAAATGACCCCTTAAAAGCGGTACACTTTTCGCTTCATCAAATACCCTTACACTTGAGATTTGCTTGTCCTCAAGCAAATGCGCTTTTATTCTAATCAAAATACAGGTTAGGGGTCATTTAATGCAAATATAAAAGTAATTACAACAAATAATCGTTCCACTTTAATCATAATAAGCACGGAGATTACATACTAGCACCTCACAAGTAGTGTTTAGATACTCACATCTCTCAAGTGTCATCAAAATAAATCTCATAAATGAAAACGGATAATATCTCTCACTACCTGTCATAGCAAATAGATTACCATAGGCTTGGGAAAGGATCGAAAACCTCCTCCACTAGGCGTAAGCACCTAAGATAAACTATCAAAGAGGGCTTTTACATGGGTTATAACGTTAGGTGTAGGGAAAAGGAAAACACGATTTTGTTGGATAAAGGATATTTTACTGGTGGCGAGTTAAAGATCTTGATTAATTACATGTACTATACAATGTTGCTAAGCCAAGACTCGACTCAATCTTAAGCTAGAAACAAAATAACAAAATAACAAAAACATAAAAATAAACATAAAATGAAACGGGATGGTAGTCCGTATGTTTTTTCTATTTTTCTTTTTCTCATTTTTTTGTATTTTTCTTGATTTTTTCGATTTTTTTTTTTTTTTTCATACACTCTTGCCCTACCATCCAAAATAATACATCATAGGGGCGTTGCATTCCCCTTACACTTGAACTTTTACATAACTTTACAATTAACTATTCTAATGACTCGAATTAAGATAATTGAAAAACTTGGAGTACTTTTAAAATATTTAGCACATATGGGGGTAATAAATGATGTTCTTCCCCATTACTCCATTACACTAGTACTTTACCCATGAGTCCCAATCGTCCCAAAACAATATGTACAAGGATATGACTCGACTTAGCAACCATGTAATCAATTAGATAATTAACTTGGGTTTAAACAAATGTTGTAACAATAATGCACAAAAAATGAGTGCATACAAGATAGGCTAAGGCGATTTGGGTGTACATTTAAGTGGGGTGTAACAAATTCTTCCTTTAAGTAAAATGCTTAAAGGTCGAAACGAAAAGATAGGCTCTGAGGGGTGTACTAGGGGTATCGTGTACTAAAAATGAGTACAACGCAAAGGGTGTGGGAGAATTACTTGACCAATGTAGCCAAAGTAGTTATAACAAAAACACCGGTGTAAAACAATGGGTTAATCCTAATGCCTCTTATCATGTAGTAAATCTAACTACACGAATGTAGTCTCACTTGTGGCCTCGGAATGGTCCTAACGCAAGTCTCTAGAATCTAAGTGCTACCGGTACACACATCATAGCATAAATGCTTTTCCTACCAATTCTAGGGGCGAACCTCACATATTTGGGGGTGGAAAATTTTTTAGTGGTACGGTTTTTGTGCTAGTCATATAACTCCTATCCGTGAGACGCTCATTAAGATCAAAGTTTCACTCCTATATGTTGTAAAAATTTTAAATTTGGCACTAAAATTACCTTAACAAGTATTTCTCTCATTTTTATTACACATCTACTATTAAACAAACAAAAATCAAGCGTAATAGCATTCTCTAAAATCGTACTTTTACCCTCCCCTTACACTTAAGATGAACATTGTCCCCAATGTTCAAATAACAAGATGTAAAATTAATAAGGTAAAAGAATGAAATCAAATACTCCCCTGATTCGCTCGGTGGATAATGAAGTAATACGGTTAAATCTTCTTCCAAAGTAATGTTGAAGCTCCATGACTAATGCATCGCCATAAGCTTGATTCAAAACATTTCCTTGTCCAAAATAACCTGTTAAACCTGAGAAAACAAACACGAAAACCTGCATAACATCGGCGGGATAAAATCTATATATAAGGATATAATGCTTGTGGAATGATAATTTTGCAGATTCCTGGAGATTATAAGTTGGAGATTTAATAAAAACTTTTTTAAAAACAAAACTTTCAAAAATTTCTGAAAATTAAATCTGACGCCGTCAGGTTATAAACCCTGACGCCGTCAGAAATGACCTGACAAAAATTTTCATTTTAAGTTTCCGGAAAATTTCTGGAAAAACCTTTACCTTACTTCCTGGAAATCCTGCAAAACATCATTATGACTCGATACAAGCATTTGACTCAAACAAATACGAATATGTATGTTAATTTATTATTATTACGATTCATGTTCATATGTTTTCTAATAAACCAATTTAGATTTCCCTTACACTTATCTTTTGCAAAATACCTTTATATGTAGTTAAGACGAAGTTAAAAACAAAATAAAGCATTTTCACAATTTACTTTGAAACATGAGCACAAACAATAACAATTAAACTTGCATACGGAAACAAATAAAATCAAACAAACAAACAAACAAACAAACAAACAAATAAAGCTTGGGTTGCCTCCCAAGAAGCGCTTGTTTTTGTTCGAGTCACGAGCCTGACTCTACCCTTATTTAACGGATAAAGGAGAGGTTTTTCCTACACTTAGGATTAAGTGCGGGTGATAGTAGCGATACACACCATCTTGGTGGAAGTATGCCGCGTGAGGAAAGAGTGGTGGATGAATTATATACTCAAAGGGGTGTGCTCCTTTCATCATAACCTTACCTAGTTCACTTTGGTCAATGGGTGAATTAAAGTTTTCTCCTAAAAAGGGATCATCTTCTATCAACTTCGAGAGATTCCTAGTTGGGAATCCATCTTGACCTAATAAACCCGGTTTAAACCCATAATGTTTCTTGTGATCAATCATGAATGGGTGATGTAAGTATGTAAGGTCATGGTTCACTCCTATATTAGCTTCCTCTCTACAAGGCTTCCCGGACTATATGGTTTGATGGGTGGATCGGGACCTATTTTAATTCCTAACTTTTCATCCAAGGATGGAAAATTGGGTAAGGGTCTCGGTTGAGGCTCCGGTTCATCAAAACTAGGAACTTCCATAGAACTAAAAGAAAGGTTGTGACTACAAGTATTCAAACCTATTTCTTCTAGTTGTGTTTGGTCCAAGGGCTCTACCTCTATTGGGGTTCCTATAGTCTCTTCTACTTCTTCCGGGTAAGTCACGGGCGGTGTGTGTGCCTCAAATGATGGTAGGATTTGTGGGGTATTTAGTGGTCTTGCATTTCTAACCTCATTCTCCATAGTATCTAAATCACCTATATGTTCATCATGTGTTTTGGTAGGATCTAACCCAAACACATTCCTAAGTATCTCAAATCCTTCTCTAGCCATTTGAAATTCTAAGTCTGATTCATAGTAATATTCAACTTGATTACTATGTTCCAATTGCCTAAAGGATTCCTCATGCGTGTCATCTGTTTTGGTGAAATCTATCCCACTCATGCAACTAGGTAGTTCAACACTAACCATCTCACAATCTTGGTCCAATTCAAGGTCCATGTTCTTTAAAACTAGGTCTTCTTGCTCATGGTACCTATAGTCGGATAAATCCTCCTCATTTGTTTCCTCAAGTTGTGATGTATATAAACCCATCAATTCATTCAACTTATGGTTCACGGTTAGGAAGCTTTCCTCAAATTTTTTCCAAAGGGTTTCACTAAAAGGAGTTGATCCTAACAATGATTGTTTAATAGAAGCCGCACATGCACATAATTCATCAAACCTATCAAACTTTACACCCATCTCCTCTTGTATATACCTAAGATCACTTAAAAATACATTGGAACAACAGGAAGCAATTCTATCCGTGTAAAGTAATTGTTCCTCTATTGTTAATGATCTAAATGGAATTTCATCCGCCATGGTGACAAATGAAAATGGTTTTACAAACAAAGGGCACAAAGAAAAAGATAGACTAAAGAAATCTAATAAAAAGAAAATAAATATCTCACTCGATAGGAATCAAGTGAGTAGACCTAATAAAATAAAAATTCAACCTAAACAATAACTATTCCCCGGCAGTGGCGCCAAAAACTTGATGCGTGGTTTTGCAACCTTACAACAGGTTTTACCTCTCGAGGGATCTCAAGAGGCTTACAACCCCACCAGGCAGTGTACCTGACCGATGTAGTATAGTGTAGTGGTAAGTACGGGGGATTGATCGTTCTCCACAGGGAATAGTGTTCGTTAGGTATGAAAGACTACTCTAATAGGTCTAAGGGTTGAGGAAGATTCTTTTTGTGTTTTTATAATTTTATGAAAGCAAGTAAAATCTCGGGTTTGAAGGAGTGGGCGGAATTAGTTGCTAATCAACTAACCCAAATTACTACGAATGCAAATAAAATAAAATAACAAAAATGAAAATGTTGGTGAAAACTTAAGTGTAGAGAAATGTGTTCACTTAGATTTCCTTACTCCCTAACTATCTTTTACCGGTTGATTAGTATGTATTAGTTGCGTGGATGACGGGTGTATTCCTTAATACCAATCGTGGGGTGGCGTACGTACTTCCCCAACTCTACAAGCTCCTACTTCACTCCTATGTCGAGCCGGCTAGGAAGCTCCTAACATGGGATCACTAGAATTCGCTTGTGCATTAAATACAACCATAAAAACCTTTAGTACGCATTTGGTTCATGTTTCTTAAGACGTTCAAGCAAGTTACCGAATAGGAAGTTAGCCAGTTTTCTTAAGCCTAACATAGATAAACAATCATCCAATACAACTAATAACACACTAATAACCAATAATCAATAGCTAGGTTTCATTAGATCTAAGCAAACACAAGATAAATCTAGCCTAACATGTTAAACAAAAGACAAGAACAATATAGAATCAAACAACACATAGACATATTGAATGATTAATTGATAACTTATCTTCAATGTAACATGGAAGATCTCAAGGCAAAAAGCCTTGAAAAAGATGCTAAAATCGTCTTAGGGTTTTCTCCCAAAAATTCCACACTAAGCTCCCTCTAATGACAAAGAATTGCAAAACTATATATAGATTTTTACATCTGACGGCGTCACCTTATGGAGTGTGACGCCGTCACCTCGCCGCTTCTAGGGTTCCCGGATGGCCTTCTTGACGCCGTCCCTCTTTAGCTCTCCAAAATCCGTTCTGGCTTATCAAGGCTTGACGCCGTCAGACCTTGAACGTGACGCCGTCCCTCTTTGAATTAAGCCGTGACGCCCTTGATCAGGTTAAAGCGTGACGCCGTCAGAATTCACATGCAATTTTCACTGGCTTATCATGAGTAAATTTCACGTCCACCTTTTCTTGCCAAGCCATGACGCCGTCCAGAGTAAAATCTGACGCCGTCAAAGGTAACTTTTAGCCGATTTTTGAGACTTTGTGTTTTCTTCACTTATGTGCTCCAAAAACGTCCAAAATGCCTCCTTTTCCAGATTTCTCCCCAAAAGTACCTAAAATGACAAAAGGAACGATTTAGGGCAATATTTGATCAAATAAATACGATTTAGGGCTTAAATGACCCCTTAAAAGCGGTACACTTTTCTTTTCATCAAGTGGACCGACGTGTACTAGAACAGCCAACCAGTAGGCATCTGAATAAGCTATCAAAGAGGATGTCGTAGCCGAATAAAGCTGTAATCCATAGTCAAATGTACCCTGAACATAACGTAGTATCCTCTTGAGAGCAGAGAAATGTGGCTCCCGAGGATCATGCATAAAAAGACAAAGCTACTGAATAGCATAAGATATATCTGGCCGAGTGAACGTAAGATACTAAAGAGCACCTGCAAGACTACGCTACAAAGTAGGATAAAAAACAGGATCACAATCAGCTGCAAGTTTTGTATCGTTTTCAACAGGAGTCTGGCATGGGTTGAAAGTGAGCATATTAGCACGCTCAAGAACCTCAGAAGCATACTTCGATTGATTGAGAAACATCCCCAAAGTATTTCGCGTCACAGTAATGCGCATGAAATAATTTAAAGGGCCAAGATCTGTCATAGAAAATTCTGCACGAAGATGCAGTCAAAACAATATCATCAACATATAAAAATAAATGAGTTGTATCCATCCCCTGTCAAAAAATAAAAAGGGAAGAGTCACACCGACTATGATGAAACCCAACACGAGCTGCATAGGTAGCAAACCTCTAAAACCAGGCTCGAGGAGCCTGTTTGAGCCCATATAACGATCGCTGCAGAAGACAAACATGATTAGGATGATGAGGATCCCGAAAGCTAGGAGGCTGATACATATAAACAATCTCAGATAAATATACATGCAAAAAGGCATTCTTGACATCAAGCTGATGAACTGGCCAGTGTCGAGAAATAGCAAGACTGAGAACTGTACGAATCGCAGCTGGTTTCACAACTGAACTAAATGTCTCATCAACATCAATATCTGTAAGCTTGGTGCTGCCATTCGCCACAAGACGAGCCTTGTAGAGATTAATACTACCATAAGTATTATTTTTTTGCCGAAAAGGCCACATAGAACGAACAATGTTCGCGTTTGGTGGCCGTGGCACAAGAATCCAAGTATTACTTTTAATTAAAGCATTATATTCATTAACCATAGCACTATACCAATTAGGGTCAATGGACGCATGGGTGTAAGACTTAGGAAGAGGTGAAATAGTGGACACATTGAATGTAAACCTTTGGGTAGGAAAGTTAGAACCAACACGAAAATAAGTGACCATGAGGTGAGCCGACACGAGATTGGGATTGGTGTTTTGAATCGGATGAACAGTAGCAGTTGGTGAGGTTAATGGTTGTTGGGTTGAAGACGTTTGTAAGTTGGATGTAGTAGTAGTGGATGTTGGGTCATGAGGAGCAGTGGATTGATTAATGAGTGTTAGGTTGTGGTGAGTAGTGGGTTGTGTGATGGATGTTGGGCTTGGTGTAACGAGAGGTGATGGGTTGTGGTGACTAGAGGAATGGGCCGAGGTATGAGGGTGTGTATGTGAGTCAGTAGGAGTAGTAGTGGAAGGCGTTGGCCGATGAAGTGACTTGGTGAGAAGGCGTTTTTGAATGAAGTTCGGTGACGTATCTAGGAAAGTGTAAAAGGGTGAGGTATTAGGTGTCATAGAGCCATAAGGTAATACTGTAACACCCTAACCCGGCAAGGGTAGAAGTGTCACGTAAATGGTGACATATCAAAGGCAAGCATAACATACGACTTAAATAATACAATAGAAATTCAAGGTTACAAATGGAAAATCTGAAATACAAGGTACAATAATAACTTCTAAGTCTAAATAAAGTGAAGCTCTTCTAGTTGTCTCTAATCCAGCATGTCTACAAGGCAAAGTCTTCTAAGTCCAGAATTACTCTCTTCACACAACCCAGCCTTCTACTCTAAAACCTGCTTATAACCTGCCGCACACGAAAAGAAAACGTGCGGCTGAGCTTAAAAAGCTCAGTGAACAGATACATATACAAAGCATTGAAAACGAAACAGAATATAATATGGCAATGGGAATGTCATAAGGTATAACGAAACAAATGGACAATAAGAGAAGAATAGGATAGTCATCCACCACGAGCCCAGAAACATATCATATCATATCGTAACCATCAATCTTCAAATCATATAGAGGGGAGACCTCTCAGATAATCAGACAATATGAGGGGTGTCCTCATTCTTCAAATGGAGTAGCTAGCTCCCAGAAATATGTGTGAAAGGCGTGTATTGCACACAGCACCAGTCACCAGACAAATCATATCATATCAGATTAAATCCACTAAACAGATCAGATCTAGGATTGCAATCCATACGCCCCAAACTCAAAGTCAAAATCTCAAAGTCATAATGGCCATAGCAGATAATATAAAAGGGACGGTGTGAGAAATCACTCACCCACACATGAGTCATGCCAATGGTGCATCAAAGACATGGCCAGGTTACCTTCCTGGCTAGGTACACAGAAAATGGCTCGGGTATCAAACTAAGAGTCAGGTCTCAATGTCAAAACAGAATGTCATATCAAAAGGTCATATATCAGAAGGTGCATCTCAAAGTCTCAAAAGTAATATCAAGGGTTCACACAAGGGAAGATAGCAATGGCTTGGGAAAACTTAACTGAATCATAACTCAAAATCAATATCAAGGGAATAAGACACCCTTACTGAGAAAGGGCAGAGTATCTGTACCTTATACCGCAAATGAAAATCACAACAGAAAATATCAAAGTCGGACGCAAACTCCATCTTCAGCGAATCTACACGAATAAATGGTCGTCTTACAATTAATATCTTATTTAAATCAGATTTCTCATCTTAGTCGGCTTTCCATTTTAAGTAATCTTCTTCTTTTAGTAACTTCCTATATTTAGTAAGTTTCCCGATTTAGTAATTTTATACTTTAGGGTTAATTGTGTTAAATGAGTATTAGGACTTATATTATTATTGAATTAGAAACTCAAAACGAAGTTCAAATCATTTCCATAACTCTTAACGAGTTCGGATTACCAAAACAAATTTGGGACGCCACACCTTCGAATTCGATACAACCAATGTACACGCATTTAACACACTCTCGACACGTACATATGCAACTCATTTAATACTAAGACACACTCCTTGACCCTTTTCAAATAGTTTATAAAACGAGTTTAACAATCCCTTTAGACCACCCAATATCGCACATCATCAAATAATTCATAAAATATGATATCTTACCAAAGGAAAAGGAAACAAAAGAAAAGTAAACTGTTTTCAAATCTTCCTACAATGAAATGTGCCTAGACACCACACTGACATTAAAAGTAAACAATCATATTTAAACTCCAAATCTCATGCATGCAAACATGATCATGCGTACCTCCCACAAAACCCAAAAATGTAAACCTGATCGACAACCTTTTAGTCATGCGAATAGGACACCCATAACACCAAGAATATCTAACGAGGCAGCATGCATCGCGAAACCCACATGACATCATAACCCTCGAGCCCTCGCGAGACCAAAACAACCCATTTGAACCCAAACAATAACCATATACGACCCACACACTTTCTATCTCCCGTGTAACTCGACCTATTAACAGTCACATTTACACACCCACACATACACAACACCCATATTACTTGCATGAACTCGACTCATCTACAGCCCCTTTTACACACGCCAAAACATGCTTAAACTCACCTATGTTTCCCAGCCTAAACTCGACTCACAAACAGCCCTCCTAATGACTCATTAACACAGCCACACGACACCACTTGTGACCACATAAAATCATGATTTCCCACGCTACCCGACACTCTTTATTCACTATATGGGTCTTTGAAAATAATAACAAAACATCATGTATGTACACTCTTTTACTCTTGTTCGCAAAGGCCTAGTTTCATTAGATTTCAGTCGTGTATCTTAGTTCACTATCATGTGTATACTATAGGGTCGAAAGGCAAGACACAGTAGGTTCACATATTAGGCTTTTGGATTGTTAGCTCATGTGTCAACTTTCATGAATTTCATGCGACATTCAAAACGTAATTATGTACAAGGTTTTCTAGCCGATTCATTTTAGCCTTTAGGTGCCATGTTTAAACGTTTGTGATGGTATCGAAAATAAAGTAAAACAAGATGACACACTTTACCCTTGCAGCGTGATAAGAGCAGAGAACAAATGGCCAAAGGACCCACGATCACACAACCCTCGTACCCGCTGTAGCACCGCGACCGAACCTTGCCGAGTCCAAGTCAAAACCACAACCTTGCTTGTCTTTTGAATCGCACAGGAAGAAGAAGAAGAAGTAGCAGCCACCAAAGGTCCCTTTGTTTGGTTTTTGAGTCGAACAGTAAGGAAGGAGGAAGGTAGCAGCCGCCACTCTTGTGTGTAGGTTTTAGGGTTTTCGTGTAGGGTTCTAGTATTTAAGAATATGTAGCAAAAAAAAATATAGCGTATGCATGTGTGGTATAAAAGGAGTAGACGTGTGATGGGATAAGCCAAAGTGAAGATTGCTGAATTCATGGGATTGAGCATGATTTGGTCAACATAGAAAAAGTGTGAGAGGGGTTTTCTTAGTTTTTTTTTTTTTTTTTGCATAATTTTGGGCTTGATTTTGGGGCCTAATATGTGATGATATATTCCATTTTAAGTGCACATAAATTTCGATTATGGTATCTTAGTTTAGGCGTGGGATTTATTTTGCTTAAAAGTGTGCAATTCATTTTATTTGTCCAACTATTAACATTAAATATTTAGTGTATATTCGAGATTTAAATGCCTTAGAGTTTCAAACGTCTTTCTATGAATTTGAGATCAAGGGTAATTTGGGTATCTTACAAGTTCAAAATTTCAGGGTTTTACAACTCTTCCCCTCTAAAAGAAAATTTTCGTCCTCGAAAATTGAAGTACGAAGTTAGACGAAGTCGTAGCAAGTCGCAAAAGATCATCACAAACATTCTTATGCCCAGGGAGTTTCTTTCAAAAAGATCTTCAGACCAAAAGTTTCTCATGACTCGTTATTATTGTCAGAATAGCTTCGGATTTGTCAGGAAGACATATTATACTGAATTTGAATCAAAAGAATAATGTACCAATCGTAACGGATGATAATCGTATTCTCTAGGAAGAGGTACAGAAAATACATAGAATTTACATCGAATTGATTAGGCGAATTGGATGAGGATACATCGAATTGTAGCAACATTAGGGTGATATAAGCGTTCAACTTTTCAGCTTCTCAAATATTCTCGGCTTCAATATAACCTTCCAAAGGTATTTTCATAGGTGAACAGACCTTGTTTTCTCAGAATCCAAAATCTCATATCTTAACTCATAGCAGATCACAATGAACAGATTCAATGAATGCGAAACGTATATATAGCAGAACATAGGTGTATTCCCGTATGATAACAGATCGAATCCGTACGGACAGAAAGCATATTGTTAGATGTCTTCAAATAGCAGAAAGCTCTATAACAGAACTTAGATTCTTATCGGAAGTGCAGAGGTCGGCAAATGCGCGCCTAGAATCCAAACGTATCAAATCAAAGACAGCAGACCAATCGTATAGGTAGAATGAATCTAAAGTCTCACTAAACGCGGATGATCTCAAACAGATATCAGAAATTCTAAGGCTTCTAAGGCACTTCTCGAAATATCCTATGCCCACAACGAGTGCATGTTATATGATGTAAGTATTATCACGTTGATCAGGCGTCATAATACTAGCATCATATAAATATGCCCTCATGATGGTCATACTTTATCTCAAGTCGTGAACAACACAACTTATCTAAATCCACCTAGTCCACCTACAGTCTCAGGGTCACCAAAGTCAAACATCATAACTAAGAATGCGAAAATACTCGAAGAGTAACAAAAATCCGAAAATGTTCATCAGAATGCAGGTACGTCATTAATAGCGCCAAGACTTCATAACTTACCGAAATCAATTCAGCCCGGAATAAGCGGTTACTTCAACATCCGTCTTTTCATAAATATACAAATTCCTTCCATATCTCGTCAAAATTCTCATGCAAATCGTTATTCAACAAACGCAGAATGAACACAGAACGGAATTACTAACAATGAACCAAATCATTCAAAGGACCTCTTTAACAGGTAACGGAATTTAAGTAGGTTAAGGGGAAACGAATACGTCGTCGATAGCTTCATCCTTCACAGAATCATCTCGGCTGAACACAATGTCCGATTCAACACTCGTCTATTCTCCTGCAAAATTCTAAAGTTCCTTCCAAGTTGGAGTAGTTGACGCTTGTCTATCTTCTCTCATAGTGAAAAGGAATTACAAACTTAAGTCTGGTTCCTCAAGCCTTTGGCAACTCTTCTTGCTATTGTGGCGTCGTAACGGTAGTCTCTGACATGATCATTGTGCATCCCTCCATCCGCAAGCCTGCTTCAGCTATCAATTCATCTTAGTACAACTAAAATGAATATAGAAACAAGATTGCGTTTCTTCGACAGGTCTTCTAACACCGCTCCAGGTTTTGAGGTAACACCGCCGTTGTCAACTCCAGATTATGTGTTGAATGGTTCGTCTTCTTACGGTCTGTTATGGTTGAGTATTATCCCAGCTCCTCTCTTTTTCCTAGGTGCTTCATCCATGGTAATGCTGGTCGCCACCGTCTTCTACTACTCTTCCACCAAGTCTCTCACTTCGATAACTGTCTTTGTAACACCCAACCCGACAAGGGTAAAGGTATCACATCACGGTGAAAATCAGAGCATACATAATACACAGCGGAAGCCATAAACCAAAATCAATAAGGAAGTCAAGCCAACACGGCTTAAACCAAATTACATGAGTTCAAAGGATAAAGATAAACCAAAGGAATAAACAAAAGAAACAGGATCCCGAAACAAATGTCATGATAATAGGGGGGTCATCTAAGGTAAAAGCTCCAACCAAAAGCTCTAATCTCTCAATCCCAAAGCAGAAGTCCCCAGCTCCTAGCTTAGATACCTGCCGCACACGAAAAGAAAAGACGTGCGGCTGAGCTTAAAAAGCTCAGTGAACAGATACATATAATAAGCAGAAATAATGAAGAACGAATCATGGCAAAGATTAAATGATAACGAAACAGATATAATATATGGTGCAATGGAAAGTATCATAAGGTACAGTCAAAGAAAGAGAAAGAATAATATAGGATAGTAATCCACCACGAGCCCAGAAACATATCAGATCATATCATATACAGTAACCATAGAGGAGCGACCTCTCAGAAATGTGAAGGGCATGTATTGCACACAGTACCAATCACCAAACAAATCATATCATATCATATACAGTCAAATCCACTAAACAGAATAGATCTAGGATGCATCCATACGCCCCTACCCAATCACATGCAGACCAAATCAAGGGACGGTGTAACCAAATCACTAGGGCTACACACTAGTCATGCCAGTGGTGCATCACAGACACGGCCATGTTACCTTCATGGCTAGGGTCACAAATTTTGGCTCGGGTATCAAACTAAGAGTCACAAATCATATCATATCAGAAGGTCATATCCAAAGGTCCAAAATAGATAGTTCATAACAGACAGTTCAGAACAGATGTATCAGATATAATATGCCAAAGGCCAAATCAGAGTCTAACAGATCAAGGTTTACAAAGCAACGAATCATATCAATGGTTCACAACAAATCAGAAATCAGAAATCATATCAAGGGATTAAGACGCCCTTACTGAAAAAGGGCAGAGTATCTGTACCTTATTCAAATGCAAGCACAAAGAACAAAAGCAGAAAGTACTGAGATAGATCAGGACCTCTCCCTCTTTACACCTAGAGAAAGTAGAAGACAAATTACTAAGGGGGTTCAAGTTCAGATTATCGTTTTTAGTTCATCTTTCCATTTTAAGAACTTTCCAGATTTAGTAACTTTCTATTTATAGCAGGTTTCCAGAATTAGTAAGTTTCCATTTTTAGAAATATTCAAATGATACAAGCCAAGTTAAGTCTTCAATTAGCTTATTATGGAAGGAACGTTCATTTTAACTCATTATACAAATCTAAGATCAAATATGATAATCTTTCATAGTTTAGGGTTATTAATGCAAATTTACCAAAGTTAAAGGTCCACATTTGAAATCTTATCATTTTACCATTCAAACACTTATACTTTCCAGAATTACATATTTAGCCTTCAAGTTTCATAATTTACAAGTTACACCCCTTTACTTTATTAATTACAAATTAAACCTTATACCTTTATAATTTACAATTTAACCTTTACAGTATTCATATTACACATCAAGTCCTTTTATTTATTCATTTTACAGAAAATACCCTTCAATATAAATATGTTACAAACAGCCCCCAAGGTTTAGGTAATTTACATATTTAGCCCTTGTACTTATTTAAATACAAATCGAATTATATAATTAGCCATAATTACACATTAAGCCCTTAATTACTCAAATTTACACATTTTACCCTTCATAATATTATTTACTTCGAAAACCTTTCACTTTCCAGAAATTACACTTTTAGTCCTTCACTTTTATTTAATTTCCAATTCGAATATACCTAATTAACAAATTACATTTTAATTCCAAAACTTCCATATTTTACAAATAGCATCCTCAAGATATATTTTATTCATATTGCCCTGGTTTTATAGAGTATTACAAAAATGGTCCATGACTTTTAAAAATTACGAAACATACCCTTTACTTTATTTCTCAATCGATATATACAAAATAAAATCAAAATCAAACCCTAACAATTACTAATCATTATGCAATCATTACACTATCATTTAACCATCATTTATTAGCCAAGAACAAACCCTAAATCCCTAACCCTAACTCGTTCCATTTTATTTCTTTTCTTTCTTGTTTTATTTTAGATCCGATATAACCAAATAATTCCAAAACCACGAATTAAGCAACAAAAATTCGAAATATTATTTTTCTGATGTTATATGATGTACATGCAAGCCACAAAAATTATACATAAGGTCCAGAAAAATCGCATGAATTTTATATAGAGTTTTTGTGTTTTTAGGGTTTCGAACACATTAATTTCCATACGATCGAATTAAGCCATTACAATTCGAACAACCATTTTTCTAGACTTGTTTGATGACTAAAGAACTCAGGAAAATTATATTAAGAACCCAGAAAAATCGTTTTGTATATTTTACATAATTAACCCATATTTACCCATTATAATTAGTATGATGTGAAAATCCTTGCATGAATCGAGTTTAACAATTTTTATAAGTTATAATTGACGAAAGGAACATAAGAAAAATACCAGGTCGATTAGTGAACGAGTAGAATGGTCACAACGAATTTCACCTTGGCGGATGGGTTTTTCGAATCAAAATTGTCTAGCGATCGAACAAGCAACTCCACGACTCCAATATTATTTTTCTCCACTCCTTTAGGTGATGATCTAACCCAGAAAAATGATCCTTGAATTTCTTGGTGGCCGGATTTTGCTATATGAATTATGTGTGTGATTTTGGTTTAGTCGGCAATTTAGTTTTTAGGTTTAAAATGAGTTTGTTGCTATATTAATGAGAAAAGCCGGTCATAGGGGGAGGGATGGGCTGTCAATCACGAAATTTATGGGCACCAAATCAATCACATAGTTTCCAAAATTTAATTTTGCATTTAAATGGTTTTAACAACATATTTATAAGGTTTTATTAGAATAATAATATTCATTAAATATTTTCGGTTAATATATATTATGTAAATATATTTTTAGTACATCTTAAAATGTCAAGTGTAGAATTAGAAGTAATTTTTCTTCGTATCTTACTTATCTCCCGAAATTTGGAATTTATTTGGTATTTTATAAACTCGTTAACCAAAGTTTTAGATCGTAAGGGCATTTTGGTCATTTTACACGTTTTCAGATTTTAGGGTTTTACAACTTCTTCCCCCCTAAAAAAAAATTTCATCCTCGAAATTTGCGAAGAGCCGGAAACGAAACAGAACGGAAAACAAAACAAAGGCATACCAGATCAGAACACGAAACGTGGATAACTAAAATAGCTCCGATTATGATTTCATAGACGCAGAGATAAGGATACGATTAGTTAATGATGTTGGTTTCAGATTAAGCTTCTTGGCAAACGGATCAGATATGACGAAATGATGCAAAGACAAAACGATCACAAATGAAAAGAAAGCCGATAATGGTACCTGATGAGTCCTCCGCATGATCACGAGTGTAAGCATAAACTCGTCCCAAAGTGGGTGCTGGCTTAGCCGGTTCCGTCGGTACAGTATGGTTCTTCCTGGGACAGTCCTTCACCCGATGATGAGTAGAGCCGCATGAGAAACAACCGCCGGTAATCCTAAAGCAAGTACCCGGATGCGCCTTCCCACAAGTAGCACATAGGGGTGGAGGAGGTAAGGCCTCAGTAGTCCTCCTCTGCTCGTGACGATCACCATCCCGCCTAGAAACTGACCTCGACTCCCGACCTCGCTGATCACGACCATGGTCCGCCCGATCTCGTTCCTCATAACTCTTATATTCTCGACTCTGGCCCTGACGGCCCTGCTCCCTGGAGTTTACCCGATTACCGTCCCTATCCCGCTTACTAGAACCCCTGTCTGCATGTAACAACTCGATGTTACGCGCGGCGTCCTGAACTCCAGCCACATCTTCGAACGGAGTGTTAAGAATCCGGTCTAACACCCACCCCTTTAAAGCCCATTTGAAATGACGAGCCTGCCGCATAGCATCACCAGTGACCTCTGGCCCAACGAAACTGGCCAGACGTAGAAACCGTTGCATAAACTCTCCTGACGACTCCTGATCACCCTGACGAATCGACCCGTATTCCCTTCCATACCTTAGCTGCTCCGACATAGGAATATACTGCTTATAAAACACCTCGATGAATTCTGCCCACGAACAAGTCTCAGCAAAATCATCCCCTTTCGCCTGAACAAGAGCAACCCACCAATTTTGAGCATCACCTTCAAATTTGAATGTGGCCAACCGAGTTTTAAACTCGTCAGCACATCCCAGAACACTAAACAACTTCTCGATGTGTGTGATCCAGTCCTCCGCTTCATGGGGAGTAGCAGCGGACCTGAAAGAGAGAGGCTTAAGCTTGTTGAACCTCTCGATCCACACATGAATGCCAACGGGTGGAGCAGCGGGAGGAGCAGTGGGTGGAGTCTCGGGTTGAGCACCACCACCACCACCACCAGAAGAACTTACAGCGTTCCTGATGTTATTGGTGACCTGAGTCACCACTTGAGGAATAGCGGCAGCCATCGCAGCGGCTATCATAGCCTGAAAATCAGGGGCTTCCCCTCCACCATTCCCATCAGTGTACTGAGTAAAGCGTGTATTCACCATCTGAACGATCACGAAAATGATTAGCAAAATATAGGAAGAATAAGCTCGAAGGAAAGATGAAACCGAAGCCTATGTCTACCCAAATCCTCACCAGTCAATACTTAAATCTTAAGGGTCAAATCCTAAGGTCCACATGATCCACAGGTCATGGCTTATGTACTACAGGTCGCAACCTGGCTCTGATACCATTATTGTAACACCCCAACCCGACAAGGGTAAAGGTATCACATCACGGTGACAAATCAGAGCATACATAATACACAGCGGAAGCCATAAACCAAAATCAATAAGGAAGTCAAGCCAACACGGCTTAAACCAAATTACATGAGTTCAAAGGATAAAGATAAACCAAAGGAATAAACAAAAGAAACAGGATCCCGAAACAAATGTCATAATAATAGGGGGGTCATCTAAGGTAAAAGCTCCAACCAAAAGCTCTAATCTCTCAATCCCAAAGCAGAAGTCCCCAGCTCCTAGCTTAGATACCTGCCGCACACGAAAAGAAAAGACGTGCGGCTGAGCTTAAAAAGCTCAGTGAACAGATACATATAATAAGCAGAAATAATGAAGAACGAATCATGGCAAAGATTAAATGATAACGAAACAGATATAATATATGGTGCAATGGAAAGTATCATAAGGTACAGTCAAAGAAAGAGAAAGAATAATATAGGATAGTAATCCACCACGAGCCCAGAAACATATCAGATCATATCATATACAGTAACCATAGAGGAGCGACCTCTCAGAAATGTGAAGGGCATGTATTGCACACAGTACCAATCACCAGACAAATCATATCATATCATATACAGTCAAATCCACTAAACAGAACAGATCTAGGATGCATCCATACGCCCCTACCCAATCACATGCAGACCAAATCAAGGGACGGTGTAACCAAATCACTAGGGCTACACACTAGTCATGCCAGTGGTGCATCACAGACACGGCCATGTTACCTTCATGGCTAGGGTCACAAATTTTGGCTCGGGTATCAAACTAAGAGTCACAAATCATATCATATCAGAAGGTCATATCCAAAGGTCCAAAATAGATAGTTCATAACAGACAGTTCAGAACAGATGTATCAGGTATAATATGCCAAAGGCCAAATCAGAGTCTAACAGATCAAGGTTTACAAAGCAACGAATCATATCAATGGTTCACAACAAATCAGAAATCAGAAATCATATCAAGGGATTAAGACGCCCTTACTGAAAAAGGGCAGAGTATCTGTACCTTATTCAAATGCAAGCACAAAGAACAAAAGCAGAAAGTACTGAGATAGATCAGGACCTCTCCCTCTTTACACCTAGAGAAAGTAGAAGACAAATTACTAAGGGGGTTCAAGTTCAGATTATCATTTTTAGTTCATCTTTCCATTTTACGAACTTTCCAGATTTAGTAACTTTCTATTTATAGCAGGTTTCCAGAATTAGTAAGTTTCCATTTTTAGAAATATTCAAATGATACAAGCCAAGTTAAGTCTTCAATTAGCTTATTATGGAAGGAACGTTCATTTTAACTCATTATACAAATCTAAGATCAAATATGATAATCTTTCATAGTTTAGGGTTATTAATGCAAATTTACCAAAGTTAAAGGTCCACATTTGAAATCTTATCATTTTACCATTCAAACACTTATACTTTCCAGAATTACATATTTAGCCTTCAAGTTTCATAATTTACAAGTTACACCCCTTTACTTTATTAATTACAAATTAAACCTTATACCTTTATAATTTACAATTTAACCTTTACAGTATTCATATTACACATCAAGTCCTTTTATTTATTCATTTTACAGAAAATACCCTTCAATATAAATATGTTACAAACAGCCCCCAAGGTTTAGGTAATTTACATATTTAGTCCTTGTACTTATTTAAATACAATTCGAATTATATAATTAGCCATAATTACACATTAAGCCCTTAATTACTCAAATTTACACATTTTACCCTTCATAATATTATTTACTTCGAAAACCTTTCACTTTCCAGAAATTACACTTTTAGTCCTTCACTTTTATTTAATTTCCAATTCGAATATACCTAATTAACAAATTACATTTTAATTCCAAAACTTCCATATTTTACAAATAGCATCCTCAAGACATATTTTATTCATATTGCCCTGGTTTTATAGAGTATTACAAAAATGGTCCATGACTTTTAAAAATTACGAAACATACCCTTTACTTTATTTCTCCAATCGATATATACAAAATAAAATCAAAATCAAACCCTAACAATTACTAATCATTATGCAATCATTACACTATCATTTAACCATCATTTATTAGCCAAGAACAAACCCTAAATCCCTAACCCTAACTCGTTCCATTTTATTTCTTTTTCTTTCTTGTTTTATTTTAGATCCGATATAACCAAATAATTCCAAAACCACGAATTAAGCAACAACAATTCGAAATATTATTTTTCTGATGTTATATGATGTACATGCAAGCCACGAAAATTATACATAAGGTCCAGAAAAATCGCATGAATTTTATATAGAGTTTTTGTGTTTTTAGGGTTTCGAACACATTAATTTCCATACGATCGAATTAAGCCATTACAATTCGAACAACCATTTTTCTAGACTTGTTTGATGACTAAAGAACTCAGGAAAATTATATTAAGAACCCAGAAAAATCGTTTTGTATATTTTACATAATTAACCCATATTTACCCATTATAATTCGTATGATGTGAAAATCCTTGCATGAATCGAGTTTAACAATTTTTATAAGTTATAATTGACGAAAGGAACATAAGAAAAATACCAGGTCGATTAGTGAACGAGTAGAATGGTCACAACGAATTTCACCTTGGCGGATGGGTTTTTTCGAATCAAAATTGTCTAGCGATCGAACAAGCAACTCCACGACTCCAATATTATTTTTCTACACTCCTTTAGGTGATGATCTAACCCAAAAAAATGATCCTTGAATTTCTTGGTGGCCGGATTTTGCTATATGAATTATGTGTGTGATTTTGGTTTAGTCGGCAATTTAGTTTTTAGGTTTAAAATGAGTTTGTTGCTATATTAATGAGAAAAGCCGGTCATAGGGGGAGGGATGGGCTGTCAATCACGAAATTTATGGGCACCAAATCAATCACATAGTTTCCAAAATTTAATTTTGCATTTAAATGGTTTTAACAACATATTTATAAGGTTTTATTAGAATAATAATATTCATTAAATATTTTCGGTTAATATATATTATGTAAATATATTTTTAGTACATCTTAAAATGTCAAGTGTAGCATTAGAAGTAATTTTTCTTCGTATCTTACTTATCTCCCGAAATTTGAAATTTATTTGGTATTTTGTAAACTCGTTAACCAAAGTTTTAGATCGTAAGGGCATTTTGGTCATTTTACACGTTTTCAGATTTTAGGGTTTTACAGTCTTCGATCTCGGTTCCTCCTGTGGAAAACTCTGTCTTCACAATATACAAGGTAGTGTCGTCCACAATGGTTTCTGAATGTTAATCAAATTCCTCTTCCAGAACAAGTGGTCGTCTCATCAATAATCTCCATGTTCTTCTTTCGTTTTCTGAACATAACACAATGTCATAGTATGACAATTTGTCCAAAATACGCAAAGACATGACCATTCTTAGCCAATACCATTGGCATCACTCAAACTCATAAGGTTTTAACGAGTGAAAGGACAGTCTCTGAAATCATTTTGGGAAAAAACCTTCACATACACTTCATGTCGCCTTCCTTCTTCGAAAATAAAAACAGAAATACTTCACAGAGGTTACCCTCGGTTAATTAACCCCCCTTCTTAGAAGTTCTTGTGGTTGCTGCTTCAGCCCTTCAAATCTAAAACGATGAAATCAGATACGGAGTTTCAAAAGAAAGACCAACTCAATTATTGGTACTTGGAAACGGATAATGATTACTGATAGCGGTACGGTTCGGTTTACAACAGTCGATACGTCGACACATCCTTCTTCCTTAATCTTCAAAACCAACAAGAGCATCCAAAGAGAATCACTGAGGTGAGCAAACCATATTACATCGGAAATACCGGAAAATCTTCGTACAACGAAATACTTCCTGATGGCGGGACTTTCCAAGGGTGGATAGTAATGGTTGACAGGAAAACTTGATAATCATATGAGTTCAGGGTTGGTGCTTCCATAACGGCAGAATTTTAGCAGATTCAGGTGTAGAGATTCATCATAACGAAATAGGGTGAGATAGATTGTTAAGATCACATTTCAGATTAGATAGTCCATGGCAACTTTACAATTAGTCATCCAGTCCATAACTAAAAGACCATACAATGAGTCATGTCAAGATCAAAAGATTCATAGCACGAATACAGTCATCGAATCAGACGGGGAGTTCATATATCGAAGTTCAGCACGTTTTTCAATGAAAGCGTTGAGATGGATAAATGAACAGTTCAAAGTGTGGGAATTTGTTCGGCTTCTTAGCATAAGCAGTAAGTAGGGCGTGTATTATCAGTAATACGAACATCGTATAATTGTCAAAAGTGAGATGTACAGAATATCCGTTTTTAGCATCATCGTGCTCAGTTAACAACCCATACAGAGATAACATAACATCATATCCTTCCAAAGGAAATGGTTGGCAGTACAAGGTTCGTCATTCAAAGGAAAGGAACATAACTTCCTATATCCATGGTTAATAATTACCGGAATTCTCATAGGAGTAGTAATGGATCTATGCAAAGTTAAGTAGTATCGGATGATACATTTACATTCAGCATAAGCAATGAATTCACAAAATGTGTCGAACACATTATGGTTGAACGACCTATGATATGGTCGAAAAGGTGTCAAACAACTTGTCAAACAAGTCGGAGGTGGAGGTCAAAATCTGGAAATGAAACTTAAATGGTGTAAGGTATCCATGTAGTTCTCCGAGGTATTCCAAACTTACTTGGTTACCAAACTTAGGTTGCAAAACTTTCTAACTTCTGAAACAAAAGTTCTTATAAGGTTTAACTAAGGCAGAGGCACGAATCAGAGTGATGCGGAAGCAATGATACTTAAACAAATGCCTTATAGTCTACCCATTCCTCACCGGTCAAAACTTAGGTTCCTATGGGAAATCCTAAAGCAATTTTCAAAGGTTGACTTACGAGCGCCTACAGGGAAAACTTAGTGGTCCTAACTTACACAGGTCAAGGGTAAATGTATTACGAAATCGCAAACCTGTCTCTGATACCACTTTGTAACACCCCAACCCGGCAAGGGTAGAAGTGTCACGTAAATGGTGACATATCAAAGGCAAGCATAACATACGACTTAAATAATACAATAGAAATTCAAGGTTACAAATGGAAAATCTGAAATACAAGGTACAATAATAACTTCTAAGTCTAAATAAAGTGAAGCTCTTCTAGTTGTCTCTAATCCAGCATGTCTACAAGGCAAAGTCTTCTAAGTCCAGAATTACTCTCTTCACACAACCCAGCCTTCTACTCTAAAACCTGCTTATAACCTGCCGCACACGAAAAGAAAACGTGCGGCTGAGCTTAAAAAGCTCAGTGAACAGATACATATACAAAGCATTGAAAACGAAACAGAATATAATATGGCAATGGGAATGTCATAAGGTATAACGAAACAAATGGACAATAAGAGAAGAATAGGATAGTCATCCACCACGAGCCCAGAAACATATCATATCATATCGTAACCATCAATCTTCAAATCATATAGAGGGGAGACCTCTCAGATAATCAGACAATATGAGGGGTGTCCTCATTCTTCAAATGGAGTAGCTAGCTCCCAGAAATATGTGTGAAAGGCGTGTATTGCACACAGCACCAGTCACCAGACAAATCATATCATATCAGATTAAATCCACTAAACAGATCAGATCTAGGATTGCAATCCATACGCCCCAAACTCAAAGTCAAAATCTCAAAGTCATAATGGCCATAGCAGATAATATAAAAGGGACGGTGTGAGAAATCACTCACCCACACATGAGTCATGCCAATGGTGCATCAAAGACATGGCCAGGTTACCTTCCTGGCTAGGTACACAGAAAATGGCTCGGGTATCAAACTAAGAGTCAGGTCTCAATGTCAAAACAGAATGTCATATCAAAAGGTCATATATCAGAAGGTGCATCTCAAAGTCTCAAAAGTAATATCAAGGGTTCACACAAGGGAAGATAGCAATGGCTTGGGAAAACTTAACTGAATCATAACTCAAAATCAATATCAAGGGAATAAGACACCCTTACTGAGAAAGGGCAGAGTATCTGTACCTTATACCGCAAATGAAAATCACAACAGAAAATATCAAAGTCGGACGCAAACTCCATCTTCAGCGAATCTACACGAATAAATGGTCGTCTTACAATTAATATCTTATTTAAATCAGATTTCTCATCTTAGTCGGCTTTCCATTTTAAGTAATCTTCTTCTTTTAGTAACTTCCTATATTTAGTAAGTTTCCCGATTTAGTAATTTTATACTTTAGGGTTAATTGTGTTAAATGAGTATTAGGACTTATATTATTATTGAATTAGAAACTCAAAACGAAGTTCAAATCATTTCCATAACTCTTAACGAGTTCGGATTACCAAAACAAATTTGGGACGCCACACCTTCGAATTCGATACAACCAATGTACACGCATTTAACACACTCTCGACACGTACATATGAAACTCATTTAATACTAAGACACACTCCTTGACCCTTTTCAAATAGTTTATAAAACGAGTTTAACAATCCCTTTAGACCACCCAATATCGCACATCATCAAATAATTTATAAAATATGATATCTTACCAAAGGAAAAGGAAACAAAAGAAAAGTAAACTGTTTTCAAATCTTCCTACAATGAAATGTGCCTAGACACCACACTGACATTAAAAGTAAACAATCATATTTAAACTCCAAATCTCATGCATGCAAACATGATCATGCGTACCTCCCACAAAACCCAAAAATGTAAACCTGATCGACAACCTTTTAGTCATGCGAATAGGACACCCATAACACCAAGAATATCTAACGAGGCAGCATGCATCGCGAAACCCACATGACATCATAACCCTCGAGCCCTCGCGAGACCAAAACAACCCATTTGAACCCAAACAATAACCATATACGACCCACACACTTTCTATCTCCCGTGTAACTCGACCTATTAACAGTCACATTTACACACCCACACATACACAACACCCATATTACTTGCATGAACTCGACTCATCTACAGCCCCTTTTACACACGCCAAAACATGCTTAAACTCACCTATGTTTCCCAACCTAAACTCGACTCACAAACAGCCCTCCTAATGACTCATTAACACAGCCACACGACACCACTTGTGACCACATAAAATCATGATTTCCCACGCTACCCGACACTCTTTATTCACTATATGGGTCTTCGAAAATAATATACAAAAACATCATGTATGTACACTCTTTTACTCTTGTTCGCAAAGGCCTAGTTTCATTAGATTTCAGTCGTGTATCTTAGGTCACTATCATGTGTATACTATAGGGTCGAAAGGCAAGACACAGTAGGTTCACATATTAGGCTTTTGGATTGTTAGCTCATGTGTCAACTTTCATGAATTTCATGCGACATTCAAAACGTAATTATGTACAAGGTTTTCTAGCCGATTCATTTTAGCCTTTAGGTGCCATGTTTAAACGTTTGTGATGGTATCGAAAATAAAGTAAAACAAGATGACACACTTTACCCTTGCAGCGTGATAAGAGCAGAGAACAAATGGCCAAAGGACCCACGATCACAGAACCCTCGTACCCGCTGTAGCACCGCGACCGAACCTTGCCGAGTCCAAGTCAAAACCACAACCTTGCTTGTCTTTTGAATCGCACAGGAAGAAGAAGAAGAAGTAGCAGCCACCAAAGGTCCCTTTGTTTGGTTTTTGAGTCGAACAGTAAGGAAGGAGGAAGGTAGCAGCCGCCACTCTTGTGTGTAGGTTTTAGGGTTTTCGTGTAGGGTTCTAGTATTTAAGAATATGTAGCAAAAAAAAATATAGCGTATGCATGTGTGGTATAAAAGGAGTAGACGTGTGATGGGATAAGCCAAAGTGAAGATTGCTGAATTCATGGGATTGAGCATGATTTGGTCAACATAGAAAAAGTGTGAGAGGGGTTTTCTTAGTTTTTTTTTTTTTTTTTTTTTTTTTTTTTTTTTTTTTTTTTTTTTTTGCATAATTTTGGGCTTGATTTGGGGCCTAATATGTGATGATATATTCCATTTTAAGTGCACATAAATTTCGATTATGGTATCTTAGTTTAGGCATGGGATTTATTTTGCTTAAAAGTGTACAATTCATTT
Organism: Artemisia tridentata subsp. tridentata; assembly: GCA_021014915.2. Lineage (NCBI taxonomy): Eukaryota > Viridiplantae > Streptophyta > Magnoliopsida > Asterales > Asteraceae > Artemisia > Artemisia tridentata. Next base: position 67,152,696 of record CP139501.1, on the reverse strand, counting down.
TATTTGTCCAACTATTAACATTAAATATTTAGTGTATATTCGAGATTTAAATGCCTTAGAGTTTCAAACGTCTTTCTATGAATTTGAGATCAAGGGTAATTTGGGTATCTTACAAGTTCAAAATTTCAGGGTTTTACATAGAGCCATAAGGTAATACCGTCTCATCAAAAGTCACATGACGAGAGATTATAATCTTATTAGTGTTAAGATCAAGACACCTATACCCGCAATGGTTTGTTGGATACCCAAAAAAAATTGATGGTGTGGCTCGCGGTTCAAGTTTATGATCTGTGTGTACATGCGGATAGCAAAATCAACCAAGAAAACGGAGATCCGTATAATTTGGTGTGGCCTTAAACAGGTAAGTGTGAGGAATCTCATCGTGTATGGTGATGGAAGGTAAAATATTTAAAAGATAAACGGCCATATGGAGGGCTTCAACCTAAAAAGTGGGTGGTAAATGTGCTTGAAACAAAAGGGTTCGAATGAGGTTGTTAATGGTATAAATCATTCGCTCAGACTTGCCATTTTGTTGGTACATTTTTGGACAAGAGTAACGAATGGTAATACCATTAGAGGCAAATAATTGGTGTAGGGTATTGTTATCAAACTCGCCCCTATGATCACATTGCAAAGATTTAATGTCACAATTAAATTTTTTCGTAACGAAAGCACATAAATAAAGAAATTTAGACAAGGCATCAGACTTATTACGTAAAGGATACACCCATAATTAATGCAAAAAATGATCTAAGAACAAAACATAATATTTAATACCTGTAATCCTTGAAAGTGGAGAAATCCACAAATCCGAATGAATAATATCAAAAGGAGACTTAACAATTGTCTCAGAAAGTGAAAAAGAAAGCCGTACGTGCTTGCCAAGCTGACAAGCATGACAGAGCATGGGAGACTTAGTCTTATTACATGAAATGAAATTATTAGAAACTAAAGAACGTAACACATCACTTCCTAGATGACCAAGAAGTTGGTGCCACATATGTTGCTTGACAAGAAAAGCTTGAGGGGTTGTCGGGTTGGTGATGGGATACAAATGACCCATGCTGTCACATCAGAGTAGAATTTGACGGGTCCAAAAATACTTCATAGAAAACCCAAACTCATCAAACGGTACATTTATTTTCACGAACAAACTGCCGAACCGAGATTAAAATTTTTTACAATATTAGCTATAATAAGAACATTATTTAAATGAAGAGGTCGGTGGGGAGTAAGCAAAGTGCTATGGCCAATATTGGTGACGGGAATAGATTTCCCGTCACCAACAAAAACGTATGGATACGTACAAGAATTAAAAATAGTACTGAGATTATTAGCAGAGGACTTAAGATGAGAGGGCGCACCGGTGTCCATGTTCCAATTAGCATTGGTTGGATCTTGAAAGGTCATGGTGTTGAAAGCTTGAGGGAGAACCGTTTCCTGACCGAGTAATGTCGACTGCTGAGCCGAGCCATGAACTGTACTTGCAACAAAAGCCTGCTGTTGAGGAGCGAGTTGATGTATGGGCTGGATATTAAAACCAGGTGGTGCAACGAGCCTAGAGCCCAATAAGTCGGGCTGTGAAAATGGTGGCTATGATTGGGCTTGGCCAAACTGATGTTGCAACCCTATTGTGGTATTAACTGTTGTTGGACTTGCAAAAGAGCCAAAAGCTGTTGATTTTATTAAGGCCCAAAGTTAACGATCCCAGCCCAGTGGAAGAAGAATTAGAGGATTGGCCTGTGGAATTCCCTTGTTACGTGAGTTTCCAACTAAAGGAACAGTAGGAAAATTTTGACCCACACGACCAGTTGAGTCATGAATAAACCGACATGTATTACCCCGTCGACAAAAACCACGAGTAAAATTACGACATCTGTGGCTAAAAGTTTCGTGTGTTGTTACGAGAGTCACGAGTATTACGTGAGTCTTGGCCACGATTACTGTTTGTTTCAGCGAGGAGTATGTGAGGAGCTGAGGTAGAGGTGTTGGTCGACAAGGGTTGAGGTTTTGAATTTAGCCGCATCTCCTCAGTGGCGACCATAGACTACATAGTTTCAAGGTTAGGAAAAGGTTCCTAGTGTGCTATTATGGTGGCTAGGTTTGCAAACTTTTCACTTAGCCCGTTGATGGCATATGTAACAATGTCATCATTGGACATAGAAGAACCAAGATCATTTAGTACAGTAACAATAGATTCTATTTTATGAAAATAAGATCGGTACTAAGATCACCCATTTGAATGACACGTAACTCACCTTTTAAAGCAATAGTGCGTGTACGTTTATTGTTGAGCAAAATTTTCTCAACTTGTTCCCAAGCATCTTTAGTAGTTGGAGGATTATCTTTGATTAGTCTACCTCGAAGAGTAGGAGCAAGAGTGAGGAAGATCCATGACTTAACGATGGAATCTGTGGAAAACTAGAAGGGGGGGGGGTTGAATAGTTTTACCGGTTTTTAGATCTTCTTAAAAACTTTACTATTGAAAAACTTTGATTCGAATCTTATGTGCAATCAATCAACACCAATAGGAAAAATTAAACTAAACTATCTAATGTAACTAATAAAAGTAAAGGAGAGAGATTGAAAGATCAAACCGGGACAAAGAGATTTATAGTGGTTTGGTCACGAAGCTCTTCTTTGCCCTACTCCACTCCCTGAGTACCATACTCGAGAGTTTCAAGCACTATGTCAACAAACCTCCCATCAGGCAGAGAAAACCGTGCACGTCGCTTATCCTATTTTTCGACACTAAGCTAAATGTCGAGTGCTAATCTTAGCTAGCACCAATCTACCACGATCTACACGATCCTTTCTACTTCACACAATCAACACACTAGACTCGATCTACCCGATCTACCCTTGATCCACTTGATCAATCACACAAGCTCACAAGCTTCAAGAGATCTCCAAGATCTCGACAAGATCACAATGATCAACCCTCACTTGACTCAATCTACCCTATCTACCCTTGATCAACTTGATCAACACACTAGCTGACAAGCTACAAGAGATATTCAATATCTCTATAAGATCACAATGATCTTCTCTCACAAACTCTCAAAAGAAAAATGATCTTGATGTATATAAAGATACAATCAAGTGTGTAACAATTGTTATAAGTGCTCTAACTACAACTCCAACACTTTGTATCTTCTTGGATACTTTGTGTTCTTCTCTTGCCCTAGAAGAGGAATGAATAGGATCACTTGGTTGGATGATTGGATCACTCTTAAAACAAAAGAAAACTAATCTAAATGATCAAGAAGAGAAAATGTGATAAGGGTATTGAACTCAGAAAGTTCTGTGTGAAAAAGGATGCCCAAAAACTGTGAAGAGGGCTGGTATTTATAGGCAGAAAAATTCTAGCCGTTATGAGGACACGGTACCGTTAAATCACCCATGGTACCACTAAATTTAGTGGTACCGTGCCAGACAAAAAATGCTCCACTTTTTGTCTTTTCTGGTGAAAACTTATTTGGGGAAGTTTGGAGCTGATTTTGGGGGGAAAAATAGCTGTTATGTTATTTGAACATATTTTTCCAATAAAACATTTCTTAATTATTCAAAAATAACTTGTAAAGTATTTAAAAAAAAAAATGTTTTGTCACATTAAAAATGTGAAGTTTTAGACACAAATTCATTTCTTTGATCATTTGTCAAGTTGTAAATTTGTTTGTGCATACCTAGAGTGATTTGCGTAGAAATGAGATATTTCGACTAAAAACTTGTTTACGTTAGTTTTAACGTAACGTGATTTCACATTTTGTCATCCTCAAAACATGAAGTTGTCGAAAGATATAAATAACGTTTTTAGAACCTTATTTGCATCAACAATCTCCCCTTTTTTGATGATGACAAAACCTAAACTCATTTTAAGTTAAAATTAATTTTAACAAGTTTTTAATGAGTTTATATCCCATTTCTTCCCCTTTTTGTCGAAGCAAAAAGGTTGCGGCTCCCCCTTGATGTATACTCCCCCTCTTTGGAGGACACCAAGGAATCGAGCAATGATTCTTGCTACAAAACAAGGTTAGATGACAAGTATACAATATCTAACATGTAGCAAGCAAGACAAATATCCAACCATAAAAAAAAAAAAATGACTAAGTAGCCAATCACCACAAAAAAATAAAAATAAAATAACCACATAAAAAGCCCATTCATTCATAAAAACAATTGTCATACATAGGTATGACTACATAACAAACACAAAGAGATACAACAAGAAGCATAAATCCTTAATGACTAGAGGCAAGCTTCATTTCCAAAAGGGGTCCTAAGGTTTATTGTTGGAAACGAAACAAGAACATGTTTAGTTATGTGGGCTAGGAGGTGGTGGAGATGGTGACATGATTAGGGGTGGTGGTGGTGTCAAGAGATGCTCCACATAGGAGAACATGAAATATATTTCATCCCTCAAGGAGAAGATAAGGTTATGGTTGTGGAGGCAACATAGGCAATTAGCACTATGTAGATCAAAGGGATAAGGTTGGATTGGTTGTCCCATGATTGGGGAAGGAGGTGGTGGTGAATTAGTTGATGATGGGGTTGGCATGGCATAATCCATTGGAGTGATGGGTGAAAGTGTGTAGTCCATGGATGATGGCATGGTGTTGAGAGAGGGAGATGATGAAGATGTTGTGTAAGTAGAGGATGTTTTGGAAGGTGCATTAGGTGGAGATGGTGAGTTGGGAGTGGCTTGGGAAGGTGGTGTTGTGACTTCATCATCTTTTGTAAGATCAACAAAGAGAGGTTTGGTTAGTGGTCTTATGGTTATCCTAAGTTTCTTGGAGATATGATTTGTTGATCCTTGTGTGGAAGACATGGTGAGTGAGTGTTGTGAGGTTGAGGATGCAAGATAAGCTTGCAAGGGTGAGGCCTTATATAGGCAAGAATTGGGGGATTTGAATTAAAGGTGATGGTAGTGTTTTATGGGGTAGTAAGGGAATCTTGGGGTGTATGTAAGTTTGCAAAATTTGCAGGTTTGAGGTTTGAGGTTTGAGGTTCAGGGATCTAGAGGAAACTGTGAAAATTCGTTAAACAAGGGCACGGTACCACTAAATACCACACGGCACCGTTAAATTTAATGGTACCGTGACTTATTTAACGGTACCGTGACATTGGAGTCACCAATTTTCCTGTGCAGGCTAGTTCTGGGCAGCTAAGGTGAGTTTTCTAGGGGGACTATTTGCAGGAAATGTTGTTGCCTCAAATCACTAAAGATTTATTTGCCTAATGTGTCCCATATTAAGCTACTTGTAGCACATAAAGATTATCATGCAATTTGCTAAGATAATCCATAAGCATGCAAACACAAGGGACAAAATAAGCTATCATCCAAATATCACATAAAATATTCATGCAAGGAGATAGATTAAATGTCAAGCATGCAAGATAACAAAGAGTATTAATCCCTATTTATCATAGATAAATCCTAATAAGAGATATAAATCCCTCCTTAACTACTTATGACTTGAGCATTCTCCTGTTTTTAACATATTCTCGCCTTGATCATGCAATACTTCCTCATGATTTTCATCATCAAAGGGTGCATAATTAGTGGAGGATTCACAAATTAGGATGGATGAGACATAAGACTCATTGAGGGGTTTCATGACGGGATCGAAGAGTGAGTATTGAGGACCACTAAGGTATGGATGATAGTTCATGAGGTGGTGATAAAGACGAGTTAGGAACATCCCATAGGGTATCAATTTATTTTTGTTACCCTTTGAGATGTACAATTCGCTTAGCGAAGAAGTAGGCGAGATTGTACGGTTGTTGAGTAAGGAGACAGGAAATCATATGAGCACAACACGCCGGAAGTTGCTCATGATTTCATGTCAGACTTAGAACATTTTCTCGCAGGATGACTGCCCAAGAAAGGAGTTCATAATGAACCTCTTCCAAACGAATTTTCATTGGATTAGGGTAGGAAGAGTACTTATGAGTACGAATGAGTTTGGTAAGTTCGGTTTGTGAGGGTATGTAGGAACAATACGGACTATCCTCTTCTCAATAGTTGAAGAGGGACTCAAGACACCAATCTTCAGTATAGGCACATTGCCCATGATTGGGAATTCGGAGAATTTGAGCAAATTGCTCAAGAGTTAAGACGAATTTGAAGTTTCGGATCCAAAACCAAAGTGACAAAGATTGATCCTCGTTACGTACGAGTTCAACTTGTCGAAAGAATTTCAACACAAAATGAGGACAAATGTGCTCGTTAATGTAAAGCAAGCAATCGAATCCTATAGCTCTAAATGAGGTGTTGATATCCCTTTGATAAACTAAGGATGGATCAACGACACGACCTTCATGAAACCGACGGGTTTCAAGATTAACTTAGGCACGAATGTGACTACCAGGTATGGTAGGTTCACGAGAGATTTCGGGAGTATATGTGTCGGTTAGAAGGTGATCAAAATCATACTCATGAGACATTATTGTTACCTAAAAAATTTAAGGAAAAATTAAAATTGAGAATAGTTGCTTTAAAGACACGTGCCCAGTGTGTGCCTATAAGCAAACTATGTGGAGGTGCGGTAATCTCGACTCTAGAACTAAAAATGAGATTACCCAAACACTCCTAACTTCACTTTTGCTCAAACGAATATGTTGATAAATACATATTGGTTATGTAATTCAATCAATATTCGTGAGATCATGTATGCATGAGAAAAACGTTTTTAGTTTGTATCAACAATGCACGAAAAATGTTTCATGATCCTAGTTTCGTGATTTTTTTTTTTTTTTTTTTTTTGAAAACAATGGAATTGGGGTGTTTGGTGACTTTAAAGTGTTGATGCCAAAAAGCAATGATTCCTCTTAAAACTAATTGCTCAAAGGCAAAATTTGGACTAAAAAAAAGTATGGGTTTATGCAAATCCTAAGTTAAGGGAATCATGAAGGTTATGCATTGTCTAATCCTAGTCCTAATTTCATAGAGACTCAATTAAAATTTTAAAACCCAATTCAATTTTTATGTATGAACAAACCCTAGACTCAAAGTTTAAAGAAAAGTAGAGTCAAATGACTTACAATTTATGTTGAAAAATTGAAAATAGTTAATAATCTTGAGAATCAATCCCTTGAGTATGATCTTGAAAAGGTGTAATTGAATTTTGGGTTGTGAAGTTTGGTTTTGACAGCAATTGCAGAAGTTGGGAAGGTTTAAAATGAATAATGTGTGAAAAGAGGACTGAAATACGGGATGTATCAGATACACGGTACCATGGTACCATTAAATTTAATGGTGCTGTGCCACTTTAGTGGTGCCGTGATCTGCAGGGATGAATTTTCGTCCCGTTTTGATTTTTGACGAATAAGTCTCGCTGTTTTAGTGAGACTTTTTGACACGAGGAAAGAATTTATAACTAATAAATTCTTTTGACAAGGAGAACCTAGACTAAACGAAAGGAGATGACTTTAATATTTTCAGTGAAATATTCAAGTAGTCATACGAGGGATACGAGGGATGTGAAGAGTGACTCAATATTTCCAGTGAAATATTTAGAGAGTCATGAGACGAGACACACGAGATGACTTCAATATTTCCAGTGAAATATTTAAATAGTCATGAGATTTATGGAATATGTTCCATCATTCCTAGACCTAGTCGAAGATAGTAGAAGGATTCTCGTTGAGAGGTTTGGTTAGGATGTCGGCGATATTGTCTTGAGAGGGAACTTTCTCAAAAGAAATGTTTCATTTCTGAACGTTATCGCGAAGGAAGTGGTGACGGATTTTGATGTGTTTAGTACGAGAGTGTTGAACGGGATTTTTTCTCAAGTTAATAACACCTTTATTATCGCACATAATGGGAACGTCGTCTAGATGGATGTCATAGTCATTAAGAGCTTGTTTCATCCATAGTGCTTGTTGACATGCCTTTCCGGCGCTTACATACTTGGCTTCGGTCGTGGAGATAGCAAGAGTCCTTTGTTTCTTGGAGAACCAAGAAGTTAGACAACAACCCATGAAGGTACAAACGCCACTCGTACTCTTTCGATCCACATAATCTCCCGCATGATCAGAGTCGGCATAGACAACAGTTTCTACACCGGTCCCTTTGGGATAGAATAATCCCAAGTGTATAGTGCCTTTAATGTATTGGAAGATACGCTTAACCGCTTCAAGGTGAGAGGTTTTGGGATCCTCTTGGAAGCGAGCACAAAGGAAGATACTAAACATGATGTCGGGCCTACTTGCCGTGAGGTATGATAAACTTCCTATCATACCTCTATACTTAGTGCTATCCACGGACTCACCTTCTTCATCTTTCGCGAGTTTAATTTCCGTGGACATGGGAGTTTTCATGGGCTTAGACTCTTCTAAACTAAATTTCTTAAGCATCTCCTTACTATACTTAGATTGATTAAAGAATATACCATTTTCCATTTGTTTAATTTATAGACCAAGGAAGAAATTTAATTCGCCCATCATGCTCATTTCAAACTCGTCACGCATGATCTTAGAGAAATCATCGCACAGTTCTGGACAAGTTGAGCCAAATATGATGTCGTCGACATATATTTGAACAATGATGAGATGTGAATTATGTTTCTTCGTGAAAAGTGTGTTGTCAACTACTCCTATGGTATATTCATGTTCAATCAAGAATGCCTTTAGTCTATCGTACCAAGCTTTAGGAGCTTGTTTGAGACCATAAAGTGCTTTCTTGAGCTTATAAACATGATTCGGATTTTCGAAATCAACGAATCCCAGAGGTTGTGCAACGTATACCTCCTCGTTGATATAACCATTTAGGAATGCACTTTTCACGTCCATTTGGTATAGCTTAAAGTCTAAGGCGCACGCATAAGCAAGGGGTATTCTAATGGACTCTAATCTAGCTACGGGTGTATAAGTTTCATCGTAATCAATTCCTTCTTGTTGGTTATAGCCTTGTGCTATTAACCTTGCCTTATTCCTAGTTACGACGCCATTTTCGTCGAGTTTATTCCTAAACACCCACTTAGTTCCTATGATGGTTTGATTCTTAGGTGGAGGTACTAAATCCCAAACTTGGTTTGCGGTGAATTGATTTAACTCTTCTTGCATGGCAACTACCCAGTTTTCATCCTTAATAGCTTCACCGACATTCTTAGGTTCTACGGTGGATATAAAACAAAAGAAATTACTTTTGTTTTGTGCTTGTGACCTAAGAGTTCTTTGGTTTAGGTTTCCTATGACATTTTCAATGGGATGGTTCTTAGATTCCTTAATGTTGACAACTTCTTCCTTCAACTACTTCATCCTCAATGTCATTTTATAAGGTTTTCTTGCCATTAACCTTAATCGCTTCTTCCTCATCTAAGTCATCATCCACCAAGGGTGATGTCTTAGTTGGTGGAGGACTTTCATCGAATGTCACGTTGAGTGATTCTTCGACTTTCATTGTTTCCTTGTTTAGGACAACATAGGCTTTACTATTTTGGGAGTAACCTAGGAAAACACCTTCGTAAGACTTTGGGTCGAACTTGGTGAGGTAGTCTTTAGTGTTTAATATGAAGCACTTGCTTCCAAACACTCTAAAGTAATCAAGAGTAGGTTTCCTACCTTTCAAGATTTCGTATGGGGTTTTTCCTAAGATAGGTCTAATTAGAATCCTATTTAGTATGTAAGTTGAGGTGTCCACCGCATTACACCAAAACTTTTGCGGAATTGATTGTTCATTTAACATCGTTCTACTCATCTTTTGTATACGATTTTTCCGCTCAACTACCCCATTTGATTATGGAGTGCGTGGAGCCGAGAAATTGTGTGTAATACCATTAGCATCACAATATACTCCAAATTGCACTTCATTATCAAATTCCCGACCATGATCCGTCCTAATTGAGACTATTGTACACCCTAGTTGATTTTGGACTTTCTTACTAAAGATTTCGAATTCCTCAAAAGCTTGTGTCTTATTCTTAAGAAATCTAGTCCAAGTATACCTAGAGTAGTCATCAACTATTACTAAGGTGTAGTAATTTCCTCCATAGCTCCGTACGGTGGATGGACCAAATAAGTCCATATGAAGGAGTTCTAGGTATCTAGAGGTCGAGATCATATTCTTAGCTTTGTGACTAGAATGAGCTTGTTTTCCAACTTTACAAGCTTCACAAAAGTGTTTATCAAACTTAATCTTAGGTAGGTTTCTAACTAGTTCCTTAGACGCCAATGATTGTATCAATCGCATATTGGCGTGACCTAATCTCCTATGCCATAGAGTGGAATTATCATCTATGGTTGCTAAGCAAATCTTATCCTAAGACTTATTTCCTATTTTCATAACAAATAAGCCATTCTTCCTAACTCCTTTGCCTATGGTTTTACCATTCTTAATGATCTCACTGCCCTATTCGGAGAATGTAACTCTACACTTATTGTCTACCATTTGACTAATGCTAAGCAAGTTAAATCCTAAGTTATCTACATGCTCAACATCTCTAATAGTGAGGGAGTATTGAGTAATCGTACCTTTACCTATTATGTTGCCCTTAAGTTTGCTACCGAAAGTGACATTACCTCCGTTGTATGCCTTGTATGATGAGAATAGACTTCGGTTACCCGTCATATGATTAGTGCATCCACTATCCTTGACCCATTCGTCAGGCTCCAAGTCGATTCCCAAGCATATCTCATTCGAAGCCTGAGCCATTAGGAATGTTTCATCGTTGGGCTTCTTCTCTTCTTCTTCACCGCTATCACTCCAAGAGCCTCCTATGAAAGCTCTTTGGTTGTTGGTTTTCGGTGGTTTGGGACATTCTCCTATTAGGTGATTAGGATCTCCGCATCTAAGGCATTTCCTATCACTCGTCCCTTTCTTCTCAACTCGGTTCTTGTGTGACGACTTCTTGTCATCACGAGGTTGCATAACAAACCTACCTCTTCTACTAAAGAACTTTTTAAAGTCTCTAACGGCTAACGCATACTCTTCATCTTCACTATCGGAACTCGAACATTCCTCATCACTAGACTCCTTTTTGGCTTTCATTTGTAGAGATCTAACCCTCTCGCTTTTGCCTTTGACTATATCGGAGTCTTTCTTAATTATCATCTCATGAACTTTCAAGTTTCCTATTAGTTCATCAAGAGATAATGTCGCCAAGTCCTTTGACTCTTCAATGGCGGTGACCTTTGCTCTCCATTTAGGATGTAGAGCCCTAAGAAACTTCCTAACATAGTTCTTGCTAGAGTAACCTTCATCAAGAGCTTTAAGACTAGTGATAATAGTATTAAATCTAGCAAAAGCATTATCAATAGATTCATCTTTTAAAATCGAAAATTGTTTATATTGTTGCACAAGAAGATCTATCTTGTTTTCTTTGACTTGATTATTACCTTGGTGAGTGACTAACAAGGTTTTCCAAATATCTTTTGCCGTATTACACATGAAAATTCTTTCAAATTCCTTTTTAGGCAAAGCATTATAAATCATCATTTTAGCCTCATCATTTTTGGCTAATTTTCTTTTAAGTTCATCACTTTGTTTACTATAAGGAACTATTTCATCCCTTTTAGTTTTCGGATTCTTTTGAATCGGTTGAAAGTCACCCTCGGTAATAATATGCCAAAGATCAATGTGTTTTGATTTCACATACGTTTCGAATCTTGTTTTCCAATAAATAAAACAATCGGTATCGAAAAGTGGTGGTCTTTGCATAGATTGCCCTTCTAGATATTTGTCGGAATCCATTGATCGATTCAAGTTTTAAAATACAATTTACTTTAAAATCTTGACTGACGTGGCTGCTGATACCAATTGTGAAAAACTAGAAGGGGGGGGGGGGTTGAATAGTTTTACCGGTTTTTAGATCTTCTTAAAAACTTTACTATTGAAAAACTTTGATTCGAATCTTATGTGCAATCAATCAACACCAATATGAACAAATAAACTAAACTATCTAATGTAACTAATAAAAGTAAAGGAGAGAGATGGAAAGATCAAACTGGGACAAAGAGATTTATAGTGGTTCGGTCACGAAGCTCTTCTTCGCCCTACTCCACTCCCCGAGTACCACACTCGAGAGATTCAAGCACTATGTCAACAAACCTCCCTTCAGGCGGAGAAAACCATACACGTCGCTTATCCTATTTTTCGACACTAAGCTAAATGTCGAGTGCTAATCTTAGCTAGCACCAATCTACCACGATCTACCCGATCCTTTCTACTTCACACAATCAACACACTAGACTCGATCTACCCGATCTACCCTTGATTCACTTGATCAATCACACAAGCTCACAAGCTTCAAGAGATCTCCAAGATCTCGACAAGATCAAAATGATCAACCCTCACTTGACTCAATCTACCCTTGATCAACTTAATCAACACACTAGCTCACAAGCTACAAGAGATATTCAATATCTCTATAAGATCACAATGATCTTCTGTGACAAATTCTCAAAAGAAAAATGATCTTGATGTATACAAAGATACAATCAAGTGTGTAACAAATGTTACAAGTGCTCTAAATACAACTCCAACACTTTGTATCTTCTTGGATACTTTGTGTTCTTCTCTTGCACTAGAAGAGGAATGAAGAGGATCACTTGGTTGGATGATTGGATCACTCTTAAAACAAAAGAAAACTAATCTAAATGATCAATAAGAGAAAATGTGATAAGGGTATTGAACTCAGAAAGTTATGTGTGAAAAAGAATGCCCAAAAACTGTGAAGAGGGCTGGTATTTATAGGCAGAAAAATTCTAGCCGTTATGGGGACACGGTACCATTAAATCACCCACGGTACCACTAAATTTAGTGGTACCGTGCCAGACAAAAGCACTCCTCTTTTTGTCTTTTCTGGTGAAAACTTATTTGGGGAAGTTTGGAGCTGATTTTGGGGGGAAAATAGCTGTTATGTTATTTGAACATATTTTTCCAATAAAACATTTCTTAATTATTCAAAAATAACTTGTAAAGTATATTTTTGAAAAAATGTTTTGTCACATTAAAAATGTGGAGTTTTAGACACAAATTCACTTCTTTGATCATTTGTCAAGCTGTAAATTTGTTTGTGCATACCTAGAGTAATTTGCGTAGAAATGGGATCTTTCGACTAAAAACTTGTTTACGTTAATTTTAACGTAACGTGATTTCACATTTTGTCATCCTCAAAACGTGAAGTTATCGAAAGATATAAATAACGTTTTTAGAACATTATTTGCATCAACAGAATCAGCAGTTAACCATTCGTCCTTTGGTAGAGGTGAAGTGGACGTGCTGGCGACATCACTTTGGATGTGCTTTAGAACACCAAAGTTGTTGCAATGAATCTTGAAAAAATAGCACCAAGACGAGTAATTAGACTCGTCTATGTTAAGTTTAACGGGAACTAGGTTATTTGATATTGTGGACGGAATAGAGTTTTTCAATGCGAGTGAGTATAGGAGGTGGTGGAGGTTGATCACCATTAGTCATTATGATGGTGGTAGAGATTGATGTAGGCGGGAGTAAGGGTGTGGAGAGGAGGTATGATCTGTATTTTATTAGGGTTAAGAGTGTAGGTCGTGTATATCTCAAACACACACACACGTATGAAAGATAATAAGCACTTACAACTACTAATCTAATAAGCTACGATATAGAGAAATAAGCTATTAAGCAATAAGAGAAGAAGAGAATAAGATAAGAAGAGAAGAGAAGTGGAAGGAATTCATTTCATACGATTGAGAGACAAAGCTTACGCTACATACATGAAAACCAACAATAAAATAAGGAGCCCTTGCCTTCTATTTATAGGAAATCCATCAGGGCATCCTATGCTAATTGTTTCTAGAAGGAATTTCACATGGGTGGCCGACCCATGGGCTACTAATGGACCGGTCACATATTACAAACAATATAACCCATATTAGCAACATATTATCGCAAATGAACAAGACTTGAAATATATTAAAACGTGTTCCTAACAATCTCCCCCTAAGTCTTGATCATCAATGTTGCTCGACGTCTTCTTTGCTTCTTTGGCTTCCGACATCTTTATAATCTTTGTTTCTTTTTTCTTGTTCTAGGATGATATGATGTTGTCTTAATCTGCCAATCTCCAATGTCTTCTCGTCTTCTCCATCATGCTCATATGTCTTTGACTTGTTTTCTGCAACATGTTCTCATTTTTTAATCTTTAACTTGAGAAAGGTTGAGGTGCTTGAACTTTTGACTTTACTGTATCATATGTTGAAGTTTTGTTGTTACTGAGTCTTTGAGAGAACATTTCTTCAAGATATGAGCATGATGGAGTCTTGATGGTCGAACTCCAGATCCTCAGCAGTAGCAGCATCAGCACGAACCAACCGGTACTTACAGGCTTAGACTTGAGATCGTCAACAGCATAGTGTAAAGACTTTCTCAAGTCCTGACCTAGGCCGTTCTGAACCGGATTCCCACAAAAGGGATAACACGGACACACCGAAGTGCACTCACGATTCAATGAGTCGTTGGAGATCACCCCACGACTGTAGACCGTTTGGAGCAAACACTTAGCGTAACCCACAAGGAGTTACCGAAGTGACCTGCTGTCAGAGTTGTTTGATGTTACCCTGGCAGGATTTCCATTCAATCATTGATAATCACAAATGTGACTTTTCTCATGAATGTTCTCGGCAGATTGCTAAGATCTGCGAAGGACACTTTCTTAATTTTACATCTGCTGCCCATGATGTAGAACAGCAGAGTAATACTAAGTGTTCCTAAGAGTTCTTTGATGAATCTCATGGCTCTAGACTCAATTAGTGCACATTTGTTTGGTCGTTGGAGGCGTGGAGCAGATTGCCTCCTTTTCAATATCAACACTCTCGTAATGAGAGGTCGATAGATTATGAAGGGTTCTCCGTGTGAATGAAACAAATGTATTTTGAGAGACACTTGAGTGGCTTAGAAGGTTTAGTGCAGTGCGTCACTGGGTCCATGACGTCTTTTGTCTTCAATACCGGTGATGCTCATCAACCAGTAGATTATGAATTGAACCCAGTGTCTGCCCTAAGGTTGAACAAATGGAGGGCTATTTCTTTTCACCCTTTTCTTTGCTTTTTCTTTTTAATTCTTCAATCCCTTCTTTCTCCTTTCATTCATTTTCTCCTTTTTTTATATCATACCTAGGACTTTCTAGTTCTAAACAATTGGTATTGTCCTTGGGTAGATCCCTCCGGCTCTGGCGGATCATAGGACGGTTTTCCCTAACCTTAGTCACCTTATAACTCCATGACTATCCTATGTTGATGCCATTTACCAAAACCTTTGAAAAATCTCTCAAAGTGTTGATAATTGTAAAGACATTTTGTTGACACCTTGAGAGTTTGATGATTTTCAGAAATACTCCCCCTTAACATGTGCGCATAAGTAATAAATTTGAAATTTGCACATGCCGGAAAGAGTTGGCACTTTTGAATTGATTGATTTTCAATGACCATGATCATCGCGAGACACGCTTACATCACTAGTAGAACTAGCTTGAAATTATTACCCGTCCAGATCACATTCAAGGAAAATCGCTCGAAATCGGTACATTCTACTCAGACACGTCCTTTGCGAGACACGCTTACATCACCAGATAAACTGGCTTGAAATTATTACCCGTCCGGGACATGTCCTTTCGACTACTGATTTTCCTACCTTCAATTCGAGGGTCAATTCTGAGTTTGAGCACTAGTGAGATTCAAGCAATGAGACACTATATTTTAATCATCTTTTACTTCTCCCCCTCAAAAATAGCATACTCATGATGTTTTTGAAAAACGTTATGATTAAAATATGTTGTTTTTGAGTTTTTAGGGAAGAATTTCAAGAACATTTATATTTCAGAACAAAGATTATATTTTCAAATACTCCCCCTTAACAAGGGAATACTTGTCCTTATGATCAGAATGTTTGAAAAACTTTAGAAAACATTCTGGTTTAATTCTGCTCATAAGTAAGAAGCTTTCGCTCCTTTTTCAGGATTGAGGCACTGAAGCGTACCTCAGGGTCCTTTCTTTGGGGTCCGGGTTGTACACTGTTATGTGTGTACAAGCCGTAAAGTCACAGGCCAATGGTAAGAATAATGATATAAGAATTATGAAATATGAATTCAAATGCTCACATCAAGCCCTGTTGCCAAACGTTGAGAATTCCGGGTCTGTCCTTTGAAATAGTCTGATGGCAAAGGATGGACGACCCCCAACGTAACTCTCTAGTCTCCTCATCTGGTCCCGATGATACAATCTCCTCTCAAGCTTCCATATGAACTCCTTTACTTGTCTGAGCTCATCAGAATTCCATCTTCTTGATTTCCCCAACTCTTTATCTCGAACTCGATTAACCAACCCATCACGAACATTCTTCAAGGTATCGTCACAAAACTTATGGATCTCATTGAAAGACATGAAGCGGTTGAAGTTCGTTGTGCTTCTGTAGAAGAACCCGAAGGTCGGATGTCGTTTCATAGTATATTGAGGGTCACGGTTGTTGTCAAGAAGAAATACCGGTTCAACAAGGTTCAACTTCGTCTGATAACTCTCCACTCCCAGCTGAAGATCCTCTACCCGTTCTCTTATGATTGTTCTCCTGATGAAGTGACAGAGTGCGGTACTGAATGCATATCGAAGTTCCTTGGACAGATGCTGTAATTTGCCTTGTACTTTCATCAAGTACATATCTTCAATATCATTCAGGTTCAGATCTGGAAAGTCTGCCTCAGAGAACGAGTAGATGTTGTTGTCATGTCTTCTGACTGTGATTTCTTCAAGAAAGGTGTAATCATACTTCCTGGATCCACTGACACTAACTACTGCCAAGATTCGGAGGTCACTGTAGACTGAATCCCGAGACTTTTGGTAAAGTTTGTATTTGTACCAGGTCTTTCGTTTGTCATACCAGTGGTGGATTCCTAACTCGGCATTACGATCATATACCACGAATTCCTTAACAAAGAGATGTCGATGAAAGGCTTCTTCCTCAATGGCTGATTGTGTGTAGTGAGCGGCTGGAGTGAAGGTGATAGAAGTTGCGTACTTTGTTTTCCCTGATGCTCCATGCTTGAGAAGTTTCAGATCGTTGTTGAAGAAGAATTGAAACGGAATTTCTGAGTGGTGATGTTTGCGTATCACGGGAAGTGGCTTGGTCCAATTGGTGATGTAAGGACGGTTTTGGCTATCTTGGCCATTTCCCCTGACTACGTCTGGGTTAGCCCAGTCGAAGGCACTTGACATTGCTCTTGCAATGTTCTCAAGGTGATACTCAAGTTCAGCAACACTGTTGGATTTGTCTTTAAGGAGATTGAACGCATCATTCTTAATCCGACGAAGTTCCCGTTTTGTCATCCTTTTGATGTTGAAATTGCTTTTCATCTGCTGAGCAACAGCAAATGTGCTGTCTTCAACCTTGGAAGCTTCATCATTTTGGATTTGAGCACTTGCAAGCTGATCGAACCAATCGTTTCCTTACTCATCTTTGTCTTCATCAAGCCATGTAATGACAGCTGGTTCTTGAGAAGATTTCTTGCTGCTAGACGGCTTTGATTTGAAAGGTTTAGACTTTGGTGGAGATGGTGGTGGTGATTGTGGTTGATCGTCTTGTGTTTGAAATTCCACATTTTCTTCATGAATATGCTCAGAATGATGTTCAGTTGCTGTAGGACCAGATTCCGGATTTGGTTGAGGTGGAGAAGAAGTTGTGGTACCTGTAGGCTCAGCAATGTGAATTCCAGATCCGCTACCAGTCTTTTGTTTCTTAGTAGTAGGGTCTGGATCTTGTTCATCATCATCACGTTTCCTCTTGCCCTTATCTGCAGAAGCTTTACAAGAATCCATATTTTCTCGAATAGCATTCAAGATGGACAGTTCAGTGTAGTTGAGAGAAGATTTTGCAAGCAACTTGATGTGGAGAGCGTCTTGAAGATCTTCAACAGAGTATTCCAGAAGATGTTGTTGCTGAATCTTCAAAGCTTTGATCTTTTCTTCAAATGTAGAGTCAACGTCAGCTTCAATGATTTTCTGAAGATCAGGAATGTACTTCTTGATGTAATGCCTTGTATTTGCTTTCATTTTAGCATCAATATCAGATTCTAGAAACTCATCCATTTTTAGCTTAGTTTGCTGCATCTCTTCCATTCGTTGAGACAAGTTCTTGACTAAGATTTCCATCTCAGCCAATTTTACACTTGTTTGTTTGTCCTTCTTGACTTGTGCGAGCTTCACTGCTTTCTTAAGTTTTCTTGCAGCAGGAGATACAACTTCCACTTTGGTAACACGGGCAATTCTTTTCACATGCTTACCTTTCAAGGCCGATTTGATACGATCAGAAATTGTTGCTTTTGCTTTAGGTGATGGTGATTTCTTCGGTGATGGAGTAAGTGAAGGAATGGATGATTGTGAATTGAGAGGAGCAGAGTCCTTAGGAGATGAGGGTGGTGGTGTAGGATTCTCAGGAGGTGACCCAGGAGGTGTGTTTGGTTTAGGTGATGATACAGGTGAGGGTTGAACTGGTGGTGATTTCTGCTCCTGTTGAGGGTTATAAACAACCATAGCTATCGGCTTCCAAGTTCGCTTGAGCATCCTCCTTAAGTTTCCTTTCTAATTCCTCTTGTCTTTCCATTGCTTCCTCAAGTTCCTTAGCAGCATTAGTAGTCTTATCACCAAGAATTTCCTTTTCATCTTCAGGATTCCAGTCCATATTGTCTTGATGGTGTAGTTCCTCCCCCTGGTCATCATCAAACATGGAGTCTGAGATTTCTCTGTCAGTTAAGACTATATTGATCTCCTGATCATTCTCCTTCTCATTCTGAGCTTGTGCTTCCAAGTCAGGTTGATTAACCGAACTTGGTTCCTGAGGAATGACAAATTCAGCCTTATCGGGTTGAATAACCGTATCAGGCTGAATCGTGGATGTAGCTACTCTAGACCCTCCGGGTTGATTAACCGGATTAGTGAGGGTTGAAGATGCTTCTTGAATGGTTCCTGATCCTCCTGCTCCTTTCTTTGCTTCATACTCCCTCATTTTCTCAATTGACAATTTTGCTCTTCTTTCTTCATCCACTTTAACAGACTTCAAACTGACTTTTTGTGCATATTCCAAGTTGAGCTGAGTTTGAAATTCAGCCTCTGCTTCAGTCATTCTAAAAGGGATCTCTGGTTCTGATTCTGTTGCATCAGAGTCAGAATCTTCATCAATAATCCCAGTTGGTTCAGGTTTTGGCTCGGGTTTACTAGGTACTGTTTTCTTGAGAGATCTTGGATGCGGTTTCTTTGGAAGTGAGGCACTTGATGCACTACCAGTCTTAGACCTGCTTCGAGAACGGGTCTTTGTAGATCCTGACCCTTCAACCAATTTAGAAAGTCCCACTCGACGTTCATGGAATCTGTCACACCCCCAAAATCGGGTCCAGCGGAAGCTTACATGTCGCTGCGGTGTAACTCAATTGGTATCATAACACAAGTGTAAAGAACGGTTTTCATCTCAACCATTTAGAATAAAATTGTTGATCAAAAGTGTTGAATTTACATTACTAAAAGTAGTGCGGAAATAAGCCCTTTAAATAAGTAAAACGGTCCCAAATGTTTATCAGAGTCTTCTATGACCATGCCATGCCCTGCCAAAAGCCTCCAGTAGCGTGCTATTGTTTATACCTGAAAAAACATGCTAAAAATGTCAACACGAGGTTGGTGAGTTCATAGAGTTTATTGAAAAATGTAAAACATTTGAATGAAGATTTCCCAGCAAAGGCATTGTAAATCCACCCAGTTCCAAGTCCCGCCCATACAAGACTTGCAACCTGTGTGTTTACAACCCATTGCCAAATATGATTTGGATTATGTGAACGTCAAATGATTTATGAACCACAAAATGTAATGTTAAATGTGACAATCTCTCAATGAAAAATATATAAGTGTGATAATATCGCCATGACAATGTCGTCATAAGATAAATTCTGACAATGACGTCATAATAACAATTCTGACAATGTCGCCATGACAATGCCGCCATATAAATACATCTGACAATGTCGTCATATAATCAATTCTGACAATGTCGCCATATAAACAATTAGAAATAAAAGACCAGTCACATTTCAAGTAAAACAAACATGGTGTTTTATTGTATAATGAACAGTGTGTTTAAATGTAAAACAAGCATAAAGTTTAAATGTAAAACAAGCATGGAGTTTAATTGTAAAACGAGCATGTATTCTCCCCCAAAACATTTACAGAACAAGTAAAAGGAGGGGCTATGAAACTCACCTGGTGCGATAGCTACAATGATAATAATGAATATGCTGAAATGAGGCTCGGTCTCTAACCGCGACCTAATATAAGGATATGATCTAATGTAAGCAAATGAAATGATGCTACACATGCAAATACGTATGTTATCGATACCACTCGATGATTTCGGAAAATAACGATTTTCGACGAAAAATAGTTTTTGACTTTTTCGTCAAAAATCGTTATTTTCCGAAATCATCGAGTGGTATCGATAACATACGTATTTGCATGTGTAGCATCATTTCATTTGCTTACATTAGATCATATCCTTATATTAGGTCACGGTTAGAGACCGAGCCTCATTTCAGCATATTCATTATTATCATTGTAGCTATCGCACCAGGTGAGTTTCATAGCCCCTCCTTTTACTTGTTCTGTAAATGTTTTGGGGGAGAATACATGCTCGTTTTACAATTAAACTCCATGCTTGTTTTACATTTAAACTTTATGCTTGTTTTACATACTGTTCATTATACAATAAAACACCATGTTTGTTTTACTTGAAATGTAACTGGTCTTTTATTTCTAATTGTTTATATGGCGACATTGTCAGAATTGATTATATGACGACATTGTCAGATGTATTTATATGACGACATTGTCAGATGTATTTATATGGCGGCATTGTCATGGCGACATTGTCAGAATTGTTATTATGACGTCATTGTCAGAATTTATCTTATGACGACATTGTCATGGCGATATTATCACACTTATATATTTTTCATTGAGACATTGTCACACTTAACATTACATTTTGTGGTTCATAAATCATTTGACGTTCACATAATCCAAATCATATTTGGCAATGGGTTGTAAACACACAGGTTGCAAGTCTTGTATGGGCGGGACTTGGAACTGGGTGGATTTACAATGCCTTTGCTGGGAAATCTTCATTCAAATGTTTTACATTTTTCAATAAACTCTATGAACTCACCAACCTCGTGTTGACATTTTTAGCATGTATTTTCAGGTATAAACAATAGCACGCTACTGGAGGCTTTTGGCAGGGCATGACATGGTCATAGAAGACTCTGATAAACATTTGGGACCGTTTTACTTATTTAAAGGGCTTATTTCCGCACTACTTTTAGTAATGTAAATTCAACACTTTTGATCAACAATTTTATTCTAAATGGTTGAGATGAAAACCGTTCTTTACACTTGTGTTGTGATACCAATTGAGTTACACCCCAGCGACATGTAAGCTTCCGCTGGACCCGATTTTGGGGGTGTGACAGATTGGTATCAGAGCCTTGGCTATAGAGAACTGGGAAATTTTAAAGCCTAGACTATAGCTACTTTTACAAAAACTTAACCCTATGACCGCCGCGTGCCTGCCTGCCAAGCTGATGCCTCATTTGTGGTTTGTTGCAAACATATTTAATGAGATTTGTGTCTTGTTATCAAATCATTTATACCCACTTATTCTCATTGATTACTATGATTGTCTTTCATACAAGCATGCTCACATATCGTACACGTCTTAGCGTTACGCCTTTTCCTTACATAGTTTCATCATTCGACCTCGAGTTTGGTCACTTACCTTAGTCATTCAGAACGCCTTTTCAAATGTGAAGGACATGGTATTAGTATAACTGAGCTGAGTATTTCAAAATTCATTGAACCTTGGTGGGATATAGACTGGTCATCTATATTCGACCCGGGACAGTGGGACATAGCTTGACCACCTATGTCCGACTCAGAGGTGAATTTTGCAATACTGGGAATAGTTATAATAAAATTTTGTCCAGATTGATCCTCTACCCAATTTCTAAAGGTTTCATTCATGTATGTACTCAATCATTGCAAGAATATCCACCTCTACATCACCTCGTGAACCACCGCTTAGAAGCACGCCAACTAATTATAACGACCTTAAGCTTTCATTTTATGACAAGCCACTTAGAACATCTACTTTTCAGAAACGTCTCATTATGTATCACTATTCTTTTCTTGTTTTGAAGAATCATGCCACCCAAGAAAACTACTCCAACTATGACACCAGCCGAGATCAGGAAGCTTGTTGCCGACAGTATTGAGGCAGCACTAGTAGTTGAAAGAGAGGCCGTAGCTGCACGCGCTGCTGCAGCCGCTGCTAAAGCCGCTTCTCAGGCAGAGACGGCAGAAGCAACCAGGCTTACTAATGGTACAAATGGGCGTAAATGTACGTACAAGGATTTTAAGAGTGGTGATCCCCCAAATTTCAAAGGCACTGAAGGAGCCACTGCTATGATCCATTGGTTTGAGAAGATATAATCTATATTTCTTTTATGCAATTGTCCAGAGGAGGACAAAGTTAAGTTTGCTACTAGTACTCTCGTTGATGAGGCCATGTCGTGGTGGAATTCGTATGTTAAGCCCATGGGAATGGAAAATGCTCACAAGATCACATGGGAAGAATTCAAGAGGTTGTTGACAAAGAAGTTTTGCCCTCGCACAGAAGTGAAAAAGTTGGAAACCGAATTTTATGAACTGGTGACAACAGGTAATGACATCGAAGCATATATCAGGAGATTTCAAGAGTTGGCCGTGCTATGTCCAACTATGGTTCCAGATAATGAGAAGCTGCTAGAAAGTTTCATTGGTGGACTACCTCACAACATCCATGGAAATGTAATTTCTTTTGATCCACAAACACTGGACGAGGCTATCAGCATATCTCAGAAGCTTATGGTTCAGGTAGTGAAGAAGGAAACTGCTGACAGCAACAACAAGAGGAGTTGGGACAACAATCAGAGTCGCAATGCTACTCAACCACAACCAAAGAGGCAAGAAGTCGCTAAGGCCTATGCTGCAGGTTCGGCTGGAAAGAAAGGTTACCAGGGTACCCTACCCAAATGCAATAGGTGTCAAAATCATCATAACCCTGGACATTGTCTTAATCCTTGTGGCAACTGTAAGAAGATTGGTCATGCGACTAGGGAATGCCAGTTTCCAATCATTGTCGGAAATCAGACACCTCCAGTGACATGTTTTGGCTGTGGAGAGTTAGGACATTACAGGAATGAATGTCCAAAACAAGAAAACCAAAGGAATGGGAACCGAGGTGGAATAGCTCGTGGTAGAGCCTAGGCCATCGAAGGAGGGAATGGTCAGTACATCAAACAACGTTGAGGACGACAACAATGCTCAAGAACCAGGAACTCCTGCCTTAAAAATAAACCGAAGTCTAAACACTCTAGTGTTGTATTTCTTTTGTGTTTCACTTTAAGTTCTATCGTATGAACTTCATGTACTATTACGAATTCCTATTTAATGAATGTTTTATCTTTTATCGCCGCATTGCGACTCAAACATCCACATTTCTTCACCGAATCCACTCTAGAGACCAACATGAACTGAATTGAGGGACTGAATTCCTTTAACGGGTGGAGAATGTCACAACTCGTAATTTTAGGCCATTTTCCGAACCTCGACAATTTACTATTCACGAGTTACTATTCACCGATCACTATTCACTATTCATTTTTTTCGAGGTCAATTTGTGAATTTGAGAAACTTTCGAAATTTTTACTATTCATGTGATACTATTCATTCCCGGAGAAAATTCTCGTTCATCATCATCATTCATTATCTCGTAAACCTAGTTTACGGGTGTTTCAAATTCGCGTAACCAGTGTGGTTTAGCTGCGAATTCATGCATTTACAGTTAAGACACGCCATGTAGACTAGAGGAGTCTGCACATCATCAGTAACATCATCAGTGCTGTAGGTCATTCACGGACATGCATTATTGCAAATTACGTATGGTTATTTACATAATTAACGTTATCACTCAGTCATTTCTACTGATATTATACCCAGTACTCCCGACAATGATCCTAGTATATTTTCATACTAATTTTAATAATATAGAGATTATATTATTAATTTACCCGGTGTTTTTAAATCAATCGCGATAATTTCCGTTAGGAGCTTATAACTCCGTCAGTTTTCGAATTTTCAACCCGATTTTAGGGGTGTGACAGAATGCCTTATCATATGCAAGATATGCTAGAGTTTCTTTTATTTCATCGGTCATTAGAAACTCTGGTAGTCTTGCTCCTTGTTTGTGCGTACTCCCTTGGGGAAAGTAGACTTTGCGGAAAGTTTTATCCAACTTGTATGGATGAATCTCTCGATCGGTAGGTCGTCGATCAATGTCCTTATGTAAGTCAAGCAGATAACTTATGAGAACTTTGGTGTAACGGACAAAAGGGATTTGTTTGGAAGCTTTTCGCATCTGGAATAGTATATCTTCCTAAATAAGAGCTGCAAAGTCAATCTTTTCCTGGTTCACTAACCCCCAGAAGACTTGAAGATGAAGTAGTCTTGGGTGTTCAAAGCCACTATCTCTACTGGATATTGAACGAGTTATAATGTAGAAGATAGTTCTCCAGGGCTGAGGTATGTATTTAGCATTGACTTTAGAGATCTTTGTTAATGGTGTATCGGGTTGAACATCATAACCAATGTCTACAAGGAATTGCATGATTTCAGATTCTGATAGTGTCGGGTAGAATTGGTTGGAAGGTTCAGGTGCATCTGGAAGGTCTAAGGCTTTGCGGAGGTGATTAGGTGTGACTCTGATCCTTTTACGATCCAGTTTGCATGTGAAATACTTGTCATCACTGCTTAGTGTGAAAGTATCCCAGAATTGATGTATGTATAGTTCTGGAATGGTGTCAGAGCTGTCAAGAAGGTTTCTGCACTTATGAGCTTTGAGAATTTCCACAGCAATCTGGCAGCTTGGGTCAGAACACTTTATCTTGTCAAGCTCTACTCGTGCATTGTTTTTCCCAATCTCCAAAGAATACCCATGAGGAAAAACTTCTTCTTTAGTGAGTGTTGGAAGAGGTTGTTGTTGTGGTGCAGCCATTTGATGTTATCTGAAACAACAATCAAGTACAAATATGCAATATACATGATTGTTAGCATATGTTAAAACTAGATACAACACATGGCATCCATTTGCATTTATGATTGGTTGTTACATGCTTGATCAAAGAATTTATCAAGATATTACCAAATTCTATAAAATTTGATTCATTTCGATAAGTATAAAAGATATATCTAAGGAAATAGATCAAATTCTATAAAAGATCACAATTGCGATAATTATGGCAATTGCGATAATTATGCAATTGCGATAATTATCCATTAGCGATAATTAGGCAATAGCGATAATTATGCAATAGCGATAATTAGGCAATAGCGATAATTATGCAATCGCGATAATTATCCAATCGCGATAATTTTGGCAATCTCGATAAACTCTTGTACAAGAGTTTCCGATAACTTTGAAGATGAACAGCCACGCAGATTCTTATCGAAATTCATTATAACTTAGATTTTTTCAATCAAAGATTATCTTAATCAGTTTTTATGACTAAACTAAACAATCTGTCCAAGTTATAACAATATTCATCCACAAAAACTCAATAATCAAACTGCTAGTGTTCGTTGTTCTTCATAAACCCTTAAGCTCAATTAATCCACTTAACGTGTTTCTGGGCACAATCTAAGCATGCATACATTCAATTAAACTCATAACAACAACATCCCAACATACAGATTACACAATAACACTCATATACAGATTTCCCCAAATTTGTCGCTTAAACCCTAAAACATAATTATAACGATTTGAAGTTTCTGGGAGTGATTAAGCATACAATCTTGGTTTATTATCAATATCTAAGTATTATCGTACAATTTTTCTCAACTTAAACACTCTCATTCGAAGATCCCCAATTTTACGCAAACCCTAGAACTAAAATTCACAATTGCGATAGTTTTAACCGTTGGATCATGATAAGATTTAAAACCATCTGTTATAATGACATGTTAAGCAAAAAAATACTCACAAAATATGATGATCGTGAGTGGATTGACAGATTAAAGGATGGCCATAAATGATGGTGGTTGTGGTTATTTAATATGGTAGGAGAAATTAGTCAGAGTAATAACTGCGGTAGAATTATTTTTGACATTTTATACCGTTTAACTACTTTTGCAATATTAACAACTTTAGTCCCCTAACCTTAACAACTTTGAATTCTAAGTCCTAAACCACCATCATACTAACTCTAAGTCTCATATATTACATTTAAGGCACACAACTTTTTCATCTTGAGATCTTATCACCAACACTTTGTGAAGCAACAAAAGATTATGTCTCCCCCTCAACACGTGTTCAAAAATAATTTGTGACATTTTAAAATGAACAACGTGTTGGATAAGGGTTTGTACTTGCATTTTTTTTTAATATATATTTACAAAGATAGTTTAGATGTTTGACTTGGTTAATTGTGTTTAAGAAATTTTTCCAAATCATTTGGCGTCAAACATCTCATACCAATCCGGTGAACCAGATCCACAAATCTTGCATGAGGCAAGGCTTTTGTGAACAGATCCGCCAATTGGTGTTCAGTTCCTACAAAATACAATTCAACAGTACCCTTTTCCACGTGTTCCTTGATGAAATGGTATCGGAGATCAATATGCTTGGATTTGGAATGCTGCACGGTGTTGCATGAAATAGCGATGGCACTCTTGGAATCACAGTACATAGGAATCTTGTTGAATATGTATTCGTAGTCCATCAGTTGTGATCGCATCCAGATGACTTAAGCACAGCAGGTAGACATGGCCACATATTCAGATTCTGTTGACGAAAGTGAAGTGCAGTCTTGTTTCTTTGATTGCCAAGAGACGAGCTTGTCACCCAAGAATTGTACTCCCCCTGATGTACTTTTGCGTGTGTCTAAGCACCCTGCATGGTCAGCGTCTGAAAATGCAACAAGTTCAAACCTAGAATCCTTTGGATACCAGATCCCCAAATTAATGGTTCCCTTTATGTATCTAAGGATTCTTTTAACGGCTGACAAATGCCGTTCAGTCGGTCTAGACTGATATCGGGAGCAAAGGTATGTAGCAAATACAACATCCGGTCTGCTAGCTGTGAGATACATGATCGACCCAATCATACTATGATATTTCGTAGGATCAATGGGTGTCCTATGTATATCAGCGTCTAACTTCGGGGATGAGGAGGACATGGGGGTGTTATAGGTGTCAGAGCTGGTCATGCCATGCTTTTTCAGGATTTCCTGAGCATACTTTGACTGACTTAGAAATATACCACGGGGCGATTGGTTAACCTGCAGTCCTAGGAAGAACTTTAGCTCACCCATCATAGACATCTCAAAGTTTTGTTTCATCAGTTTAGAAAAAGCGTTTGAATATTTTTTATTGGTTGAACCAAAAATAATATCATCCACATAAATTTGAACAATGAGAATGTCTTCCCCGTGTGTCTGTATAAATAAAGTCGGGTCAACAGAGCCTTTGGTAAAATGATTAGCAAGTAGAAATGCAGATAGTTTATCGTACCATGCCCTCGGGGCTTGTTTAAGGCCGTAAAGGGCTTTCTTTAGCCGATATACGTGGTTCGGATGTTCTTGATCCACGAAGCCTTCTGGTTGTGTGACGTACACCTCTTTACGGAGTTGACCATTCAGAAATGCCGTCTTCACGTCCATCTGGTAAACCGTTATGTTCTTGTGAGCCGCGTAAGCCAGGAACATGCGAACTGCCTCGAGCCTTGCAACCGGAGCAAACGATTCTTCAAAGTCGATACCCTCTTCTTGACTGAATCCTTTTGCTACGAGTCGGGACTTGTTACGAATTACTGTACCATCTGCATCCAGCTTATTCTTCCAAATCCATTTCAATCCAACAACATAAACTACATCTGGTCTTTCCACTAATTCCCAAACTTCCAAACGTTTGAATTGTTCCAGCTTTTCTTGCATGGATTCAATCCAGTTGTCATATGTAAGGGCTTCTTTGATGTTTTTAGGTTCAGATTGACAGACAGTGAGTGCATACATGCAATGTTCACTATCTGAGTGAAGTTTTTGTCTTGTCATGACTAGATTGTCAGGATTTCCAATTATATTTACCAAGGGATGATCTCTTGTCCATTTGTGGGTGGATGGAAAATGTTGAATGTTGTTATGGTGATATGACGGGTCCATATTGCTCGAGGATGATTCTACTATTTCTGGAATGGTTGGTGGTGGAGCAAATGGATTAAAAAATGCATTCCCGTCATACCCTGATGGTATGGGAACTTGGTTAGAAGTGGGAGAAGAATCTTCAACTGCAGGTGGAGGTGTTTGATCCATGGGTGATGAGGGTTCAGGTTGAGGTGCATCGATGTCAACTGCTGTAGACGTAGTTGCAGATTGATCAGGTGCTTGATTTGGGACATGTTGAACAGCGGAATTGGTGGAAGCATCTGATGCACTACAAACACAAACTTCATCAAACATTGGTGCAAAAAAATCTTCTAGATCCTTCCTGTTAAAGGGTAGGGGTGCAGCCGAAGATTCAGGGAAGTTTAGACGGTTATGTTCGGGTTCTAAGCGGTCTTGCTCAGAAGCCATTTCAGTGAGTTCATCAAAATTGGCGTGTATAGTTTCTTGAATTTCCCCGTTCCGACGATTCCAAATTCTATATCCCTTAGAATTCTCACAGTAGCCAACAAATATCCCAATGTCTGCTTTAGCCTTTAATTTACCAAGATCATCTCTATCATTTTTCGGGTAACACAGTGCTCCAAAAATATGAAAGTAGTTGATGTTTGGTTTCCTGCCTTGAATAAGCTCATATGGAGTTTTGTTGTGTCGTCTGTTGATCATGCCGCGGTTCTGGGAATAACATGCAGTATTAACAGCTTCAGCCCAAAGGTAGTCTGGTAATTGGGCATTGATCAACATTGTTCTAGCTGCTTCCACAAGCGTACGGTTTCGTCTTTCAACTACACCATTCTGTTCGGGAGTGCGAGCAATTGAATATTGATGAACAATCCCATGCTTCTCAGTGTATTCCCGAAGGGTTTGATTCTTAAATTCAGTGCCGTTGTCTGTTCGAATAATCCTGACGGTGTTACGGACTTGAACTTGAATCTTTATGAGAAACGTGATGACCATTGAAGGAACTTGATCTTTTGTCCGAAGAAAGTAGACCAATGTCCATCGTGAGTAATCATCTACTATTACCAAAATGTACCTTTTTCCGTTTATAGTTTGAACCCGCATTGGACCACACAAATCCATATGTATCAGCTGTAGGACATGATCTGTGCTGTGTTCTGTTTTGGGAGGAAAGTGAGCACGGTGACTTTTCCCTTGTTCACAGGCAGAACACAAATGATCTTTGGCATATCTGAATTTGGTTAATCCGTCAACCAATTTATTCCTTGCAAGGTTAGTCATGGTTTTGAAATTGAGATGAGACAATCTTTTATGCCATAACCAATCCTTTGTGGGATTAGCCTTGGAGAGTAAACAGATAGGAGATGAAGCTGTCATGCCTTCAAAGGATATGGTGTATAGACTGGTTCCCCATTTTCCTTTCATCAAATCATTTCCTTGAAGATCACGAATGAAGCAAGTTTTCTCCCTAAATGCTACTTCTAATTCTCCATCACAGAATTGTCCCACTGAGAATAAATTGTGACCAAGGCCTTCAACATAGTATACACGACTGATCTCGATGTTCCCATTAACATAATCTCCATAGCCCATTATTGCTGCGAAGTGATCATTCCCGAACCTGACCGTTCCGATGAACTTTGTGATAAAGTTTGTGAGAAGCTTGAGGTTGCCGGTCATGTGTCGGGAACACCCGCTATCAACAATCCAGAGGACAATTTGTATCACCTGCATCACAAATATTGGAAACAGGTGGAGAATTGGTAACGGTTGGACCCGTTGGGTTAGTAACACAAGATTTAATTATCTTAGGAACCCATGTAAAACTTGCTGTGTTTTGTAACCAACGTTGCCATGTCCAACTAGTCTCAGCCTTTTTCCTAATAAATGCACTAGGTGATTTGGTTGTCTTGGGTTTGGCTATGGGTGTTTCTATGGTTGGCTCAGAAACTACTAGTGGTGGTTTCCCTAAAATGGACTTGGCAATAGTTTTGAGCCTAGAGAAAGAGCCACTAGTTCGTTTCTTTTTTCATTTCAACAGAGTTTTAGCAATGCAGTTTTGATGATCACCAGATAATATACTAGCACGACAAACAATACAACTAGCGTCAACCATAACATCATCATTAACATTCATAGATTTAACGTCTGTTACATCATTACTAGAATTAGATTTAGATAAGTTTGATTCTATTCCTGATATTACATGCGTTTTATTCGAACTACTTGCTTTAACTTTAACTTCTGCAGACTTAGATGATCCATTCCTAGGTTTCCGGACTCTACGCCTCTTTTGTTTCTTGTAGGTCTTGGAGTTGCTAGCCTTAGACATGGTATCTAATCCTATGGAAATTGAAGTAGTTGCATTAGTGGTTAAGTCTGATGCTTGAGTAAGTGCCTTGTCTACTGCATACATCCCTGGGGCAATCTCATAAACTTTTGATTTGCCTTTGTCTAAAACCCTGAGTTTCTTTTTCAGATCAACAATGATGTGTTGGTATTCTTGATTTTTTGAATCTAATTTTCTGTTGAGGCGGACTGTGTCATTTCTGTTTTGAATAATTTCATCCAGATCCTTTTCATATTCAAACAGTTTATGTCTTAAGACATCATTTTCATTTTGATTCTCACTTTCAGAAGTATGACTGTTTTGAAATGACAAAGATGTTTTTAGATGTTGGTAATTTAATTCAAATAAGACACTTTGATGTTGACACCAGTCAAGCCTCTTTTGAAGGTTGAAAACTTTGTTTTCCACATCATGGTTGATTTGACGAAGATCCTCATTCTCTTTTACCAAATTTTCTATCTCCATTTGCAACATCTCAACATTTACAGCATGATCATTCACAAGTAACTCATTGCATGACTCATAAAGTGAATTCATTATAACAGAAACAACGTCATAACACAGAATTTTTTCTAAGAGTCGATCATTTTCTTTTGCTAAAGTTTTCTTTTGAAGTTTTTGTCTTTGAACTTTGTCGTCTTTAGCTTTGAAAATGCTCTTCATAGATGCTACTTCCGTGTGTAATTCTTGTTCCCATTGTGTTGCACATTTCTTCAGATGTTTGACATGAGGCAGAATTTTCTTTTGAAGAATATCTCGCTTTTCTTTCGCGACTGGGGAAAGAAAAGTAGAGACTTCGATTTGAGAACTAAACTCAATTTCATTCTCCAAAAGAAATATGTCTTCCATAAATGTCTTAAAATATCAAAGAATTCGACATTCTTGAGGCATTTGTGGATCAACTTCATCCTCTGTCAAAGCATCCTTGAGATGTGTAACAGTTTTGGACACAGGAATTACTGAAGAAGAAGCATGTATGTAGGTGTTTAACAACGTTTGTTCTGGTTTGTCCTTTGGAGGGACAAATGATTTACTGATATGAGGTCTTGCATTATAATCATAATGAACTCTGGAAAAATCTTTGACTATTTTTGGTCGACTCTCAAGTTCTTTTTGACGTTCAAGATGTGCAAGTTCTTCATCATTAGTAAGCACGACAACTCTTTGAAAGGTATCATCAAGTAATAATTCTGCATTGTATAACTTGGGATTTTTGCTGAGTGCTTTTGAAAGAAAACGTGGTTGGTCACAGCCAATAGCAAATCCAAATCCTTTTGGAACTGGTTTTACCGTTAGCCTTTGAATTTGAGTTATTGATTCACCATTTTTGTATACAATAGTTTGAAACTCTTTAAGTTTGGATTCCAAAGTGACAATTTCTTCAAGATATGAGTTGACGCGTTTACTTATGGCTTGCTTTTCTTCAAGAAGATTAATTTGAGATGTTGAAAGCTCGGATTGAGTTTTTAACAGCTCAGAATTTAAAGTATCAATTTTTTTTTGAATTCAAATTGATCCTTTTCTTTTTGAGAGAGGAGCTCAGCCTTGGAAACGGTTAGCTCACGGACTTGACTTTCTAATTCTTGAACTTTTACGTACTCTTTTTGGAAAGCAATCTCAAAACCTTTTTCACGTTTTTCTTGTTTTTGATATCCTGAAAGTTGTAGTTTATAGCACTCATTGTCCTTCGTTAACAATGCAATTTTTGCTTTTAGATTTTGATTGATTTCATTGCATTTCTCAATTTGTGATTGGGTGGTCATTAACAAGGCCTGAAGCTCTGAATCTTGATCAGGCAAAGGATCATTTCATTCAAGATGATCCAAATTTTCATCTTCAATAGGATCATCAAATGAAACGATGGTTTTATCATCATCAAATGATACAACAGTGTTTATTTGATTATCTGATGGAGATGAGAATGGTGAATCATGTTGAACAGAATTGTCATTTGTAGATGAAGATGCAGATGGTGAAGCAATTTCATGTATAAGACATTGTGGATCAGGTACCTGAGATAGACCATCGGTATCATAAACCGGGCCTGTCTCGGACATGTTCATCTCCTGCATGTTTGCCATGAGCATTACTGCAGCATTTGCTTCAAGATCTTCCATCTCATCATCAGATGCAGCATTGGCCATAAAGCTTTGCTCGTTCTGAGTCAACATTCCTGCAGCTTTTTCATCCTTGAGAGCCATCAAAAGAGCTTCCTTGTGATATGCACTACCCTGAGTCCTAGGCTTAGAGCAAGCATTTGCCATATGACCACTCCCACCACAGTTGTAGCACGTGATTGAATTATTTTCAATGCCTTTCTGTGCATTCCCAGCCATCTGATTTCTTCTCTGAGTAGTTCCCATACTGTTCCTGTTACCCCCTGCAGAATTGAACCTGTTCCCTCCTGAATGAAACCTCTGAGACCCATAGTTTCCAGTGTTTCCTGAACCATATCTGCCCGAAGACCGATTCTGAATTTCCACTCTACCATCGTTAATAACAGCTTGATTCCTGGTATTGGATGATGAACGAAGACGGTTGTTGGATTTGTTGGTGAACTTTCCAAATGCCTTAGCAATTAATCCAAATGCTTCATTAAGAGAGTTGAATGCATCCTCTTCTTCATCATAATCAACGTTTGAGTACATCATGGAATCTGAGTTGTTATAAGGGACCATTTGGTTGTCAGAGTATTGTGATGGTGCTTCATATGGAACGATTTGGTTGGAAGGTTGTGGTTGAAAACTTGGTTGGAAAGATGATTGACCAAATTCCTGGTTTGGTAGTGGAAAGTTGGATTGAGCAACAAGAGCAAGCGAGTTAGGTGTTGGTGCTGATATGAGACCGCCTCGTGCTGCAACTTCTTTATCAACCTCAGATTGATGTTGTCTCAGATAGTCATACATTAGTCCATACTTGACTTCACCAATCTTCTTTGTTTGCCTGACAAATGTTGCATATTTCTGCCATTCTGGTCCAAGGCATCCTAGGAATTTGGAATTGATAGCAATCCTTGGTAACTTGATATCATGACGATCGAGGTCATTGATAATGTTTGTGAAACGGTGGTAGTAAGATTCAATAGTTTCCCCTGGTTCCATGATAAAGTGAGTGTACTCCATGTACAACTTTGACTCAAGATCTTCTTGATTTAACTCTGTCCCTTCCATTAGAAGATGCACATGTTCCCACATGTCTTTGGCAGTCTTTTGAGAATCAATACTTCGGTAAATAGGATTGGGAATTCCCTGAAGTATGTAAGACATTGCCAATTGATTTGCCTCTTGTTGCAGTGTTTGTTCAGTTGTGTAGTTAGCGACAGCAATGGGAGTTGATGTCTCTTCTCTTTCTGTAGTTCCTGGAACAACAGTTACTGGAAGTGGAAAGGGTCCTTCTTCAATGGCTTGCTTAAGATATTTCCCATGGGGTTTTCGGAGTTCAATGAATCTGAGGAATCTACTAGCCCATTGCACATAGTTACCAGGTGTCAGCATAGGTGGAGTTTCCTGATTCCCAGCCTCATGACGGGATTGCTGACTGCTGATTGCCTCACACATCTTATTAAACCAATGTGGTTCTCTGGAGTAGGATGGATAGTTCTGCATTTGATTCTGTTGCATGATTTGTTGTGGAGATACTTGTGGGGGAGAGAGAAATTGATGCTGTTGCACGAATGCTTGTTGTTGTTGATACTGAGGATGAAATTGCTGTTGTTGTGGATATTGCTCTAGCTGATAGTAGTAATTGAAGTGAGGTGGTTGAGACATGTATGGATCTTGAAGATAATTAAGATTTGTGTGATGAGTTATGTTAAGTTGGTTTTGGTTAACTGAAGATTTTTGTCCAATTGCGATAATTACTGTTCACCCAATTGCGATAAGTACTGTTCACCCAATTGCGATAAACTCCAAATAGCGATAAGGAAAATAGAAATTGCGATAAAACTTAAAATTGCGATAAAAATGACAATTTGAATAAGTTATCTTAAATTGCGATAGAAAAGGCAATTTGCGATAATTTATCAGAATTGCGATATTTTATGGCAATTTCGATAATTTTATCTAAATTCTAATTTCAATAATTCTCAACTCTTATACAAGAGAAGAGAAGCAACCAAGTCGAAGTATTTTCACTTTCTTATACAAGGAAGTAAAATACTGAGTCCCAATGCCGATAATCTGAAGATCTGCCAATTGCGATGAAACCCTAACTTGTCGAAATTCGAATCGCGATAAACCCTAAGTTGTCGGAATTCACCCAGAAGCCAAAATGCACTTTTCACCAACTTTTCCAATACGCGACTTTCCCGAATTTCACTAAATCGTCTAGAAAACCAATAACAAACCGATTGTTTTGATTGTTAACGATTAGAAACCACAAAGTATGATGAAATTTAAGATCAATAGCGTTGTAAATGGAAATTTGATGAGATTTGTTGAGCTTTTTGACGAGATGATGAACATGTGCCAACAAAAAGAGATTAACGATGAAACTAGAACAGAAACCTTACTTAATCCTTAAAACCAACCTAAAATACGATTAGATCTACTCAAAACACTATCCTAACTATCCCTTTGGCGTAAGATACCATTTGTAGGTCGTGTATATCTCAAACACACACACGTATGAAAGATAATAAGCACTTACTACTACTAATCTAATAAGCTACGATAAAGAGAAATAAGCTATTAAGCAATAAGAGAAGAAGAGAATAAGATAAGAAGAGAAGAGAAGTGGAAGGAATTCATTTCATACGATTGAGAGACAAAGATTACGCTACATACCTGAAAACCAACAATAAAATGAGGAGCCCTTGCCTTCTATTTATAGGCAATCCATTCGGGCATCCTATGCTAATTGTTTCTAGAAGGAATTTTACATGGGTGGCCGGCCCATGGGCTACTAATGGACCGGTCACATATTACAAACAATATTGTAATACCTGAAAATCAGAAAACATGTAAAATTACCATTTTGCCCCTACAAGTTAAATATTTAATAAAAAGCTTACAAGTTACCAAATAAATTCCAAGCTCCTAACCATGAACAAGAAATGATCCTAAATATTTTTAACACTCATTTTAACATTTCCACAAGCTAAGAAAATTACTAAATTGCCCTTGGGCGCTTAACATGAAATTTAAATTCAAAATTGGAAATTCATAAAAAGGAAAATAATGGAGATTGAATGAGAAATTAAGGGAGTTGATTTTGCCATTAATTCCTTGACCATAACCCCGAAAATCTTGTCTATCACATCCCTAAAATTCGGCTATTCCACAAGTCCATAGCACACACTCTTTTCTTCTCTAATATCCATACCGATCAAACCCTAGCACACCAAGAATAATTCACACACACTCACACGAAATTTTCCAAGCTCTCACATCATTTTTCCCACATTCCTAGATCAGTATAGAGGCCACGAAAAATAACCCTTGGACCTGGAAGGCTCGGATCGAACCCAAACAAATTCATTCCCATCGCTAGTCTCGGTAAGATTTTTATTTTCTTTTGATCGAACCATGTGTTGTACACTCGATCTAACATTTTTCCTATGATCTTCATACTCCTTCTCACTCACGAAAAATAGCTGGATCATTGTTGGAAGCCTAGATCGATCGGGGTGAATATTCTTTGTCGAGCGATAAATTAATCAAGGTACTTCTCGAATTAAATCCCACGACCTCTTAATAATTCGTCCTATATTTTTCTCATGTCCCTCATGTTGTACATGGTCCACGAAAAATGTTTACAAGGTTGGAGGAGTGCTCGTGGATTAGTTTTGATTTTGGATCAAGTCGAGTGCCACAAATTTGTCCCGCTCATTTCACACGTCCAAATCTCATCCTGGTATTTTTCTCATGTTTGTTAATCAGTAATAAAGTCATATAAAATATACAATTCGATTCATGCAAGATCTTTCTATTATTTGAGAATTTAATCTTTAAATCGCACCATAATTCTAAAATAAATATATACGATCGAACCATGGCTATAGATAATTTTCATGGACTCTTTATGATTATGTTAGCATAATAAAAATATGTATTCGATTTATCTTGGTCCACAATATTTATTTTCGAAATTACTTTGAAACCGGATTTTGAAATGAATTGGGAAAATATAAAGGTAATCGATCTAGGGTTTTTGGTCTTGGATTAGGGTTTGTTTTGGTGTAATAATGGAGATGTAATCATGACAAAATTATTGGGTTTTGGCTAGGGCTTATTTTCGAATTAATAAAACACTATACGATTTGTTTAAAAATCATAGGGATCGAAATTGTAACTTTTAAAACTTGTGGGTCACTTTTAGAACTTGATAAATATTATGACATGTCGAACAAAAATTATTGGAAGGGCCTTTTGTGTAAAATAATTGTCTAAAGGTTTATTTTGAATTATATATATAATTATAAATTCGATTTGTAATAAAATTAATTAGAGGGACTAAACTTGTAATTTCTGGAAAGTTGGGGCTGTTTTGAGTAAAAGAATACATTCAGGGGGTTATGTGTCAATTTGATGATTTAATGGGTTAATATGTAATTATTATTAATATAAGATTGAAATCATAAATTAAAAGGACTAAATATGTAACTTTGTAAACTAGAGGGACCTATTGTGTAAATTCTATAAAATTGAGGATTCATTCTTATAATATGACAAAATAAGTGACCATGGTGAAACTTTGATAATTTAAGGGTTTAAAGTGTAACTTTTGAAACTAAAGGGTGTAAAGTGTAAATTGTGAATTCTTAAGGACCAAATATGCAAATGTGATAAAAGATACCCTAATTCCTGAAATAATGATTTAACTTACTAAATATGGAAACTTGCTAAATATGGAAACCTTCTAAATAAGGAAACTTTCTAAAAATAGAAACCTGCTAAAAATAGAAAGTTGCTTAATATGGAAAGTGAGATCTTTAGTAATCATGTCTTTACTCCTCTAGGTGTGAAGAGGGAGTGACCTGTGCTTTTGTCATCTTATTCATTGTCTTTCCTTCGTCAAGCAATAAGGTACAGATATTCTGCCTCTTTGATAAGAGGCCTTCATTCTCCTTTTATGACCTCGATTATTGAACCACCATGATATTGAACCTTTCATGATTATGAACCTTTCATTCATGAACCTTGCTTATGAACCTTGACCATGAACCTTTGCTTATGAACCATGATTATGAACCATGATTATGAACTTATGAAACATGATATTGACCTATGCAAGTAAACTTAAAACATGAACCATGATACTTGACCTTACCCACAGTTTGATACTACGAGCCACTCACTAGGCATGAGGGTTTCATGTCCATGTCAGTCGATGCACCGATGGCATGACTCTAGGGCAGGAGAGTGATGACCTGTCCCGTCCCTGCATGTTATGTTTACGTAGAGGCAGATTATGGCCACCTGGGGCGTATGGATGCATCCTAGATTTGTTCATGTACATGTTATGTTATGTTATGTTATGTTATTCATGGTGACTGATGGTGTGTGCGATACACGTCTTTCACACTCTGGGAGTTGATCACTCCAACCCATGATTGAGGACACCCCTCATATTTACAGGACACTAAGAGGTCTCCCCTCTACATGTTTATGGTTACGATTATGATTATGATTTCATGTTATGGGCTCGTAGTGGATTACTGACCTTCCTTTACCATGCACCTTTATCCTTTCACTTATGACTCCATGTATTCTCACCATGTATTCTTACCATGTACTCATGTTTCCTTTCTCATGTACTCATGTATTATTCATTATGCTACTGCTTGTTACGTTATATCTGTTCACTGAGCTCTAGTAGCTCAGCCGCGTTTTCTTTTCCCGCGGCAGGTAATTAAGCTAGGAGTTGGGCATGGCTTTGGGGTTGAGTGCACTTGAGTGGAGCTTATTCTTATAGCTTATCTACCATTTGATTTTCTTCAGACTTTATGTTGCCATTGTTTAGGCATTGAACTCATGTACTCCTTTTATTTCCTTTCATGTTGGATATAAGTCATGTTGACTTATTATTGGATTATGTATTTGGCTTCCGCTATTATGATTTATGGATACTATGTGTTCTGATATGAAACCATATATTTGTGATATCTTTACCCTTGTCGGGTTGGGGTGTTACAATTTATGGTATCAGAGCCAGGTTTCCGAAACCCGTTGGCTTAGGCCTTTGACCTGTGAGGATTGGGTAGACATTAGGTTTTCCTTTCGCGTACTCTTTTCCGTATTCTGCTCTATCATATTTTGTTTTACCTTACTAATCGTCTTCGTAATTCTATAGATGGTTAACACTCGTCATCAGGAGTATAACAGTGGAGGAGATGCTGAA
The DNA here is from genome assembly GCA_021014915.2 of Artemisia tridentata subsp. tridentata. NCBI lineage: Eukaryota > Viridiplantae > Streptophyta > Magnoliopsida > Asterales > Asteraceae > Artemisia > Artemisia tridentata. The sequence goes on along the minus strand of CP139501.1, from coordinate 67,113,786 downwards.
ACTCCCAATCTGGAGGAAATGATAGCTAATGCTGTAGCTCGTCTGCTACCGGGCCTTAACACTGAGGCGGTGGTCAACCGACTTATCAGTGGTGGAGCTGGCCCATCTGGGGGTGCTGGCAGTTCTTCTGGTGGTGGGGGCCGACCCACTACTATTAATGGGTGGTTGGAGAGTTTTAATAAGCTCAAGCCGTTGTCCTTCTCTTCTGCTGCTACTCCTCAGGCAGCAGAAGATTGGATCACCCACATGGAGAAACTGTTCGAAGTGTTAGGTTGTGAGGACGGGTTCAAGACTCGTCTGGCTGTGTTCAAGCTAGAAGGAGACGCGCTCAACTGGTGGAAAGCGCATAAAGAAGCTAAAGGTGGTGATGCATATGTTCTCGGTTGTTCATGGGCTGATTTCCGTACCACGTTCTATAATCGGTACTTTCCTGCTTCCGAGCAGCAGAGGTTCATTAGGGAGTACAACACTATCTCTCAGCTTGAGTCTGAGCATGCTGGGCAGTATCTGGAGCGGTTTCAGCGATTAGTCAGTTTTGTGGGGCCGCTTGCTGGGGATTCTAAGCAGCAGGCTAGGCAATACAAATGGGGACTCAAGAGGTGGGTACTAGACCGCATACTTAATGATGAGTTTAAGGACCCGGCAGAATGTTGCGACGCTGCTCGCAATATTGAGATATTTCATCAGGGATCTGGGTATAAGAGAAACAGAGATGGGGATAGGATTCAGACTCAGGGACAGAACAAGGATTTTAAGGGCCGAAATGACAGGAGCTATGATTCTCGTGGACAGGGGGATCGACGATACGACCATCAGGGTCAGGCTGGCAGGAACTATGATCAGAAGAGGTCGGATACTAGAGGGCAGGATTCCAGGTTCACTCCTAGGCAGGGAGATGATCGCTCGGGACGCAACACCAGTCAGAAACAGGGGAGAGACCAGACTGCTAGGGGTAATCAGCAGAACAGGGCTCCGGGTTCTAGTTCTCAGGGAGGTGCATCTGGGGGTTCATATACTTATCCTATTTGTACTACGTGTGGCAAGCGCCACAATGGACCATGTCGTCGGGCTTCTGGGACTTGTTTTGGATGTGGTTCGACAGAGCATCGTGTGAAAGATTGTCCCAAGCAAAACCCGGAGAAAACCGGAAACTATCTACCTCCCCCTCCACCCAACACTGGCCGTGTGTACTCTATGACTCGGGACCAGGCAGCTCAGTCTTCAGGTACTATTACGGGTGTTTTATATATTGGTGATCACGCTATTTTCACACTTTTTGATACTGGAGCTACACACTCGATTATATCTATGAATCTAGTAAAGAAACTTAAAATATTACCAACACCACTAAGTAATCAAGTATCCCTCTCTACTCCCATGAAACTCAGTACTCTTATTGATCATGAATACGTAAATTGTCCTATACGATTCGATGACCGGATTCGTTCGGCAAATCTACTCCCTTTGGACATGGTTGATTTCGATGTTATTCTCGGCATGGATTGGTTATCTTTTCATAGAGCCACTATTGACTGTCATGCTCGCAAAGTAATTTTTGGTGATCTAACTCAGCCTGAATTTGTTTTTCATGAAACACGCTCTCTAAAATCTGTGAAAATTATTTCTGCTTTGAAAGCAAGGACTCTAATATCTCATGGTTGCCAAGGTTATTTGGCCTCTGTTAAAGATTCTTCTGCGGAAGGTCCTGATATTAATACTGTTCATGTTGTTCGGGAATTTTCTGATGTCTTCCCTGAAAAACTTCCTGGTCTTGCTCCGGCCAGAGAGGTTGAATTTACTATCGATCTGATTCCGGCGCTGAGCCTATCTCTAAGGCTCCGTACCGGATGGCACCGGTGGAACTCAAGGAGTTAAAGGAACAGTTAGAAGAATTATTGGACTGTGGTTTTATTCGTCCAAGTGTGTCACCATGGGGTGCTCCTGTACTTTTTGTAAAGAAGAAAGATGGGTCTATGCGGTTGTGTATTGATTACCGGGAGTTAAACCGCATCACTATTCGGAACCGTTATCCGCTACCTCGCATCGATGATTTATTCGATCAGTTGCAGGGTGCTAAAGTATTCTCCAAGATTGACTTGCGATCTGGTTATCACCAGTTGCGGGTTAAAGAGCAGGACATTTCTAAGACTGCTTTCCGTACCCGGTATGGACATTATGAGTTCTTGGTTATGCCTTTTGGGTTAACAAATGCTCCTGCAGTATTTATGGACTTAATGAACCGGGTCTTCCATGAATTCCTTGATAAATTCGTTATCGTTTTCATCGATGATATTTTGGTATATTCTAAGTCGGCGGAAGAGCACGAGCAGCATTTGCGTACTGTATTGGGTATTCTGAGGCAGCAGAAATTATACGCTAAATTTTCCAAGTGTGAGTTCTGGTTGGATCGAGTTGCTTTCCTTGGTCACGTCGTGTCTGCAGATGGGATTACCATGGATCCAGCTAAGGTCGAGGCTATCACAAAATGGCCAAGACCTACCACGGTAACCGAAGTCAGGAGTTTTCTGGGTTTAGCCGGCTACTATCGACGTTTTGTCGAGGGGTTTTCGAAGTTGGCTTTACCGTTGACTCAATTGATGAGAAAAGGTGAAAAGTTTGTGTGGACGGATGAGCGTGAGCAGAGTTTTGAGGAGTTGAAACGACGGCTAGTTTCTGCACCTATTTTGACCTTACCGTCGGGTTCGGGAGGATTTCAGATTTATAGTGACGCTTCCAAGAAGGGTTTAGGTTGTGTTCTCATGCAAAACGGGAAAGTAATTGCCTATGCTTCCAGACAGTTAAAACCCTATGAGGAAAATTATCCGACCCATGATCTAGAGTTGGCAGCTGTGGTATTTGCGTTGAAAATATGGAGACATTACTTATACGGTGAATCATGTGATATCTTCACGGATCATAAGAGTCTCAAATACATATTTACCCAGAAAGAGCTCAACATGAGGCAGAGAAGATGGTTGGAACTTCTGAAAGACTACGACACTAATATCCAGTATCATCCCGGCAAAGCGAATGTGGTTGCCGATGCACTCAGCAGGAAATCGGGTATGATTGCTAGCTTGAATGTCGAGCCTCGTATTCTTCAGGACTTAGAGCGGTTAGAGGTTGAGATATGTGTAAAGGGCGTTAGTGGTTATTGGGCGAGTTTGAAGGTGGAATCGAACTTAATGCTGCGGATTAAGGAAGCTCAGAAGGACGATGGTGAACTCTGGGCTATTGTACAGAATGTCGAGGAAGGCAAGCAGTCTGAGTTTCGGGTAGATGATAGTGGTATTGTATGGTGTGGAGATCGATTATGTGTTCCTAATGATTCCGATCTACGTGAGGCCTTGTTGACTGAGGCTCATAGTTCTCCTTTTTCTATACATCCTGGTTCAACCAAGATGTATCGGGATCTAAAGCAACATTTTTGGTGGAGCGGCATGAAGCAGGATGTGGCATCGTTTGTAGCTAGATGTATGACCTGTCAGCAGGTCAAGATTGAACACCAGAGAGCTAGTGGGTTATTACAGCCTTTGGAGATTCCAGTTTGGAAGTGGGATGAAATTTCTATGGATTTTGTTTGTGGTTTACCGTTGACTCGTAGGAAGCATGATGCGATTAGGGTGGTCGTTGATCGGCTAACTAAATCCGCTCATTTCTTACCCATCCGTATGAGTTACAGTGTTAGTAAGTTGTCCGAGATTTTCACGCAGGAGATTGTTAGGTTGCATGGTACTCCTTCTTCTATCGTTTCTGATCGTGATCCTCGTTTTACTTCGCGCTTCTGGAAAGGACTACACAAAGTTTGGGGTGTTCGTCTTAAGTTCAGTACCGCTTTTCATCCCCAAACTGATGGTCAGTCGGAGAGGACCATCCAGACTTTAGAGGATATGCTGCGAGCGTGTGCATTGGAATGGACGGGTAGTTGGGACGACTACCTGTGTCTGGTAGAGTTCGCTTATAATAACAGTTGGCACGCGAGCATTGATATGGCACCTTTTGAGATGTTATATGGGCGAAAGTGCAGAGCACCGGTATGTTGGAATGAAGTAGGGGAACGTATTCTAGAAGGACCTGAGATGATTGAGGTCACGAATGAAAAGGTTGCCACGGCTAAGGAGAAATTGAAAGAGGCACGGGCACGCCAAAAGAGTTATGCGGATAAGCACCGTCGGGATCTAGAGTTTAATGTTGGTGACCGAGTATTTCTTAAAGTATCTCCGTTCCGAGGCGTCAAACGTTTTGGTATTAAGGGCAAGCTCAGCCCTCGGTTTATTGGACCCTTTGAAATTCTGGAGCGTATCGGAGAAGTCTCGTATCGTCTAGCTTTGCCACCGCAGTTGGCTCATGTTCATAATGTATTTCATGTATCTCTTTTGAGGGGATACAATTATCACCCTCTTCATGTGGCTTCTTATCCATTTGATCAGATTCGTACTGATATGACCTTATCTGAAGAACCGGAAGCGGTTCTAGAGCGTCAGGAACGCGTGATGAGAAATAAAGTCATTCCTTTTGTAAAGATTCTTTGGCGGAATCACCCAGCACATGAAGCAACCTGGGAGACCGAAGAATCAATACGATCAAGTTATCCTCATTTCATGTTTTGATCTGGTATGTTCCGTTTCGTTTCTGTCATGTTTTTCTTTCTCATGTCATTGCAAATTTCGAGGACGAAATTTTTTTGTTAGAGGGGAAGAAGTTGTAATACCTGAAAATCAGAAAACATGTAAAATTACCATTTTGCCCCTACAAGTTAAATATTTAATAAAAAGCTTACAAGTTACCAAATAAATTCCAAGCTCCTAACCATGAACAAGAAATGATCCTAAATATTTTTAACACTCATTTTAACATTTCCACAAGCTAAGAAAATTACTAAATTGCCCTTGGGCGCTTAACATGAAATTTAAATTCAAAATTGGAAATTCATAAAAAGGAAAATAATGGAGATTGAATGAGAAATTAAGGGAGTTGATTTTGCCATTAATTCCTTGACCATAACCCCGAAAATCTTGTCTATCACATCCCTAAAATTCGGCTATTCCACAAGTCCATAGCACACACTCTTTTCTTCTCTAATATCCATACCGATCAAACCCTAGCACACCAAGAATAATTCACACACACTCACACGAAATTTTCCAAGCTCTCACATCATTTTTCCCACATTCCTAGATCAGTATAGAGGCCACGAAAAATAACCCTTGGACCTGGAAGGCTCGGATCGAACCCAAACAAATTCATTCCCATCGCTAGTCTCGGTAAGATTTTTATTTTCTTTTGATCGAACCATGTGTTGTACACTCGATCTAACATTTTTCCTATGATCTTCATACTCCTTCTCACTCACGAAAAATAGCTGGATCATTGTTGGAAGCCTAGATCGATCGGGGTGAATATTCTTTGTCGAGCGATAAATTAATCAAGGTACTTCTCGAATTAAATCCCACGACCTCTTAATAATTCGTCCTATATTTTTCTCATGTCCCTCATGTTGTACATGGTCCACGAAAAATGTTTACAAGGTTGGAGGAGTGCTCGTGGATTAGTTTTGATTTTGGATCAAGTCGAGTGCCACAAATTTGTCCCGCTCATTTCACACGTCCAAATCTCATCCTGGTATTTTTCTCATGTTTGTTAATCAGTAATAAAGTCATATAAAATATACAATTCGATTCATGCAAGATCTTTCTATTATTTGAGAATTTAATCTTTAAATCGCACCATAATTCTAAAATAAATATATACGATCGAACCATGGCTATAGATAATTTTCATGGACTCTTTATGATTATGTTAGCATAATAAAAATATGTATTCGATTTATCTTGGTCCACAATATTTATTTTCGAAATTACTTTGAAACCGGATTTTGAAATGAATTGGGAAAATATAAAGGTAATCGATCTAGGGTTTTTGGTCTTGGATTAGGGTTTGTTTTGGTGTAATAATGGAGATGTAATCATGACAAAATTATTGGGTTTTGGCTAGGGCTTATTTTCGAATTAATAAAACACTATACGATTTGTTTAAAAATCATAGGGATCGAAATTGTAACTTTTAAAACTTGTGGGTCACTTTTAGAACTTGATAAATATTATGACATGTCGAACAAAAATTATTGGAAGGGCCTTTTGTGTAAAATAATTGTCTAAAGGTTTATTTTGAATTATATATATAATTATAAATTCGATTTGTAATAAAATTAATTAGAGGGACTAAACTTGTAATTTCTGGAAAGTTGGGGCTGTTTTGAGTAAAAGAATACATTCAGGGGGTTATGTGTCAATTTGATGATTTAATGGGTTAATATGTAATTATTATTAATATAAGATTGAAATCATAAATTAAAAGGACTAAATATGTAACTTTGTAAACTAGAGGGACCTATTGTGTAAATTCTATAAAATTGAGGATTCATTCTTATAATATGACAAAATAAGTGACCATGGTGAAACTTTGATAATTTAAGGGTTTAAAGTGTAACTTTTGAAACTAAAGGGTGTAAAGTGTAAATTGTGAATTCTTAAGGACCAAATATGCAAATGTGATAAAAGATACCCTAATTCCTGAAATAATGATTTAACTTACTAAATATGGAAACTTGCTAAATATGGAAACCTTCTAAATAAGGAAACTTTCTAAAAATAGAAACCTGCTAAAAATAGAAAGTTGCTTAATATGGAAAGTGAGATCTTTAGTAATCATGTCTTTACTCCTCTAGGTGTGAAGAGGGAGTGACCTGTGCTTTTGTCATCTTATTCATTGTCTTTCCTTCGTCAAGCAATAAGGTACAGATATTCTGCCTCTTTGATAAGAGGCCTTCATTCTCCTTTTATGACCTCGATTATTGAACCACCATGATATTGAACCTTTTATGATTATGAACCTTTCATTCATGAACCTTGCTTATGAACCTTGACCATGAACCTTTGCTTATGAACCATGATTATGAACCATGATTATGAACTTATGAAACATGATATTGACCTATGCAAGTAAACTTAAAACATGAACCATGATACTTGACCTTACCCACAGTTTGATACTACGAGCCACTCACTAGGCATGAGGGTTTCATGTCCATGTCAGTCGATGCACCGATGGCATGACTCTAGGGCAGGAGAGTGATGACCTGTCCCGTCCCTGCATGTTATGTTTACGTAGAGGCAGATTATGGCCACCTGGGGCGTATGGATGCATCCTAGATTTGTTCATGTACATGTTATGTTATGTTATGTTATGTTATTCATGGTGACTGATGGTGTGTGCGATACACGTCTTTCACACTCTGGGAGTTGATCACTCCAACCCATGATTGAGGACACCCCTCATATTTACAGGACACTAAGAGGTCTCCCCTCTACATGTTTATGGTTACGATTATGATTATGATTTCATGTTATGGGCTCGTAGTGGATTACTGACCTTCCTTTACCATGCACCTTTATCCTTTCACTTATGACTCCATGTATTCTCACCATGTATTCTTACCATGTACTCATGTTTCCTTTCTCATGTACTCATGTATTATTCATTATGCTACTGCTTGTTACGTTATATCTGTTCACTGAGCTCTAGTAGCTCAGCCGCGTTTTCTTTTCCCGCGGCAGGTAATTAAGCTAGGAGTTGGGCATGGCTTTGGGGTTGAGTGCACTTGAGTGGAGCTTATTCTTATAGCTTATCTACCATTTGATTTTCTTCAGACTTTATGTTGCCATTGTTTAGGCATTGAACTCATGTACTCCTTTTATTTCCTTTCATGTTGGATATAAGTCATGTTGACTTATTATTGGATTATGTTTTTGGCTTCCGCTATTATGATTTATGGATACTATGTGTTCTGATATGAAACCATATATTTGTGATATCTTTACCCTTGTCGGGTTGGGGTGTTACAAACAATATAACCCATATTAGCAACATATTATCTGTAAAACCCCAAAATTAATATAATCTGAAAACACAAAAATGCCCTCAAATTTAAAATTTTGGGAACTTATGAAAATCATATAAATAACATTCATGATGCTTAACCTAAATTGAATGTATCCTATGTTATGTAATGATTTAAGCTCCAAATAAAAACATTTCGTTATAAAGTACTGCACAAAATAAAATCTCTACATCTCACTACACTAGTCGATTCCTAATATGACACATATCTTAAAATTTTTGGCTATGCATATAAAAAAAAAAAAAGAGAAGAAGATAAGAACATATTAATTTGGAATATTTGTTCATCCCCTTAAATCTTGGCATTCCTTATTTGTTTCCCAATCAACCACACGGTTTCATAAAACTCTTGTAACCGAATATCATTTTTCAAAACCCTAAAATACTTCTATCAAAAACTTCAGCCGCTGCTTCTTCTTTTCTCCCTATTCGATCCACCAAAGGCATCAAGGAGTGTTCTTGATCTTGGTCATTGTCCCTTTCATTCCTATCATCGACAAGGTAATCTAAACACACGGTTTTCTATTAATCTTTTAGACCACATTTGAAACAAACCCTAAAACTTACCAACTTGTGCGACTGTTCTGCTGCTGCTTTCTCCCTCTGCTGTACGATTGTAGGGCAGCAATAAGAGGTTCTTTGGTGGTCTTTGCTTGGTGAATTAGGTGTACATTGCTCCTGGTTCGTGGTGCTGTGTTCGTGGGGTGATTAGGCAGTTCGAAAGGTGGTTTTGCTAAGGGTTTCGGCTGTGATTTCTGCTTAGTGTTCGATCCTCTTGTTTTGATTCTTCTTAGCACTCTTCAAGGGTAAACCTTATAACCCTTGTTTAACTCTATTCTTCTTGTTTGATAAATGCTTCCATTTGGTGTTCTTGTTGAGTTGATGTCACATAAAATGATACATAAAACTTTGATCATAAAAACCCTAAAACTAATATATAAGAATCGACCACATATGTATATGATGAATTTAATCGTTTTGATTATGATAAGACATGTTATGAATCGAACTAAACATGATATAAACATATCTATAATCGTTATGTGTTAAGGAATAAAGATCGGAATGAAAAACCTAAGAGATTACATGATCGGATTAAAAACTGTTACTGATCTGGAATTTTGTTTGACTTTAATCGGCTGTAAATAAATGATGTGAACGTGTATTTTGGTGTTTCTGGAGTCTAAAACTAAATTCAATGAAATAGCTATCTGGGAAAATTAATCTCGTAATTTTTAGAGGTCTGGAAGGCTACTTTTTGATTTATAGAAAATTAAGTGTCAAAACTGGAATTGTAAGTCTGGAAAATCAGTCTGGGTTTTTGAATTTTAGTTTGCAAACTGTGTCGAATTAGAAAGATTCCTTCGAACTGGGCAATATTTAGGATGTCTATTAGTCACTGGAATTTTTATAGATTTTTATGAATTTTTATTAAAGGGTTTCTAATTGCTAACTTTTCGTATAATAAAATTTATCAGAAATCTGGACAAGTTAGTTTAAGTGAATTTTAATCCATAATTATGCTACTTAATAAAATCTTAAAAATTAGATAAAATAATAAAGACATTAAAGTATCTCCGGGAATTTTTGGGAACTTTATTACTGAGTTCTTATACGCTTTTCGATTTATAGAAAGCATAACAATTTTGTGTGAAAAACTGTTAGAAATTATAAAAAGGGTAAAAAGGATTTTGAAAGGTGTTTTGTGTTTATTGTCTAAACTAAAGGACTTAACATGTAGAAACCTGTAACTTGATAGTATTTACATCTTAGACCCTAATCTTATCTTAATGACATTTTAACCCTAAACTTGTGATAATTGCAAAATGAACCATAAAATTATGAAAACTACATTATGAACCTTGAACTTATGTAAAGGGCATTATGAACCTTAACCTACTAACATGGTCATCTTTAATACTTTAAGTTGATAAACGGGAATGATAATAACTAAAGTTACTGAATATGTAAAGTTACTTAAAATGGAAAGGCAAGCTAATTTAAGAACCAATTGTAATTCTCTTTTACTCCTTTAGGTGCGAAGAAGGAGAGGTCTTGATCCGTTTCTGTGCTTTCTATTTTCTTGTTTGCATTCGTAATAAGGTACAGATATTCTGACCTTCCTTATAAGGTTTCTCATGATCTCTTTCATTTTCTGATCCGTTAGTTTCTGAACTGATGCCATTGCTATGATTCCCTTTGCTTGAACCTTCTCTGTTGATCCCATTTGATATGACCTCTGTTATGAACCTATGTTATGAAAACCTTTTGAATTATACCATGGAAATGTTTTGAGAAAAACCATTTTAAAAGATGTTTATAAATGATGCGAAACTACTTTTATAAAATGTTACTAACTTTTATGAAAACTATATTTTGAAGACTATCTTTATAAAAACCGTTTTGAAAGATTATTTTTATGAAAACCACTCTAAAGGATCGTTTTATGAAAATCATGAATAAAGGATTGTTTAAAATGGACTTTTGATGGAAACTTTTGAAATGAACTTTTGATCTGAACCTTGACTTGATTATTTAATATGAACCTTGATATGATAAACTCTGATTTGGACTTTTGGTACTACTTCTGATGATATTTGATATAAACCATCTGTTATGAACTATCTGTTATGAGCCATCTGTTATGACATTCTGATTTGATATGATATCTGACTCTTAGTTTGATACCCAAGCCAAAATCTGTTTCCCTAGCCATGAAGGTAACATGGCCGTGTCATTGATGCACCAATGGCATGACTCTAGGGCTGTAGAGTGATGTTCCGCCACGTCCCCTTATCAGTTATCTGATATGCGCATTATATTATTTTGGCCACTATTTATCTTCGGGGGCATATGGATGCATCCCAGATCTGTTCTGTTTAGTGGATTATCTATATATGATTTATTATTGTCTGGTGACTGGTGCTTGTGTGCAATACACGCCTTTCACATATATCTGGGAGCTAGCTACTCCATTTGAAGAATGAGGACACCCCTCATATTATCTGATTATCTGAGAGGTCTCCCCTCTATATGATTTGAAGATTTATGGTTACGATATGATATGATCTGTTTCTGGGCTCGTGGTGGATTACTATCCTTTTTTTCTCTTTCCTTTATACTTATTCATTGACTTATCCCTTGAACCATATTACATCTGTTTGACCTTTGTTTCTGTTATTCTGTACTATCCTCTATTTCGGTTTGTTATCGTTATATCTGTTCACTGAGCTCTCGTAGCTCAGCCGCATTTCTTTTCCTGTGGCAGGTTTTAGTAGGAAGCTGGGAATTAGTGGAGAGTACCTTTGGACTTAGAAGACTTGATAGCTATTCTGGATTTAGAAATGACTAGAAGTTATTATTATTTTCGAAATTAGTATTTATTGGAAGTTCATTTGTAATCTTGTAGTTTCTGTATTTCATTTGTAACCTTTGCGAATTTTTGTATTACTTTAGATGTATGCTTTGTTTTGATCTGATATGAAACCATTATTGTGATATCTTTACCCTTGTCGGGTTGGGGTGTTACAATTTATGGTATCAGAGCGACAGGCTGCGACTCGTAATACGTTTACCCTTGACCTGTGTAAGTTAGACCACTAAGTTTCCACTGTAAGAGCTCAAATGATAACCTCTAAGATTTGCTTTAGAATTTCCCTATAGGAACTTAAGTTTTGACTAGTGAGGAATGGGTAGACTATAAGGCTTTTGTTTAAGTATCATTGCTTCCGCATCACTCTGATCCGCGCCTTGCTTGTTGAGATCACTTTTGGAGATTGAAAGCTCACGCTTTGCACCACCTAAGATTCCGACTCCGACCTCTGATTTTTTTTTGTTAATAATTTTTATGTCTCTTCGGGAATTCTGAGAATCTCCATGACGATAACCTACTTGATGCATTTTGGTACTCGCTTTTGATAATCTATGAATCTTCTGACCCGATTGAGTCCGTCTTAAACATCTCTGTTCCCATGAGAAGCCTTGTGGTGTTTTAACCATGAGTATAAGAACGTTTTCCTTTCACTTTTGCACGATAAGACTTGCGTTGTCGATCTGTTTTCATTGGATAGCAAATTTTGATTTTGTTCTGATAAAGGATAGGTTGATTGATCATTAACGACTACTCTACTATGTTTCACCTTCGGTGTTTGAACCCATTTTGAACTCCCTACCATGATTTCCGATTGTTAAAGTTTTGCTACCACTACCTGATTTTGATCATCACTTCCGACCTGTTTGATACTTCTCCAACTATCCCGAAAGTCATTTAACCCTAATGTGTTTGACACATTCTATTAATTCATTACCCGTGCTGGATGAAAATGTATCATCTGATACTACTCTGTCTTGCAACGTCCATTATTACTCCTATAAGAACTCTGGTGATTATTAACCATGGATATGGGAGGTTTATTCCCTCCCTTTGAATAACGAATCTTGCCGCCAATTAGTTCCCTTTGGAAGGATATGACGATAATTTTGTCCCGATGCGAAATTGGTAACTGAGCATGATGATGCTGATAACTGATAATCTGTACGCCTGACTTTTGACAGTTATGCGATGTTCGATGATTTCCAACTTACCTGCCACTTTGGTTAAATAACTAAACAAGTTTCCAACACCTTGAATCGTTCACTTATCTATCTCAACACTTTGATGAACCATGTAATTGACCTTGATATATGAACTACCTATCTGTTTTACGACTGTACTCATCCTACGAATCCGCTTACTCTTGATATATTTGATTTTTAGGTCCTTAAGTTATGTATTGGATGGCCTTCATAAGCTGCCAGGGATTACCATATCTGATAGGCGACTTTTGGAAATCTATTTTCATCCTACTTTGTTATGATAACCTTTAACCGCTCCAATCTGTTAAGCTTAACGCTGTTATGGAAACATTTACCTCGATCTCACGTGAGTATTGATTGTCCCCTGACACCTATTATCCACTCTTAGAAAACTTGGCATTGGAAGTTTTGTTGTACAAATATTCTAGTGGTTCTGATGAAACTCTTGGGTTTCCCTCCTGTTTAAGAAGTGAAATTGAATTCGAACCAATCTCAGTTGACGAACCATGATGCTATAGAAGTTGAGAGATTGAAGAAGCGGATGGAATATGACCTTGTTCACCTCAGTGATTACTTTGAATACCCCTATTAGTTTATGAAGAAGAAAGAGAAAATTCTGCGTCAGCGTATCAACTATCGTAAACCTAACCGTATCACTACCCGTAATCATTTTTCCATTCCCGCGTGCCAATGATTGATTCGTTCTATCTTTGTAAATTCCGTACCAGACGACCTCATAAAATGTTTGAAGGACTGAAGAAGCAACCACAAGAACTTCTGAGAAAGGAGATGGATAATTGTTGAGACAACGGTGTTCTTTGCCTGACCTGGAGTTGACGACAACAAAGACTACCCTGAAGAGTGAAGACATTCCTTACAAGGCAGAAGTGTTGGCGATGCGGAGGAAGAAATTCTAGTCAAGATGGCGAACCTGGAGCTGATGAAGACATGCAGTCTCACTTCCTTATTCATCTTGGTTGTACTAAGATGAATTGAGAGCGGAAGCAGATTGGATGATGAAGAGATTCAAAGATCGTGCCAGAAATCCACAATACTCCATCACATTCCAAGAAGAACTGCAGGAGGTTTGATGAACCAGACACAAGTACACGATTTTGGTTTCACTTCCCGAGTGATGGACAGACGAAGACAGGTTAACTGGACTTGAAGAGATTAGATGTGTTGAATGAGCGGATATTTGAAACAGACCCTCTAGACTTGGAAGAATTGATCCTATGAAGGCAGAAGTTTTGGCGACTAACTTTCATTTACGTTGACCCTCTTAAGTTTCATTATATAGTAATAAGCTCCTCTTATGATTTAAGTTCCCTAGAAGCAATTCAGTTCGTGTTTATCTTTCGTATGTTCGGTGATGACTTTGTTTTGATAGATTTTGGCGAATTGTGGAAGATATGATGCTTGTGACGGCGTACCCCACTTCTGCTAGGCGATCGGGGATTCTGATACTCTTGTAAATCGTTTTGTTTTCCCTATTGACTATGGCATTCGATTTTGGTTGACCTCTGAGACAGTAGAAGTACTAGGTAGATTAAGATAGGTGGTTTTGATTACGACTTGAGATAAAGTATGACCATCATGAGGGCATATTTATATGATGCCAGTATTATGACGTCTGGCCAATGTGATAATACTTACATCGTCTAACGTGCACTTGTTGTGGGCATAGGATATCTTTGGGAGCACCTAAGGAGTTCAGAGTTTGAATCTCCGTTGGATTACCCGTGATTAGTGAGACGTTAGGTCCATCCTATCTATGCGTATACTCTGTTTTCGTTCATTAGATATCTGGATGAGTTTGGACTCTCGTTTTGCATTCTGTTGACCTCAGTTATAAATCTGGAAAACTCTGTGAAGAGCTCTCTACTGTTGACACAGTCAATTTGATTGGAAATCTTGTTCTTATTCCATTAAGTTTTCTGAAGATTCACCTATCGTCCATTTTATGATCCATGAACCTTCTGATCAAAATCAACTTAACTTGTCTCCTTCTGAGAAATTTGAACCCACCTCGTTTTGATCTGCATCATGAGAAACTTTTGGTCTGAAGATCTTTTGGAAGAACCTCCTCGGGCGTGAGAATATTGTGATGATCTTTGCGACTTGCTATGACTTCGTTTAACTTTGCGATTTTCGAGGACGAAAATTTCTTTTTAAGAGGGGAAGAGTTGTAAAACCCCAAAATTAATATAATCTGAAAACACAAAAATGCCCTCAAATTTAAAATTTTGGGAACTTATGAAAATCATATAAATAACATTCATGATACATAACCTAAATTGAATGTATCCTAAGTTATGTAACAATTTAAGCTCCAAATAAAAACATTTCGTTATAAAGTAATGCACGAAATAAAATCCCTACATCTAACGCCCCGTGACCACTTAGACCAAAAATTCAAAACTTTTTGAATTTTTACGCGGAAACGCTTGAACCATGACCCATACATGAACAAAAGACTTTACATATCGATAAGACTATTCAGATTAAAGTAGTCTACCTTCTACACTAAAGTAGTCTACCAAGATCAAAAGTAGTCTACACAGACCAAAAGTAGTCTACCAAGACACTAAAGAGACCCGTGCTACCTTATATCCACACCAAACTCACTCAAAGCCATTAACATAACATACAAAATCATTTACATACTCAGTCAAACCGAAATGGTACTTTAAAATTTGACGGGTTATGCACCATAACCCATTTTGACCCATTTCATGACAAATGCCACATACGGCTTCCACAACACCTCAAACTTGACCATATTCTTTACTTTAACATATATAACATATTCCATTGACACTTGACCCGTTTACCACCCAAAATGGGTACATTTACCCTTTTGCCAAACACCCCCCTTAAACATTGACCATAAACCACTTAACGCACTTGGACACACCGTTACCCACCCAAACTTTACCAAAAGCATTACATTAACATAACAAACATGTTCCAAGGGCACTTGACCCGTTTACAACCCAAAATGGGTACGAACACGCTTAAACCAAACACCCCATTATCATTACTTAAAAACACTTAAAACACATTTTGACCCATCGTTAGACTCCCAAATCGTTATGACCTTTCTAACATACAAATTGACACTCGACTACACTTTACAAATTAATAAAAGACTCTCGGGGGTACAACCTTGACACTTGAGCTCGGTATTCTATACTAAGCTCCTAATTGCAATCCACCTATTAATTCGCTTCCAATTCCTTAGGCTATAGTCCAAGTCCTTACATTTCGCCGCACATAAACCTACAAAAACATTAACAACTAAAAGAATAAGCTTACGCTTAGTAAGTAAAATGATAATCACATACCATCATACTTCAATCAAACACATAAGCATCACATATATCCAAACACTTACTTAGCAACTCCACTTTCCCATTTCTTGCATAAACACCTAACATCACTTACTCTCACCACCAAATTCATCACTTAGATCATACTCATTCTAGCATATAAGCACATATCAAGTCTCTTATCACTAACCACAAACATACATAACACATACATGTTAGACATCCATATAATACATGCCATCATCATTTTACTTACCTCAATCCAAGCTAAATAACATCAAGAACATCATCATCATCACAATGATCCATCATCATCATCACAATCTTCCATCTTCATTATCAATCTTTCATAATAACCAAAACCTAACAACATAACAATAATTAACATAACAAGGGTTAACCAAACCCATTAAACATACTTATCTTTCATTCTTCATCATCATTTGATCACATCTTGATCAAATGATGAAAACCCACTTAATCCTTAAACTTTAACCTTAATAATCATCAAGATAGAAACACTTACATGGAGTGGGTTCTTGCTAGGACATAACCTTAAACACAAGGACTTCATCTTCTTCATCTTAAGCCACCACTAGCCTTTTCCCTCTCTTCCTCTTCTCTCTAAATCCGGACCAACAAACACACCTCAATAATGAGGAAATTCTCTAGAAATGACTAGTTATAACTAGTTAGGTGCATCTTTGGCCAATTGGCAAGTTTGGCCCCTCAAGTCATATTCTTCCTATTTTGGCCACACTACATATCTTAATACTTTTGGTCTATGGCAACTTTAACCCTTAAAGTCTATTTCTTTTCTCTTCTTGCCACACAATACTTTCCCATAATCATACAATACATTCTTTGACTATTAATTGACTTCGGGTTTGACTAAAATGCTACCTTCATTGACTAGCCAATCGCATAAGGTCTTTGGTCCACTTTCATCTAGGGTGGGGTCCTAGTACCCGAGGAACGGGTCTAACATTTCTACCCCCCTTATTTAGATTTTGTCCCCGAAATCTGTCGTTCTTTTCTAGCCTACACTTAGTCACATAACTCATCTCATTCCTAACACCTTAACCCCTAGTTTACTTAGTTCAACGACTTAAGTGACCTCACAACTCTGTGCATATTATAACGCATCACATGCCCTAATTTACATTACCCCCGCTTACTT
This sequence comes from Artemisia tridentata subsp. tridentata, assembly GCA_021014915.2. Taxonomy (NCBI): domain Eukaryota; kingdom Viridiplantae; phylum Streptophyta; class Magnoliopsida; order Asterales; family Asteraceae; genus Artemisia; species Artemisia tridentata. The sequence continues at coordinate 67,096,740 of CP139501.1, read as the reverse complement.
TTACACCACACAACTCTTGCTTAGACTTTACATAAAACAAAACTTAATTATTATCGCCAATCATCATTCTAATCCGCCCTATTACCGTTACATCACCATCTCCCTCGCTTTATCCTCTACTCTCATTCTTTGACTTCTTGCTACTTAAGAACTCGCACTATTTGACCTTATATAATTACATTTGGCTAATGCTTTCACGTCATATCAACACTACTTAATCACTCCTTTTACGTCTCTACAATTTTCTCATTTATTCTACTCCTTTCTTCACGTCTTTTTTTTTTTTTTTTTTTTTTTTTTTTTTGATTACTTTCTAAGGCTTATAGAAATATTACATAAATTAACTTTGTAGCATCTCACTTTAACATTTTTCATTACATTACACGTGACATTTACCTTCAACTATTTTCATTACTCACCTTTTCGCACCACGCCACATTTACGTATCATAACATTTTGAAACATCATTATAATTCCTCGGTTACGCCAACTTAAACTTATCACTCAAAACAAAGGTTTCTCATAAGTTCTCGCTACAATACGTGCTCTAATCTTAATCCTCCTATCTTAGTCCTTACCATTTCTAACTAACTCTAAACTCCCACTTCCTACTTCTCTAGCCCTACTCGTGCCGTGTCGGCAACACATAGCCCACTCGTTTATAATTCCTCATTTACATGGAGAGGCGTCCCAATCGATGTAAATCAAGAAATATAAACTCATGGTTATGTACTCCCGACATAACACTACCACTCCTATTTCCCAATCTAACTTTTATTATTTCATTTTCATTTTATATTTCACTTGATATTTAAATTCTTCCATTTTCTAGCTTGGATCCGCTTTACTTTAACATTTTCCCCGAAAGGACTTTCACACATGCCAAGGATGTAGGCAATCTTTTCCGGTGAAGGCAATGCATTTTATCCCGAAGGATCTTTAACATTCATCCCGAAGGATTCCTTAACATTCCTTTACTTGGTCATCCCGATGGATACCACATTTAACATTCATCCCGAAGGATCATTAACATTCATCACTTTGCCACTTTCACATTTTAACATCGGATCCAAGCCATTAACATTTTACCAACCGAAACTCATGCATTCATTATGGTGATTACAGCTAATCGCCTTAGCCGTAATATGATAATTTCAAGACAATTCCTTTATCTCATACATACTCCTCTCATTCCTTCTTATATTTTTAATCCGCATTAGTTATTTTCACATCTTTACTTCACCTTTAGCCTATCCATTTCTTTTTCCGTGTTTAAACCTTGCATGGATTTAACTACATTCGTTAGCATCATTCATTTTTCCTACACATTTTAGTCATTTATGCATTTTCATCATGTGTTTACACATCTTACCACAACTTACATTATTTAATCCTCGTTAACTAATTCCGCATCTTTACTATTACTTTTTTAGTCTCACTCGCTTCCTTTACATGTAGACCTTACATAGATCGTCAACTACAACACGTTCATTCATTATTATTAATAATTACAGCTAATCGCCTTAGCCGTAATATCATTATTTCATGACAACACCTTAGCTTCACACATATTCATTTCATTTTAGCTATTACTACTTAGGAAGTTTCGTTCTATTTCATCATTTTCTCAATCACTATGCCTTTTCTCAGTTTATAACTTTTCTAAGTTCATTACGTGCTTATTATGTATAAATTTATGTCATCTCTTCCCCACACACATACGACGTTACCACACGTTCATAATCATGCTCCTAATACTTTGACTTTCGCTAACCCATCTCTAATACCTCATCAATGATCACCACGCTAAATATAATTGCTCATAAGGCCATGCTTTGATAATCACTATCACACAAATCACGCACTTTTATTTTTAGTCACATCTCCTATAAACCACCACACTACTTATTACATCCATTCGTCTTCGTTAAACTACCATAGTACACAACCACTTAATTATGTAATGATTACCGGGATAGCCCGAGGTGCACGGTAATCCTATCACTCACACATCAAGTCTCCCACAACATATATCACATAAGACACCTCCCTAAGTCCCCATCATTATACGCATATAGCAATCACATAATTCATCTCAAAACTCAACATTCATATCCTATAACTTACATAATATTTGGCCACATTTCTTAAACTTAAACTTAACGCGTCTACGAGTGGTTTAAGACTAGGCAACCTAAAGGAAACCTAATTCACTTAAACCTAAGCTTTGATACCAAGTTGTAACGCCCCGTGACCACTTAGACCAAAAATTCAAAACTTTTTGAATTTTTACGCGGAAACGCTTGAACCATGACCCATACATGAACAAAAGACTTTACATATCGATAAGACTATTCAGATTAAAGTAGTCTACCTTCTACACTAAAGTAGTCTACCAAGATCAAAAGTAGTCTACACAGACCAAAAGTAGTCTACCAAGACACTAAAGAGACCCGTGCTACCTTATATCCACACCAAACTCACTCAAAGCCATTAACATAACATACAAAATCATTTACATACTCAGTCAAACCGAAATGGTACTTTAAAATTTGACGGGTTATGCACCATAACCCATTTTGACCCATTTCATGACAAATGCCACATACGGCTTCCACAACACCTCAAACTTGACCATATTCTTTACTTTAACATATATAACATATTCCATTGACACTTGACCCGTTTACCACCCAAAATGGGTACATTTACCCTTTTGCCAAACACCCCCCTTAAACATTGACCATAAACCACTTAACGCACTTGGACACACCGTTACCCACCCAAACTTTACCAAAAGCATTACATTAACATAACAAACATGTTCCAAGGGCACTTGACCCGTTTACAACCCAAAATGGGTACGAACACGCTTAAACCAAACACCCCATTATCATTACTTAAAAACACTTAAAACACATTTTGACCCATCGTTAGACTCCCAAATCGTTATGACCTTTCTAACATACAAATTGACACTCGACTACACTTTACAAATTAATAAAAGACTCTCGGGGGTACAACCTTGACACTTGAGCTCGGTATTCTATACTAAGCTCCTAATTGCAATCCACCTATTAATTCGCTTCCAATTCCTTAGGCTATAGTCCAAGTCCTTACATTTCGCCGCACATAAACCTACAAAAACATTAACAACTAAAAGAATAAGCTTACGCTTAGTAAGTAAAATGATAATCACATACCATCATACTTCAATCAAACACATAAGCATCACATATATCCAAACACTTACTTAGCAACTCCACTTTCCCATTTCTTGCATAAACACCTAACATCACTTACTCTCACCACCAAATTCATCACTTAGATCATACTCATTCTAGCATATAAGCACATATCAAGTCTCTTATCACTAACCACAAACATACATAACACATACATGTTAGACATCCATATAATACATGCCATCATCATTTTACTTACCTCAATCCAAGCTAAATAACATCAAGAACATCATCATCATCACAATGATCCATCATCATCATCACAATCTTCCATCTTCATTATCAATCTTTCATAATAACCAAAACCTAACAACATAACAATAATTAACATAACAAGGGTTAACCAAACCCATTAAACATACTTATCTTTCATTCTTCATCATCATTTGATCACATCTTGATCAAATGATGAAAACCCACTTAATCCTTAAACTTTAACCTTAATAATCATCAAGATAGAAACACTTACATGGAGTGGGTTCTTGCTAGGACATAACCTTAAACACAAGGACTTCATCTTCTTCATCTTAAGCCACCACTAGCCTTTTCCCTCTCTTCCTCTTCTCTCTAAATCCGGACCAACAAACACACCTCAATAATGAGGAAATTCTCTAGAAATGACTAGTTATAACTAGTTAGGTGCATCTTTGGCCAATTGGCAAGTTTGGCCCCTCAAGTCATATTCTTCCTATTTTGGCCACACTACATATCTTAATACTTTTGGTCTATGGCAACTTTAACCCTTAAAGTCTATTTCTTTTCTCTTCTTGCCACACAATACTTTCCCATAATCATACAATACATTCTTTGACTATTAATTGACTTCGGGTTTGACTAAAATGCTACCTTTATTGACTAGCCAATCGCATAAGGTCTTTGGTCCACTTTCATCTAGGGTGGGGTCCTAGTACCCGAGGAACGGGTCTAACACTACATCTCACTACACTAGTCGATTCCTAATATGACACATATATTAAAATTTTCGGCTATGTATATAAAAAAAAAGAGAAGAAGATAAGAACATATTAATTTGGAATATTTGTTCATCCCCTTAAATCTTGGCATTCCTTATTTGTTTCCCAATCAACCACACGGTTTCATAAAACTCTTGTAACCGAATATCATTTTTCAAAACCCTAAAATACTTCTATCAAAAACTTCAGCCGCTGCTTCTTCTTTTCTCCCTATTCGATCCACCAAAGGCATCAAGGAGTGTTCTTGATCTTGGTCATTGTCCCTTTCGTTCCTATCATCGACAAGGTAATCTAAACACACGGTTTTCTATTAATCTTTTAGACCACATTTGAAACAAACCCTAAAACTTACCAACTTGTGCGACTGTTCTGCTGCTGCTTTCTCCCTCTGCTGTACGATTGTAGGGCAGCAATAAGAGGTTCTTTGGTGGTCTTTTCTTGGTGAATTAGGTGTACATTGCTCCTGGTTCGTGGTGCTGTGTTCGTGGGGTGATTAGGCAGTTCGAAAGGTGGTTTTGCTAAGGGCTTTCGGCTGTGATTTCTGCTTAGTGTTCGATCCTCTTGTTTTGATTCTTCTTAGCACTCTTCAAGGGTAAACCTTATAACCCTTGTTTAACTCTATTCTTCTTGTTTGATAAATGCTTCCATTTGGTGTTCTTGTTGAGTTGATGTCACATAAAATGATACATAAAACTTTGATCATAAAAACCCTAAAACTAATATATAAGAATCGACCACATATGTATATGATGAATTTAATCGTTTTGATTATGATAAGACCTGTTATGAATCGACCTAAACATGATATAAACATATCTATAATCGTTATGTGTTAAGGAAAGATCGGAATGAAAAACCTAAGAGATTACATGATCGGATTAAAAACTGTTACTGATCTGGAATTTTGTTCGACTTTAATCGGCTGTAAATAAATGATGTGAACGTGTATTTTGGTGTTTCTGGAGTCTAGAACTAAATTCAATGAAATAGCTATCTGGGAAAATTAATCTCGTAATTTTTAGAGGTCTGGAAGGCTACTTTTTGATTTATAGAAAATTAAGTGTCAAAACTGGAATTGTAAGTCTGGAAAATCAGTCTGGGTTTTTGAATTTTAATTTGTAAACTGTGTTGAATTAGAAGGAGTCCTTCGAACTGGGTAATATTTAGGATGTTTATTAGTCACTGGAATTTTTATAGATTTTTATGAATTTTTCTTAAAGGGTTTCTAATTGCTAACTTTTCGTATAATAAAATTTATCAGAAATCTGGACAAGTTAGTTTAAGTGAATTTTAATCCATAGTTATGCTACTTAATAAAATCTGGAAAAATTAGATAAAATACTAAAGACATTAAAGTATCTCTGGGAATTTTTGGGAACTTTATTACTGAGTTCTTATACGATTTTCAATTTATAGAAAACATAACAATTTCGTGTGAAAAACTGTTAGAAATTATAAAAAGGGTTAAAAAGGATTTTGAAAGGTGTTTTGTGTTTATTGTCTAAACTAAAGGACTTAACATGTAGAAACCCGTAACTTGATAGTATTTACATCTTATACCCTAATCTTATCTTAATGACATTTTAACCCTAAACTTGTGATAATTGCAAAATGAACCCTAAAATTATGAAAACTACATTATGAACCTTGAACTTATGTAAAGGGCATTATGAACCTTAACCTACTAACATGGTCATCTTTAATACTTTAAGTTGATAAACGGGAATGATAATAACTAAAGTTACTGAATATGTAAAGTTACTTAAAATGGAAAGGCAAGCTAAAATAAGAACCAATTGTAATTCTCTTTTACTCCTTTAGGTGCGAAGAAGGAGAGGTCTTGATCCGTTTCTGTGCTTTCTATTTTCTTGTTTGCATTCGTAATAAGGTACAGATATTCTGACCTTTCTTATAAGGTTTCTCATGATCTCTTTCATTTTCTGATCCGTTAGTTTCTGAACTGATGCCATTGCTATGATTCCCTTTGCTTGAACCTTCTCTGTTGATCCCATTTGATATGACCTCTGTTATGAACCTATGTTATGAAAACCTTTTGAATTATACCATGGAAATGTTTTGAGAAAAACCATTTTAAAAGATGTTTATAAATGATGCGAAACTACTTTTATAAAATGTTACTAACTTTTATGAAAACTATATTTTGAAGACTATCTTTATAAAAACCGTTTTGAAAGATTATTTTTATGAAAACCACTCTAAAGGATCGTTTTATGAAAATCATGAATAAAGGATTGTTTAAAATGGACTTTTGATGGAAACTTTTGAAATGAACTTTTGATCTGAACCTTGACTTGATTATTTAATATGAACCTTGATCTGATAAACTCTGATTTGGACTTTTGGTACTACTTCTGATGATATTTGATATAAACCATCTATTATGAACTATCTGTTATGAGCCATCTGTTATGACATTCTGATTTGATATGATATCTGACTCTTAGTTTGGTACCTGAGCCAAAATCTGTTTCCCTAGCCATGAAGGTAACATGGTCGTGTCATTGATGTACCAATGGCATGACTCTAGGGCGGTAGAGTGATGTTCCGCCACGTCCCCTTATCTGTTATCTGATATGCGCATTATATTATTTTGGCCACTATTTATCTGCGGGGGCGTATGGATGCATCCTAGATCTGTTCTGTATAGTGGATTATCTATATATGATTTATTATTGTCTGGTGACTGGTGCTTGTGTGCAATACACGCCTTTCACATATATCTGGGAGCTAGCTACTCCATTTGAAGAATGAGTACACCCCTCATATTATCTGATTATCTGAGAGGTCTCCCCTCTATATGATTTGAAGATTTATGGTTACGATATGATATGATCTGTTTCTGGGCTCGTGGTGGATTACTATCCTTTTTTTCTCTTTCCTTTATACTTATTCATTGACTTATCCCTTGAACCATATTACATCTGTTTGACCTTTGTTTCTGTTATTCTGTACTATCCTCTATTTCGGTTTGTTATCATTATATCTGTTCACTGAGCTCTCGTAGCTCAGCCGCATTTCTTTTCCTGCGGCAGGTTTTAGTAGGAAGCTGGGAATGAGTGGAGAGTACCTTTGGACTTAGAAGACTTGATAGCTATTCTGGATTTAGAAATGACTAGAAGTTATTATTATTTTCGAAATTAGTATTTATTGGAAGTTCATTTGTAATCTTGTAGTTTCTGTATTTCATTTGTAACCTTTGAGAATTTTTGTATTACTATAGATGTATGCTTTGTTTTGATCTGATATGAAACCATTATTGTGATATCTTTACCCTTGTCGGGTTGGGGTGTTACATTATCGCAAATGAACAAGACTTGAAATATATTAAAATGTGTTCCTAACAAAGAGGATCGATTTTAGGCTGATACCATGTAAACCGTATATTGCTTAATGATCGTTAGTTACAATAGTTGTGTATATATAACATACTAAAGAAATTAATGGGCCTAATGAAAAATACTAAACCACTAACATATACATAACAATCAGGCCTAACATAAATATCCGCTAACAACCTCCACCTAAAGATGAATGGCTAACGGCTGGTTCCATTATTAAGTCATGGATAATTTTGACTCTCTTAGACGCTCTTCAAGGTAGGTGATGTGTTAATAAAGCTTTAAATTTATAAGACTAGTTTTATCCGATTATTTCGACTAACACATGGGTAAAGTATAACCCTCATTGTAATCTAGTAAACAGGTAAGACCGGGTCGTCCCAAGGGATTGTTGAAAATTTAGTTTAACAAGTGTTCACAGAAAAAGTCCAAAGATTGTCACTTATCAATAGACTCGAAAATTGGTTGAGTTAGATTTGTATCAAGATTATATTAAAAGCATGTTTATTTAGGCTGAAGAACATGAGAGTAAACACACATAAGAACAAGCTTGCAATCACAAACAAGATATATAAGCAAGAGATGACTGGTGATCACTCAAACATATAACTATTCAATATATTAAAAAGTCCTTTCGGCCTATAATTATTAATATACCAAATGCAATAAGATAGGTTTATGATAGAAGTATAAACATGTCACTTTCCTAATCAAGTTCGTTAGACATGAGACTAGGCATTAAACAAGATCATGTTAAGGTTGATAAAGGTTTTGTCGGCCAATTTCTACAAGGCTAACACCAAGTTGCCATAGATAAACAACTTGAAATAATATCAAAGCAATAGAGCCTTTCGACCTAATTCTATCACAGAGATACATCAAACAATTAGCAATGGTCTAAACACAAAATCATCAAGTGAACGATTCATAGTATCAAAGCAAGCATTCGAATGAGCATGTTACAATCACATTACAACATCACCCAAATAAACATGAATCGACTACTCTATAATTTCAGTAACAAAGCTCATAACAATAAAGAGAAATTCCATAAACTTCATAATAAAATTATTAATTAAGAATTGTACCAATGATTACAAGAGAATGATCAAATAGTTTTCACAAGAGAAAACTTCACATGTATCCTAGCCTTCCTAGACTCTATCACAACACTTGGAATCTCGAATAACTTTGACTTAGTAGCCTCGATATGATGAACTTGGTGTGATTTCACCAATATCTAATTTTGTATAGTAACCTTGATATGGTATGGTATTGCCCCCTTCCCTGGACCTTAGGGTCTTATTTATAGCTTAGAATACACGTTGCTAACTTCCATGAATGATTAATAGAGGCAAGTGATCGGCCTCTCAATGAATGCAACCATCAATAAGTTGTCTTGTAATTGACAGGGTAAGTGCGCCGCGCTTCATAGAAAGTACGCCGTACTTCGCTTTGAATCAAATTCTTCTACCCGCCAAATAAGTACGCCGCACAAGGTCCCAAAACTAGCGCACTTAGGTCTTCTTCTAAGTGTTTTCATTTCAAGTCCTTTCTTCTAACGAATGTTACCATTTTTAATGGTTTTTAAGCCATATTTCCAATTCCTTCTCTTTATCATCCCTGCAACAGATTAGTACCAAATTCCATACAAATACCATAATAATCTATATATTTTAGTAGATAAATAGTATATAATTGAGGGAATAAATATGTATAATTAGAGCGTTATCAAATCCCCCATACTTAACTATTGCTTGCCCTCAAGCAATTCCTATAAATATTTTTATTGTTTTTATATATTGGAAGAAAAATAAGGTCAAAGAATCATGAGCTCAGATAACGCGACTAAGCATCTCACGGAAGTGACAAGTATAATTCACTCACACTCATATATGATGAAATAACGGGAATAAGGAAATCACACTCAATGGCTCAGACGTGGTTTAATTAAATTACCATAGGCTTGTACAAGAAACTAAACTGCATCGACATGGCGCAAGCGCTAAGTAAAAAATATCAAAAAAGGACTTTATTCGGGTTATAACGTAAGGCTTAGGGTAATTAAGGTACGGATTAGGCATGGGAATGTATGATGAAATTCTTTTAAAATAAAATAAAAATAAGTTGAAAGTCCATAATACTTCTCCATAACGATTCCCACTTCTCTTTGGCATATGTTTCGCCAAATACCACTATTTTTATACTTTTTTCTCTTTTTGTATCAATCGGGAAAATAATTGGTTTTCCCCCATACTTATGATAAACACCCTACTTCCAATGAAACAAGAAGTTTGCAACCTTAATACTTCGTCAAAATAGTACACCAATAATATACTCCTTTTATATATATATATATATATATATATATATATATATATATATATATATATATATATATATATATATATATATATATATATATATATATATATATATATATATACTCACGTGGACTTCCAACAAGGATTAGGCTAAGGCCAATGGGTTATATATTTTTTTTCTTCTTGTGTGAGTAAAAAGAAACGAAAATAATGGCTCTGGATGTTTTAACTAAGGTATCTAGCACTAAAGATGAGTGCTACAATAGGGTTTATATGTTGGTTAGCTAATCAGTGTAACTAGCTAATGATATGTTTATTGGATGACCATTTGGTTTAATCCTAACTGCCTCTTTATCATTTAAAATTACTTATACCACACGAATGTGATCTCACAGCGGTCTCGTAAAGATTTCAAGCACAAGTTCTAGAATTAACAAATCACCGGCACACTCGTAAACAAAAGATCAAGCAAAATAGGGCATAAAGGCTAAAAATTCCTCACATTTTAGTGGTAATGGATATGAACATACAAGTAACGTTATCAATTCCGAGTCGAATCATCTTAAATGACCTAAGACAATCTTATCTTCCAAAAAGTTTAATAAGTGCGGCGTACTTCTAAGAAAAATCGGCACACTTAGTTTAAAATTCGTTTTGTTTTATAAAAAAAAATTAAAAAAAAAATAATTTATTTAAACTATTGACATTTCCAGTTTATCTCACCCCCCACCATACTTATTATGAGCATTGTCCTCAATGTGATAAAGTGTATAAAAACGATAAATGGGAAAAGAGTGAAATACTTTCTCGATGACGAATTCAGCAAAATTGTACGAAGCAAGTGTAGCCTTCGTTCTTAATTCGTTATCATGCGCATAAACTCAACAAAACAAAACAAAACACACAAACATTTATATTTATTTATGCAATATTATTTGCATTTTACTTAGTTTTATATATATATATATATATATATATATATATATATATATATTATATATATATATATATATATATATATATATATATATATATATTATATATATATATATATATATATATATAAAACAGGATAAACATGACTAGATAAAGCCACATCATCACAATTAAGTCCACGTCATCATAATTAAGTCCACGTCAAAGGCCACATCATCACATTTAGTCCACCTAAGCATTATTTTAGGCAATTAAAATTGGGATTAATTAAAAATTTGACATTTGCAAGAATCAAACCTGGGTCATTTAATCCACATACAAATGCTTCAACCACTAGACCAAGCCAGTTTTTGTGATTTACAATACAAACTAAGTAAGTCATGCTTAAATAATTGATATTGTTAAGCTATATTTAAGGAATAGATTATGCATAAAATTAAATTATTATTATTATCCAAAAAATATACGTATATTTTTCCAGAATCCTAGAACAAAAACCTTAATCATTCGGTATCCTTCCTCCAAGCAAAAACACACACACTACCCTAAAAAAAAATCCAGAACAAAAAACACCCAAACAAATTCACCTGTAGCTAGGCTCCAATCTCATTATCATGGTGCCAATAATCTTATTTGCTATTATGAAGCATGCATCCACAACTTTTGAACCAAGGTAATCTTAACAGTTTATCTTGATCTCGATTTTGATTAGGTAATTAATTCTTTATTTTTAATTTGACATAATAAAGATAATCTTAAATCTCGATTTGAACCAAGGTAATCTTAATTCTCGATTTTGACATTCTGTTCTTTATTTTTATCTTAACAAAAAATCGGTTTGGGTCAGCTTGATATTTAACTGCATGTTGATATTATGAAGTTCCATGTTCCTTCCTAGCTAATTTTTATGCATGTAGTAATTGTTTTTAATTGATTACATTATCGAATTGTTGTTGATATTTAACAACAGGGAAAGAGGCATGCTTGATCTTTCTATGTTTGCTGAAGGAATATGATTGTGTGTTGCTTTTGATACATCCTGATCCACGATAATATTGGTTAAATCATGGATCTGGGAGATATGATGTTGCAAATGTTCAGTTAGGATTGTGTGCAAACCCTAGATTCATACTGCTGTTCCTAACGACTTAGTACTGCTTGGCTGTTTTTAGTACTGCCAGTTGAGAGTTAAAGATCATTTGTATTGCTGCATTTCTGTTTGTATTGCTAATTGATTTTTGTTTTTTTGCATGTTTTCTGTGACATAAAACTATTCTAAATCACATCCGTTTATTAGATGTGAGTTTCATTGGGTAACCTGAATCGAATACACTTAAACAAGCTAAAAACGCAGCCATGGTTCATGTTGGAACCATTCGTGAGGTAATCAATGTAATTCTATTTGGACTTCGTATGTATTAGTTCTAGGTTGATGTTGGATAAAAAGTTCTAGAATTAAGTAATAATTGTGGAGCCATACCAGAAGCTACACTCCTACTTATTTAATGTCGATAATATAGGATATAAGATTGATTTAATCCCAGTAATGATCACCTAAGACTGATTGCAATGCTTATACAATGTATGCTTATCAGGTTGTCATAGTATCGTGAGATGCAAGTCTTGCCCTCGAGATATGTCGTCATGCAACTGAACTTCTAGACTATCAAGTTAAAAGATAATTCTTGCTTCCCATACAGGTAAGAAAATGTATACATAAACGAGGTTAGATATCAAATAAATATTAGTGGTCATAAGATAGGACCCGACAATCTGGAATTCTATGAATTTTTTTTTTTGTTTATTTATTTAATTTTTTTTGGCACTTCACATGTCTATATGCTTAATTTACAGGTAAAGCTTAGAGAGATGAAACCAGGAACCTTGGTACATGAACTAAAAGAAGCTCTAGGCATGCCAGAGAGTGCACCTCCCCCATGGCTTATAAACATTCAGGTAAATGCTACAACGAATTTCATCTTTTTTTTTTTTTTTTTTTTTTTTTATTCTAATGCATTTAATAGTTTCCTATACAGCTATACTACAAGTGGGTCAAATGAGTCTAATCACTATACCTGCTACAACTCGGTCACACATTTTCCATAACCCATTTTGACATGTTACCCAATACGTGGAACTTAGCAACTAAGCATGAGTGTAATTGAATGACAGTGTGGTCATTAAAATCTTATTTTCAATCAGGTGAAGGTTATCGGAGCTTTATTCAAGTGTTAGTGATGGAGTGCAGCAGAGAGGAAGCGTTGATGGCCAAAGAGATGGCGGAAAAGAAGATGGAGAACAAAGACTTTTATGCGGCTCTAAATATTGCAGTCAAGGCCAGCTAACTAATTGTTCTTTGTCCAGGGTATGCAAGAATGGTCACTTCGTTGCGATGTTAATTTTTCCATTCGTCAAATTGGTCATTTAGAATTTGGCACCAAGGTACTTACCTTTTTCGTCTTCATTGCGCTATATCATATGACCATGTTATTTGAATAATCAAAACTGGATAATCAACTGTAATAAGACGAACTGTAGATATAGTGTTTGAACGTGATTTTGCTGTTTTAAGCTGTAAAGATTTAGAAAAGCTGACATTTGGGTGTATGTTTCGGCTTATATATTATATAGGCGGCTTATGGCTTATTTGGTTTTGGTCTTATATTTTCATAAGCTCACTTTTTGTGGCTTATTTTGTATATGGTTATTTATGGGGGTGGTTGTTGTTGTGACCAAATAAGCCATAAGTTGCCTATATAAGCCGAAACAAACACCCATGCGTTAGGTAAATTGTTATTATTAAAGAAATTAATAGATAAATGACAAAACTTTTACTTCATGTTGGTTTCTAAGCTATTGATTTCGAGATTGCAAGACAACCAGAATTATATAATAAAGGGAAAGTTGATGAAATTGTGCAAGAAAAGCGTCATTGGGAAGAAGGCTCTCAGGTTTTATAGCACTTTACGTTTATAGAGGCTGTTTGGATTTGCATTTTTAAAATACACATCCAAACAACCACCTTAATGTGTTTTTTTTCCCTCTTATTGGTAGAAAAGAGTTACAATATGGAAAAAGAAGGACTTGCAGATTATCGATATTTTCCTGAACCTGACCTACCGATAGTTATACTCGCTGAGGAATATGTGAATGGTATACGTTAGTCATTAGCTGTACTTTCGGAAACAAAACGTCGAGGATACGAGGAGATGGGACTAAGCATACAGGATCTTCTTTTTCTCGCCAATGATGTCAACGTATGTCACACTCATCCCATTATACTAGATGCAGTAAGATGGGTGAGTTGGGTAGAAACGGACCATTTTTTGTACTGAGATGATATGTTCGGGCTTGGGTTAGGTTGACACGCAAACACTTGAGAAAGTTAAGTTGATTCGATATAATATATAAGCTAATAAGCCATAAACAAACACCCCCTAAGTAATAAAAGGATAACTTCGACATCTGTCTTCATTCAGAATATGCAATTACAAAAGTAAAATACCTTTCCCGAAATACCAAAGGGGATTTGATAACAAACTAATTGTTCGAGCCTTAGCCTTGATGACCTCTTTAAAATGTGTGAGTGTGGTTACATAGCTTAAAAATGAAAATACATGTTTGATATGTGTTTATGAACTGGATTTTTGAAGAATATAGTAACTGAACCAGATCAAGTTTTTAGTACTGCCAGTTGAGAGTTAAAGATCATTTGTACTGTTGCGTTTCTGTTTGTACTGCTAATTGATTTTTGTTTTTTTGCATGTTTTCTGTGACATAAAACTAATCTAAATCACATCCGTTTATTAGACGTGAGTTTCATCTATTAGACGTGAGTTTCATAGGGAGACCTGAATTGAATACACTTAAAAAAGCTATAAAAGCAGCCATGGTTCATGTAAAACCCTAAAATCCGTAATCACATTTTTATTGATAATTTGAATTATAACCTAATATCAATAATAAGTTTTGAACATTTAAAAAAAAACTATATGCATACATTTGAAGTATATTAAACCTAAAACTATATATTACAAATTAAATACTAAAATCTATCCTAACCTTAAACTTAAAAAAAATAATAATAAAAAATAAAAAATAAAAAAAAGAGGAAAATCGGTGCACCATTTATTATAGGCCGAAAATTGTGATAACCCTCCCCCATTTTAGCACTAATCAAAGTAATGAGTATTCAATCACAATTAAATCTGTATTATTTGTTTCCTAAATTGTACACACGCTCCCCCTCTTTCTTTTCCATGATTCGGCCTCTCCCTTATCTTTTCATACCGACATTCAAAACACACACACATACAAGTTTCCTGGTAAACTAATTCTCTCCATTCCAAGGCTAGAAGATTGAAGACTTGCTCATTCGTGGTGATAGGAGTTTGTTGCTGTGCGAAAATTGTGTTGGTGTCGTTTGCCTAGTCCTCCCTTTGATCCTAATTGCCTAGTTAGCAGCCATGATCCGGTGAAGTCGGAGTAATCCTCTTTCTTGTGTTCTTTTGCCCTTTTTCTTGCGTTTTATAAGGTACAGATATTCTACCCTTTTTCAGTAAGGGTATCTCATGACTTTTGATTCCTTGATAATTGCTATTCTGAGTTATGATTTATTTGATACTTGTTTGGTTATTCTGTTTGATATGGTTTGATTCATTCGTTTTCTCTTGTGACTTCAATATAAGTATTAGAATCCTTTGATACTTTGTAACCCATTTAATATTATAACTTCGTGTGAAAACCTTTCTTAAGTATATCATGATAATGTTTTGAGAAAAACTGCTTTAAAATGATTGCTATGAAACCGAGGCGATGCCACTTTTATGTGAAGGTTTAATGACTTTTATGAAAACTGTTTTTAAAAGAATACTTTCATGAAAACAACATTTAAATGATTTTCACAATTACATAATCTGATTGTACTGTATCCTTAAGGATTTTCATGACTCATTGTTTCCTGATATTTGTTATGCTTTGATTCGTATCTGTTTAGTTATTCATTTGATTATTCGTTTCATGCTATATATTCTATTCATATAGCTATTATCTGAGTTGGATAATTTATAATTATCCCTTATCATTATATTGTATGTTCTTTGCCTATTATGTTGCCCATATTTGTAGCCAGTCATGGGGAGTCCATGGCCTTGCCATTGATGCACCAATGGTATTGACACTATCTGTGGAGGTGGGTTTTTGTCCACAACGTTCCCATTTGTTTATATAGCTGTATATATAGTGCACCTGGCCCGTGTTTATTATATGTATGTTTAGTCTAGAACTGGCATATGTATCTCTGTTTTGAAAGGAGCGTATGGATGCATCCTAGGTACTTAGTTTGTAACACCCCCAAAATTATAACAGCGGAAGATAGATCACTGGGGTATTACCTCCTAGCACAAAGTACAAGTCATGGAAAACGGCCCTTGAAAAGAGACGTTTTAAAAGTGTTTCACATTTGATACATTAAATTCTCAGAGTTTGCAAAGGTCCCAACAGTTTTCATAAAACACAATGTTTTCAAAAGATTGCAAATGTTTTAAACATAACATAAATCTTTAAAATATAGTCTCTTCAAATGTGAAAATATGCCGAGTCCTCAAAATACATCCGTGCGACTCCATCCAAGACCTTCATGCCTTTAAACCTGAGATAAAACATGCTAAAACGTCAACACAAAGGTTGAGTGAATCCATAGAGTTTTAGTAATAAGTAGTTGATCACAATATAATTCAGTTCATAAAAATGATTAATCAACAAATGCATAGTCTAATTCAGTTATTATTGCCCTAAGCTCGTGACCCCGAACATTAACTTGGTCAGATATTCTAGCGGAATATAAATTTTGCCCTTCAACAAGAGGTAATAGGCTAATTACCTAGCAACCTCAAATACAATGCATATGGTTGCCCATGCAGGGCAGCAGTCCAAAATGGGGAAATGATCCTAATACCTGTGGCTAACTCCCAATATTTTTATTTAAGCATAAAACTTCCTGAGGACAAAATAGTTAAGTCGTTTTGTTGGATGAAATCTGGGACAGATTTTGGCCAATGACAATGATCTACTTTAAGCCTAATAAATGGGTTTTTGAACCAATGCATGCCTATATTCCATCATCACTACTATTTTATTAGCTAGATAACTCAAAAAGTCCAGGAGTATAAAAGTTATTTTGTAGATCTAATAAGTTTTATAACAAAACATATGGAAACATCATCAAAACTCATGTGAATCCATCCAACTCTTGCATTTAACAACTCAATCAAACCTAACCAATTATCAAACATCCTATTTCCTATAAGATCTTGAATCAAACCATCTAAAATAACACATGCAAGAGTTGTTTGCTTAGTCTAGAAAAATCTTTAATAAACATAAGAAAAGCTAGGAATTGAGATGGAATAAATTGGGGAAACTTACTAGTATACAAGGATCTTCAAGTCTAGCACTAATGTAACTAAGAAGATCAAATCCCATGGGTGTTCTTGGCTTAGAAATCTCTTGACATCAGCAGCAACAAGAGGAGAGAAATTCAGAATTTTGGAGTGAATATCTATGGGTGATAATAACTAAGTGAAATTTTAACCTATTTATGCAAAAAAGGAAACTAGTGGTGTATCAAATGCATGAATTTCTAGTGGCTTATGGGGGAGGCCGGTTTTTGTGGGTCTCAAGGTGCATTTTATTTTATAAATTTGTAAAAATACATAGTACACATGATTTGTACAAGTATTATAAGTCACAGAGTGAGTTTGAAGGCCAACGGGGCTAAACCGGTAACGTTTTATGCCTAGTTTATGGAAATGAATGTCATGAAGATACTATTTTCATAAAAATGTTAAATTTAACTTAAAATGACCCAATTTGATGTTTCATAAATTTCCCGAGCCTTTCGGAGTGTTATAACGTCTTTAAAGCTCAAACCGCAAGCCGAAAACGCGTAAAACGAAAAATGTGCACACTTCGCGTAGAAATGGAAAATTACATTATTCCATATGAAAACAAGTATGTGGGGATACATAAATCATATTAATGGGTAGTCTAAGCATAGCCTGACTCAAATTACAAATTTCAGTGTACGTGTCACGGCGTACGCGGGCAACTTTCCCGGCAAAAGCTAATTTACTTAAGATAGCATAATAAGCAAATAAAATTAGTAAAATAATGACTTGGAAATTTCTCAGTTGTTACATTACCCATCCGTTAAAAAGGAATCACGTCCTCATGATTCAGTTTATCTTATCGGCTGACGGTGTGTCGGAAAAGAAATGAGGGTATTCTCGTCGCAATCTGCTCTTTTCGCTCCCATGTGTACTCGGGTCCATGTCGAGTATCCCAACGAACCTTGACAATGGGAATGCACTCTGCTTGAGTCGTTTGACTTCCTGGTTCATGATCTCAACTGGTTCCTTATCAAAGTAAAGCTTGTCATCAAGTTGAATCTCCTCTAGTGGAGTGGCGAGGGTTTCATCCGATAGGCACTTCTTCGAGTTCGAATCGTAAAATGTGTTGTGCACGCTAGTGGGCTCTTTTGGGTGGTTCGAGTCGATAAACTACCGTTCCAGCTTTTGCCAAATTCTTGAAGGGTTCAACGTACATCGAGTTCAGTTTTCATCATTTTCCGAAACATAGCACGTGCTTTCGTGGCAAACTTTCACGTAACTCTCCTGACGATCTTGTACTGCTTGTAGCCTGTTGTCCTGGAGTGTTGTTCCTACACCCTGATGCGTACTAACGATTAACGCAAATGGGATTTCTACGGGAGCGTACTATCAGTTGAAAGAAGTAGATGTCAATGCCATGGGAGAATGATAGTTACAAGGGTAATTAATAATACAAATGAAAGATCTTGATGAATCCCAAAAATAGTAATAGAATTCTGTCGAGTGTGTTGGGAATTATGATTTGATTATTACAAAACAAGAAGGACTGAAGATGACAGATGTTAGGAATCTGGAAAATACTTTGTGTCTCATTGCTGCCGATCTCATTGCTGCCGATAGTGGAGTTGGTTCCTGCCGATAGCTTTGGTTCCTGCTCAAGCTCATTGCTACCGACAGTTATGACAGTTATGCTGGTTTCTGCTGAAGATCATTACTGTTCCGTATTTTTAGTATGTTTGTTATAGTTTATTTAGGAAGAGATTTGGTTTTATCTCTTTACTCGTTTTCTAGAATGCCGTATTAGGTTCCTTAGCTTATAAAAAGAACATACGACATTAGGGTTTGACATCAGTTTTTCATTATCTCTTTGTAATCAAACATTCATAGTGAATAAAGATCCATAGAGGATCATTTGTTATTAGTTCTTCTTCATATACTTGTTGTTTAGGTTCCGCATAAACACTTGTATACCATACAGAGATTCTCAACGTAGTTGGTTTGTGTTTACATAAGCTAGCTACACATTAACCAAGCTCAATCAAGCTCGAAGTACTCGATCCTACAAGTGGTATCAGAGCCTGGTGAGGATCTCGTCGAAGAAGAAGTCAGTAGCAGATTTGAGGTAATCAAATATTTTTTTTATGCGCAGATCTGATCGGTGTTAAATTAATTTGGTCTACAACGTGAGTAAATGGCATACTGTTGGTTGATTGTTTAAATTACTATACGTGTGGGGCGGCTGAATTTATTGCGGGCTGCATTAAATTGGGCGTTTGGTTAATTCATTAATTTGAAAAGTGGGGCTGCTGTTACCTCGTACTACATTTAATTCGGTCAACTCTCAATTGTGTGGAGCTGCTTCATTGATTTGTCGCTTGTGCAATTTTTATTGGTGTCTCGGTCTGTTATAATTGATCTGTTTGAATATTAAATTGAGGTTATGCGATATGATTGGATTATTATAATACGGTGGGGACTAATTGATTGCTGGAGGTATATTGCTGCTATTGTTGACTCGTGTTGTGGACTGATTCAATTTTGTCGATTGTGAATTAATTGAGGATTGGTGGCTGTGTTTGTTAGTAATTCTTGTCTGACATTTGTTAAGCCTTGTGGAATCAGTTAAACCATTTTTCAAACCATTCTCTTAAACCATCATACCATGACCACATTCGAATCAGGTGATTCTTTTGAGACACGTGCCATGAAGATTAGAAACTTGCTACCTATTCATCCTAGGGTAGACTGGTCTCAAGATGAAGGAAAAGATAAGGAAAGATGTGCCACTCATGTTAGGGAAATGGTTGCTGAACGTGAGACAAAAGGTGATGCAGATGTGACTGGTGAATTCGCTATGCTGGGTGTCTTCCCATCTCAGGTACCAAAGTGTCGTTTTGGTTGTCATGATTTATATGCTTTTCTTAAGAAAGATTTTGATGAAATGAAGCCTAAATATAATGAATTGTTTGTTGAACTCAAGGCTCATAAAAATGCTGTTAAAACATTAGAACAACAAAAAGTTTGGTACCAAAATAATCAGTTGGCTTATGAGGAAAAGATAAGGGTTTTAGAGAGAGATTTAAAAAATGCCACTAATGAGTTTAAACATTCTGAAAGGGAAAAAGCTAAGGTTGTATTAGAAAATCAGGATTTATAGTCTAAGCTAGATAATACCTTGGCTAGATTTGATAAGTGGAAAGACTCATCCAAAAACCTTCACATGCTTATTGATAGTTCAATGTCTACTAAAACTAAAAGAGGTTTAGGGTTCGGTGACCTGATAGGGCCAAATCAGTATTATGACCCTAATGAGTATAGTGTTTTTGACCCTGAACCTGTAGACTACCTAATACCTGTTAAGTATGTGAAAGAAGGTGAATTGCATGTTGTCCCTCCTCCTATAAGAGGAGTGTTTAAGCCTGTTCTTATGCACACAGCCCTTGACCTTGACTCAGATGAATCACACATGACCTATGGCAAAAAGTCAAATGACTTGCCTAAACCTGATGACTTTGTCTCTTGTTCTTCCAGTGACAAGTCCTCAGAACCAGAGACCAAAGACTTTGTCTCTTGCTCTTTAAGTGACAAGTCTTCTGAGAACAAGACCAATGACTTTGCCTCTTGTGATTCAAATGACAAGTCAACCACACCCAAGTCTGATGACTTCACACCAAAAGTAGCTAGTGTGGAATCCAATTTAAAGACAGCTACTTTTAGTCCTATTAAGAACAATTTTAGTTCTGATTCTATTTGTGAGAAGTCTTTGTGTGATATGCAAGGTCATGATAAGAAAAGTCAGGTTAAGAACAAAAAGATTAAAAAGAAATCTTGTTTTGTTTGTAGAAGTTATTCTCACCTCATTAAGGATTGTAATTATTATGAGAGTAAAATGGGTGTGTGTGCTGAACAACAAAAACCTAGATCAATATGGAAAAATGTAGAGAATATTCCCCCATTTGTCCCTAGAGCAAATGCATTTCCTTCTGGTAATGCAAAACGACCAGCACATGTTCCTTCTGGTAAGCCAGTTCCAGCTGGTCAAACCAAGTCTACTGGTTGGAAAAGGAATGTTGCTAGACCATTCTACATACCTATTAGCACTTACTTTCGGAATGGTTTTTGGCCTGGTTATTATGACCCAAGGTATATGGGGGGAACAAGATGGGATACTGGTGTTAAGCCCTCAACAGGTTGTTCTTGGACAAATAAAAGGAAAGGTTCATTCTGGGTACCCAAGAACAATAGTCCTTGTCAGGTGCATTGATCGAGGGGAGGCATAAGCCTAAGGGGAGGCTTATTACTGTTGTATATTTTGGGCCAACTAACTTTTTGTTTAATTGTTTTGTGCTCTCTAACTAAAATAATGCAGTTGTTGAATTTGTTGCTTCTTATTATTAAGTGGTTGCTGCTGTTGAATTAATTGTATTGAGGAGCAGATCTAATTACCTTAGTTGTTAAGACCATATTGGTTTATCAATTAAGGGGTTTGTCGTCTAGTCAATGGTGACGCTACATAATTAATTGGTTGAGTTGATTTTGTCAGAGCAGATTGAGATTATTGATTTTATGCCTTGTTGCTAGTGGGATTCAAACAATATAATAAATTAATTCGGATGGTTTATTCTTGTGGGGTTGGACTTACAAGTAAATAATCTGATTTAATGGGTCAACGAGTATTGCTATCGTGGGACCATGTTTGAATTTGGTTGTCGAACTCAATGCTTCGAATCTGTCAGTAGCAGATTGTGGCAAATTTGTGATTGGTGAAATCCTTGTGATATTTTGGTCAAAAACATGGGGCCAGTTTGAATAATATTGGCAAGGGGCTACTACTCAATTCGATTATTGAATATGTGGGGCTGCTATCATTTTGTCGCTTGTGGCTATGGGTGTTATATTCCATTGGTGGGAAAAAGCAGTTGACTTATGTGGGAAGTGTGCATCTCCTACTGCGTAAACATAATGGTTTGTCGAGTCATCAGTGGTCAATCAAGAGTTAATGGTACTATTCAAGATCAGTATTTTATTCAAGTGTGTCATATATGTAGCTTTAGACTTCATTCTGCTGCATTATTTTGATTCTGCTGCTCCATTCATTGCTGCCGAGCTTGAACTGTTTCTGCTGATAATGCTTCGGTTTCTGCTGGTAGTGTATCAGTTCCTGCTGAACACCATTTCTGCTGGTATTTTTGTTCCTGCTGCTCGGATTCTGCTGCTGTTAAAAAAAAAAAAAAAAAAAAAAAAAAAAAAAATCCTTGTATATTTTGTGTGCTAATAAGATGGTTTTGAGCAACACCTTGCAGGTACAGTGTTGGTGTTTACACCTACACAATAAATGGTACTCAACTCACCATGTCTTGCAGACAAGAAAGAGTTGGCTCACCATGAGGGTACGGCTCTGGTGTGATAATCAAATCCGTTGATAGCTGTAATAGCTTGCTCAAAGCTATAGGGTACTTCAACTCACCCATGATTCAGTTCTGAGAGTTGAAAATGGTTCTCAATTCACCATGGATGTAACCCTTTATGGGATCCAAAGGATTGGCTAGTCCACAAAAGTATGGTTTGTGGTAAAGACACTTGGTATCCATATTTGGTATTCAATTCACCAAGGTTCAGTTGAAACCAAAGAATTGGCTAGTCCTGAGCAAACGGCTACAGGTAAAGACAAGTCAAATCCGTTTATAGTTGCTGATTTGCTAATAAATCAGATGGTTATCAATGTACCATGGTCTAACACACCTAAACATTGGCTACTCCAGTAGTGATGGCTATTGGTAAAGAGACATCAAATCCATTAATTTTCAATGATTCACCTCTCACAGGAGTTAACACACCTGGATGTGATGAGAATAGTATGAAACTTAAGTGATTTGATGTACATCTAGTCATTAGTAGCAGCCAAGTTCAAGTGAATGTCATGGTGACCAGTATACATGTTTTGAAGAAGATTTCTTATTCCTGCTGAACTATTGAAGTTGCTGCTGGATGCTATAGAGGTTGAAATCTTGCAGGTTATGGATGTTGCTGCTGGTTACTAATTATTGCTGCTGCTAAGTCGCAGTCCTCAAGCCTGAGACGTTAAAGCTATATCATACAGGAAACTTGAGGTTAACCTAGTTTACCGATCCACTAGGTCAACCACAAGTTTAGGGGAGGAATAATGATTGTTGGGAATTATTTATGGTAGCATGTTCAAGGGGAAGCATTGTTCAAGGGGAAGCATTGAAGACAGTTTTGTAATATCAAATAGGGGAAGATTGTTGGGAATTATGATTTGATTATTACAAAACAAGAAGGACTGAAGATGACAGATGTTATCTGGAAAATACTTTGTGTCTCATTGCTGCCGATCTCATTGCTGCCGATAGTGGAGTTGGTTCCTGCCGATAGCTTTGGTTCCTGCTCAAGCTCATTGCTACCGACAGTTATGACAGTTATGGTTTCTGCTGAAGATCATTACTGTTCCGTATTTTTAGTATGTTTGTTATAGTTTATTTAGGAAGAGATTTGGTTTTATCTCTTTACTCGTTTTCTAGAATGCCGTATTAGGGTTCCTTAGCTTATAAAAGGAACATACGACATTAGGGTTTGACATCAGTTTTTCATTATCTCTTTGTAATCAAACATTCATAGTGAATAAAGATCCATAGAGGATCATTTGTTATTAGTTCTTCTTCATATACTTGTTGTTTAGGTTCCGCATAAACACTTGTATACCATACAGAGATTCTCAACGTAGTTGGTTTGTGTTTACATAAGCTAGCTACACATTAACCAAGCTCAATCAAGCTCGAAGTACTCGATCCTACAGAGTGTAATGTTGTAGGTGCAAAGACTGCTTAAAAGAGATAGATTAGATATCTGTATGAACAAAGAAGCAAACTATTATCAATCGATGCAAATGTAAGGATCAATGAATCAGAACAATAATGAATGGATTAAGATGTCCATATCATTCATACTAGTATGAGCATAGAGTGCTCGAAAGAAAATTTGATGTTTATACGAACGAAGAAGCAAATGAAAAGGTGTGTAAAAAGAGGATCAATGACTCAAATTAATGCAAACTGAAGAACCATAAATCACAATAATAGTGAAGCGAAGAGATATAGAATATTAACACAAATAATCAATTAATCGAGACAACCAACGAATCAAACCAATAATAAAAGAGGTCAATACTGAAAGATAGAATTCCAAATGAGGTTCAATAATAAACGAGACAAACAATATTCATTATGAATGTCAAATGAGAATGAATGAGGAAAATCCATAACTGAGAAGGATAATAAACACACGATTGTTGAAAGTGCGGTAAGTGAAATAGACAAGAATTAAGAAAGCAATAAGCGTAACGATACCTTAGATGAGAAGAAATGAGATAGACAATAAATGTGAAGGCAAATAGTAAAGGAGAAAGACGATAAATGTCATGGAAGAGAACAAATGGTAAATCATGAATCCATAAATATCACGAATGTTATATAAGAATAACTGGGAAAATCAATAATTTAGAAAGACAATGTGCATCTCGAATGCTAAATGAGGAGAAGAAATGAGAACGATCAATAAATAAGAAATACTAAAAGCAGCACGAATGCTAGCTGAGGGTAACAATTAATGAGAAACGCAATAAGTGACAAAGACAATAAGCATTGTGATTGCAATTGAGAATGAATGGGTATCAACAATAAATGAGAGAAGCATTATGTTGAAAACATGCATTTTAAATAGGAATAACATAAAATGAGAGAGGTATTGAGTATCATGAAAGTTGTTTGGGGTTAAATGAGAACAAATAATAAATGGTAAAGTCAATAAATATCACGAATGTTGATTAAGTGAGATCCGCACTTGGATCCTTGAGCTTTACTCTACTCCAACGACTGTAGGTTGGCCATTACAGCTCGTTTCTGCTGACGTGTAATATCTGTCATGATGTGGCATGTGTGTTACCAATGATGAGATGTTGTGTTGGATGGGCTCTCTTGTGATAGGCTTTCATCGAGCGAGAGGAGTAGGTGCAGTAATGGTTTTCCTTCTCTTCTTCCGAGGGGTTCTTCTTCGAGTTAGTAATCTTCTGGTTTGAGTTCACACTCTATAGCCTTGTCCTCGAATGGCTTTGTCTCACTATTTGATGTTAGTATACAAGTTGGTGAAGTGGGTGTCAGAATGGTGGCCGAAAAGTTTTCAAAATTTATCCTTGGAATCGAAAGATAGTATTAAGTTAGGGTAAACATTGTTGTCAAGCTTCGGCGTTACCTTCCTAGCGGCGTGATTCTTCAAAACACAAGGAGTGAAAGAGAATGGGACGTTAAAAGTCGTGTTCCGAAAATAGGGTGTTCCAAGGCGGCACATTAAAGTCATGCTCTAATCATCCGGCGTATCTTTAGGCGATTGTTTGCGAGGCGATGTAGGTGTTCTAAAATTATGTGACCAATGTTCCAACTCGTCTTCGAAGACGGATAGTAAGAGTTTTGCGTAAAACGATTTTATGAAAGCTTATGAAAAAGTTTTAGCGAACCACGGTATTATTCACGATGTTTGAGAAAATAAAAGAGACCACTAAAGCGTAAGCTTAGGTATGTAATCGGGGAAAACAAGGTTTGAGCTCAAGCTCCGAAATAAGCGTAAGAGGTCAAAATCAGACAAACATTTATATAATTAACCTTTATATAAATACTAGTGTATATAAGCATACTTTATATAATACCATTAGTGATGACATAAGTATAACAACATAGGCAGTCTGGTGGCATACGCGCACGGATATCGGATACGGCAATGAGAGACTCTTTAGTGAAAAATAGTTATAGTCCGGGTTTTAAAAACGACCCAGTTCTCTATAACTGTAGCTCTGATGCCAATCTGTAACACCCCCAAAATTATCGCAGCGGAAGATAGATCACTGGGGTATTACCTCCTAGCACAAAGTACAAGTCATGGAAAACGACCCTTGAAAAGAGACGTTTTAAAAGTGTTTCACATTTGATACATTAAATTCTCAGAGTTTGCAAAGGTCCCAACAGTTTTCATAAAACACAATGTTTTCAAAAGATTGCAAATGTTTTAAACATAACATAAATCTTTAAAATATAGTCTCTTCAAATGTGAAAATATGCCGAGTCCTCAAAATACATCCGTGCGACTCCATCCAAGACCTTCATGCCTTTAAACCTGAGATAAAACATGCTAAAACGTCAACACAAAGGTTGAGTGAATCCATAGAGTTTTAGTAATAAGTAGTTGATCACAATATAATTCAGTTCATAAAAATGATTAATCAACAAATGCCTAGTCTAATTCAGTTATTATTGCCCTAAGCTCGTGACCCCGAACATTAACTTGGTCAGATATTCTAGCGGAATATAAATTTTGCCCTTCAACAAGAGGTAATAGGCTAATTACCTAGCAACCTCAAATACAATGCATATGGTTGCCCATGCAGGGCAGCAGTCCAAAATGGGGAAATGATCCTAATACCTGTGGCTAACTCCCAATATTTTTATTTAAGCATAAAACTTCCTGAGGACAAAATAGTTAAGTCGTTTTGTTGGATGAAATCTGGGACAGATTTTGGCCAATGACAATGAATCTACTTTAAGCCTAATAAATGGGTTTTTGAACCAATGCATGCCTATATTCCATCATCACTACTATTTTATTAGCTAGATAACTCAAAAAGTCCAGGAGTATAAAAGTTATTTTGTAGATCTAATAAGTTTTATAACAAAACATATGGAAACATCATCAAAACTCATGTGAATCCATCCAACTCTTGCATTTAACAACTCAATCAAACCTAACCAATTATCAAACATCCTATTTCCTATAAGATCTTGAATCAAACCATCTAAAATAACACATGCAAGAGTTGTTTTCTTAGTCTAGAAAAATCTTTAATAAACATAAGAAAAGCTAGGAATTGAGATGGAATAAATTGGGGAAACTTACTAGTATACAAGGATCTTCAAGTCTAGCACTAATGTAACTAAGAAGATCAAATCCCATGGGTGTTCTTGGCTTAGAAATCTCTTGACATCAGCAGCAACAAGAGGAGAGAAATTCAGAATTTTGGAGTGAATATCTATGGGTGATAATAACTAAGTGAAATTTTAACCTATTTATGCAAAAAAGGAAACTAGTGGTGTATCAAATGCATGAATTTCTAGTGGCTTATGGGGGAGGCCTGTTTTTGTGGGTCTCAAGGTGCATTTTATTTTATAAATTTGTAAAAATACATAGTACACATGATTTGTACAAGTATTATAAGTCACAGAGTGAGTTTGAAGGCCAACGGGGCTAAACCGGTAACGTTTTATGCCTAGTTTATGGAAATGAATGTCATGAAGATACTATTTTCATAAAAATGTTAAATTTAACTTAAAATGACCCAATTTGATGTTTCATAAATTTCCCGAGCCTTTCGGAGTGTTATAACGTCTTTAAAGCTCAAACCGCAAGCCGAAAACGCGTAAAACGAAAAATGTGCACACTTCGCGTAGAAATGGAAAATTACATTATTCCATATGAAAACAAGTATGTGGGGATACATAAATCATATTAATGGGTAGTCTAAGCATAGCCTGACTCAAATTACAAATTTCAGTGTACGTGTCACGGCGTACGCGGGCAACTTTCCCGGCAAAAGCTAATTTACTTAAGATAGCATAATAAGCAAATAAAATTAGTAAAATAATGACTTGGAAATTTCTCAGTTGTTACATAGTTCAGTTTAGATATATATACTTGTGAATGGACTTGAGTGTATGCAATACACCCCATTTCACTATTTGGTACATTGAGCTAGCTGCTCCATGTACAGTTTGTTATATGATTTGTTGGGCATTTCCTTTGATATTGATATCCACTTTATGTTTATTATTATACTTTGATCCATTTCATATATTCAATATTATGTTTGAAATCTTGTTTAGCGGGTTCTCTTGGATTTATTCGCTTATTCATTCCGTATACGCTTATTACCTTTCATTTGTTTATATCTGTTCACTGAGCGTTAGCTCAGCTGCATTTTCTTTTCCCTGCGACAGGTTATAAGCGAGATGTCGGGCATGAGTGTTGAAAGTAGAAGATAGAGGACCTACCCTTGATTAGATTCCATTATTGGAGTCATGATTGTAGACATTATGATTTGGATATGTATTGTATTTAGATTATTGTTTGGATTATATTTCGTAAGTCTTTGTAATTCATGACTTAGTATTTAATAAGAAGTCTTCCGCTTGCGTTTATATGTTCTAATCGACACCATAATGTTACACTTAGGCCCTTTTCGGGTTGGGGTGTTACAGTTCATGTTGGAACCATTCGGTAGGTAATCAATGTAATTTTATTTGGACTTCATATGTATTAGTTCTAGATTGATGTTGGATGAAAAGTTCTAGAATTAAGTAATAATTGTGGAGCCATACCAGAAGCTACACTCCTACTTATTTATGTCGATAATATAGGATATAAGATAGATTGATTCCCAGTAATGATCACCTAAGACTGATTGCAATGCTTATACAATGTATGCTTATCAGGTTGTCATAGTATCGTGAGATGCAAGTCTTGCCCTCGAGATATGTCATCGTGTAGCTGAACTTCTAGACTATCAAGTTAAAAGATAATTCTCGCTTCCCATACAGGTAAGAAAATGTATACATAAACGAGGTTAGATATCAGATAAATATTACTTGTCATAAGATAGGACCCGACAATCTGGAATTCTATGGATTTTTTTATTGTGTATTTATTTAATTTTTTTGGCACTTCACATGTCTATATGCATAATTTACAGGTAAAGCTTAGAGAGATGAAACCAGGAATGTTGGCACATGAACTAAAAGAAGCTCTAGGCATGCCAGAGAGTGCACCTCCCCCATGGCTTATAAACATTCAGGTAAATGCTACAACGAATTCCATTTTTTTTTAAAATTCTAATGCACATAATAGTTTCCTATATAGCTATACTACAAGCGGTTCAAATGAGTCAAATCACAATACCTGCTATAACTCGGTCACATATTTTCCATAACCCAGTTTGACATGTTACCCAATACGTGGAACTTAGCAAATTAGCATGAGTGTAATTGAATGACAGTGTGGTCATTAAAATCTTATTTTCAATCAGGTGAAGGTTATCGGAGCTTTATTCAAGTGTCATTGATGGAGTGCAACAGAGAGGAAGCGTTGAGGGCCAAAGAGATGGCAGAAAAGAAGATGGAGAACAAAGACTTTTATGCGGCTCTAAAGATTGTAGTCAAGGCCAGCTAACTAACTGTTCTTTGTCCAGGGTATGCAAGAATGGTCACTTCGTTGCGACGTTAATTTTTCCATTCGTCAAATTGGTCATTTAGAATTTGGCACCAAGGTACGTACCTTTTTCGTCTTCATTGCGCTATATCATATGACCAAGTTATTTGAATAATCAAAACTGGATAATCAACTATAATAAGACGAACTGTAGATATAGTGTTTGAACGTGATTTTGCTGTTTTAAGCTGTAAAGATTTAGAAAAGCCGACGTTTGGGTGTATGTTTCGGCTTATATATTATATAGGCGGCTTATGGCTTATTTGGTTTTGGTCTTATATTTTCATAAGCTCACTTTTTGTGGCTTATTTTGTACATGGTTATTTATGGGGGTGGTTGTTATTGTGACCAAATAAGACATAAGTTGGCTATATAAGCCGAAACAAACACCCATGCATTAGGTAAATTGTGATTATTAAAGAAATTAATAGATAAATGACAAAACTTTTACTTCAGGTTGGTTGCCAATCTATTGATTTCGAGATTGCAATACAACTGGAATTATATAATAAAAGGAAAGTTGATGAAATTGTGCAAGAAAAGCGTCATTGGGAAGAAGGCTCTCAGGTTTTATAGCACTTTACGTTTATCGAGGCTGTTTGGATTTGCATTTTTAAAATACACATCCAAACAACCACCTTAATGTGTTTTTTCCCTCTTATTGGTAGAAAAGAGTTACAATACGGAAAAAGAAGGACTTGCATATTACCGATATTTTCTTGAACCTGACCTACCGATAGTTATACTCGCTGAGGAATATGTAAATGGTATACGTGAGTCGTTAGCTATACTTCCAGAAACAAAACGTCGAAGATACGAGGAGATGGGACTAAGCATACAGGATCTTCTTTTTCTCGCCAATGACGTCAACGTATGTCTCACTCATCCCATTATACTAGATGCAGTAAGATGGGTGGGTTGGGTAGAAATGGGCCATTTTTAGTACTGAGACGATATGGTCGGACTTGGATTAGGTTGACACGCAAACACATGAGAAAGTTAAGTTGATTCGATAGAATATATAAGCTAATAAGCCATAAACAAACACCCCCTAAGTAATATAAGGATAACTTCGACATCTGTCTTCATTCAGAATATGCAATTACAAAAGTAAAATACCTTTCCCGAAATACCAAAGGGGATTGGACAGCAAACTAATTGTTCGAGCCTTAGCCTTGATGACCTCTTTAAACTGTGTGAGTGTGGTTACATAGCTTAAAGATGAAAATCCATGTTTGATCTGTGTTTATGAACTGAATTTTTGAAGAATGTAGTAACTGAACCAGGTCAAGGGATATTTCATTGTTTTGGTAAATCAGAGAAAAAGATAAGTACTCCTTCTAACGCCGGCGGCGATATCGTTTAAAAATAGGCCGCAGGCACATAATTCTGGTAGGCTCGCTTATACTATTGTTTCTTATGATTATTTCAGCACATAAAACAAAAGTTTGTCCGTTAATATAGCTAACTAACAGTTCTTTGTCCAGGGTATGCAAGAAAGGTTACTTCGTTGCGATTTTAATTTTTCCATTCGTCAAATTGGTCATTTAGAACGACGTTTGGGTGTTTGTATCGGCTTATATAGGCGGCTTATGGCTTATTTGGTTTTGGTCTTATATTTTCATAAGCTCACTTTTTGTGGCTTCATTCAGAATCTGCAATTACAAAACTAAAATACCTTTCCCGAAATACCAAAGGGGATTGGACAGTAAACTGATTGTTTGAGCCTTAGCCTTGATGACCTCTTTAAACTGTGTGAGCGTGGTTACATAGCTTAAAGATGAAAATCCATGCTTGAACTCAGCAAGTAGCGGTTCATTTTGAATATTTAACTCAATTGTCTACGGCATGATACAACTACACCAAACAAGTAATATTCTTTGTGTATTCATTCTGTTTGTTTGATTTTATTATGACTTCTACTATGTCTAAGTATAATTATATTATTCGACAGTTCAACCAAGTTAGAGAATGTAATTATGACTTATGTTATGTAACGAATTAAGCTCCAAATAAATACATTACGTTATAAGTAAATCACAAAATAAAAATCCTACACTTTAAGCCCTAACTAGTTGATCCATATTATGTGTCCAACACAAAAATTTCGGCCCATATCTTCAAAAAATAAAGAGATAAGCATGCTTTGATTTTAAATTGATTAAGCCCATAATTAATTTGATTCATTCCCTATTTAACTAAAACAAAATATTCGGTTCCCCTAATTCCCTATAACCGAAAATCCCTATCCCTATTCCCTTTGTACGGTTCAAAGAAAAAGGAGCAAAACAAACCCTAATTCCCTCTCATTAAAATACCGGCTGCTTCTTCTTCTCCCTGCTGTTGCTGCTATTCGATCCACCTAGGGCAAAACAAGGAGTTTTGATCTTGTTCTTGTGTCTTTCACATCATCAACAAGGAAGGAAGGAAGGAGATCCGTGGTGAATTAATCTTGTTGTGTTCGTGTTCTTCATTGGTCTACGAGGGTATTGTATCACTCCCTTGTTTAATCATTGTTCAAATCTTGTGTTCTAGTCGTTGTTCGATCAAAAGATAATAAGAATAATTGTCACATAAAATATGGAACTTAAAAACCCTAAAGAAACCCTAACCTATGATCGATCAGTTGTGTGGAATGAATTTAAATTGTTTTGAATATGTTATGATCTGTATTAATTCGACCTAAACATGTATGAACACATCTAAAATCGTTTTATGTCAATAATTAATGATTGGAATGATTAAACTTTAAGTATATGCATGAAAACCTAAAAACTGCTACTGGTCTGGAACTTTATACGACTTTGAACGACTATATAAAAATAATGGTAACGTGTATTTAGTTGGTTTTTGAGTCTAGAACTAAAATCAGGAAAATAGCCTTCTGGAGAAATTAATCTTGTAA